>CM035423.1:14517837-14987837 GCA_020310875.1 Ceratopteris richardii | reverse complement strand
GAGAGAGAGAGAGAGAGAGAGAGAGAGAGAGAGAGAGAGAGAGAGAGAGAGAGAGAGAGAACACTAAATGAGAAAAGGTATATGCTGACACAACTGATAAAAACCTTGCGAAATTCCCGTGGAGATCAGCTCGAAAAAAGGTACTAATCTGAACTGACCAGTCTGGATATCCATTTTCCCGACCTATTACAGATGAGTGTAAGGGAGAAAACCTAAAGGAAGAAGATGGCGAATATAGGGGAAGCCTAAAAGCTGAGTAAACGAACCAGACGGCGAACAAATTGACAAAGTTGCAGAAACCCTAAAACCGAGGTGCAAAAACTCAGAAACTGAAGGTCAGAAACCCTAAAATCGGGTGGCAGAAACCCTGAAGCAGAGCTTCAAGAGAGAAAAACCCTAATATATGGTGGCGAAACCCTAAAACAGGGTGGCGAAACCCTAAAACAGGGTGGCGAAAACCCTAAATCAGAGCTTCCGAAACCCTAAAACAGGATGGCGAAACCCTAAAACAGGGTGGCGAAAACCCTAAATCAGAGCTTCCGAAAGCCTAAAACAGAGAGAGAGAGAGAGAGAGAGAGAGAGAGAGAGAGAGAGAGAGAGAGAGAGAGAGAGAGAGAGAGAGAGAGAGAGAGAGAGAGAGAGAGAGAGAGAGAGAGAGAGAGAGAGATGGATGTGGGCAGAAGAGGGGCTTATACGAGATGAGTTTACTGGTCGGGGCTTACAATCCTTGCTTGGATTCAGTGACGCCCTATCTCAATCTGCCCTCTGTTCAAGCTGCTTTGCACATCAGTTCTCCTCGCAGTTGGGTAGGCTGCAGGTAATACAATGCAGTTCAGTCAGTCTTTTTGTCTGATCTACTCTCTCTCTCTCTCTCTCTCTCTCTCTCTCTCTCTCTTTCTCTCTCTCTTTCTCTCTCTCTCTCTCTGTATGTATTTTCTTATACAAAGCACAAAATGTGTTCTCTGTTAGTTCGGTTGTGTTCAGAAATTACTCGAAATCAGACATGGTGAACTCCATGATCCCTGTCTATCAAGAGCTGCTGAAGGAGAACCTCAGAATTTGGATTTACAGGTTAAAGTTAAACTTCACACGGTTTAATAGGTTGAGTTTTCTCATGGTATGGACGTAATATTTCTGTCTGTGCAAAATAGTGGGGACACGGATGGTGTAGTGTCAACTCTGGGCACACGGAGATGGATCAAGGAATTGAATCTTACTGTACAGACACCATGGTATGCTTGGGACTACAACAACCAGGTAGTGCTGCATTTTTGCTATGTTCTGTAATTATTCTGGTCAACATTTTCAGTTATTGGAAGCTACAGTTGGTGATAGATATATCGGTTTTTTTGGTTACTTATTTATTTTATTTTATTTATATTTTTTTCGTTTCTTTGGTTACTTGTTTATTTTTATTTTATTTATATTTTTTCGTTTTAAATTCTGCAACTTAATTTGTATGTATTATGCATGTTTTATCTTTATTATTATTATTTGTTCGTGCAAATTGTTGCTGTGTTTTTTATCTTTAATTTGTAAGTTGGCTTAAATCAAAACTTCACGTATATATAGTGTGGTGTCATGTACATTGCGATTTTTGTCTTGACAGACATTACATAAGACGTTACCTAGTTATGTAGTGTACTGTAAATTGTATATTATACTGGAGTGTGAACTATTTCTGGATTCTGTTGAGCTTGCTATGTTGATGTTTTCGAGTATTGTCAGCAAGCTTGAAATATTCATGTCGTCTGTGATTAGGACACGACTATGGCCATAATGAAGGAAAGCTTAACATCTTCATGTTCGTCTGTGATTAGAAGTACATCTTTGACAATATTGATATGAAGCTAGATGCCTTGATGTTTGTTTGTGACCAGGTTGGTGGATGGACTCAGGAATACGATGGGCTGACATTTGTAACTGTGCGAGGAGCAGGCCATCTTGTACCATTTGTCCAACCGGGCCCTGCCTTTGCTCTCTTTGGGACTTTTCTTGCAGGACAGTCCCTTCCCAAGTTCTAGACATGTGCTGCTGTTAGCAAAGATATCCTTCCATTTGACTGCCAAATTATTCTCCCTCGAAAGAGGTTTTCATTCTAAGCGGTGCTCATCGTAAATTCTGCGATTGAGAGCCATTCCACTTTATCTGCCAACGAATTGTTTATCCAGCATGTACTTCCTCAAAACGAGATGTACAGGTTCTGGGCTCTTCCCAATTCATTCAACATTGAAGGATAAAAAACCCACCACATTGCATCTGAAAGGCATAAATAATAAGCTGTGTTGTGAGCTTTTTGTCATCATATTTGTGAGGAAAAAAAGACATATTTTCTTCAATTTTGTTTGAATATTTCAGACTTCTATGTCGATCAGCATCTGTGTGGTCCCAAGAGATGGAAATAAATAAAAATTTCAGGAGAGGGTGCATCCACTGATAAATCATTTTAAGAGAGGCTTTTTACCTGATTCTGTTATTGAATTTAAAATGATATGCCTTGTAATTGTAATCATCCCGAGAACATACCTCCTCGTGTGCAATTGCTACTTGGCTGCACTATGAAAATTTAAGAAACTATAGACGTCTTTGACTACAACTCTCCACACTATGTGGTTATTGGTGACAAGTAGGTGATTGTCTTGAACGGTTGCACATTCTCTTTCTATAAGTTTATAAATAGTTGCAACTGTCCGTTCTTCACAACTACCATGATGGATATATCTATTTCCTATGCTATATTTCATGGATAAATCATAATGCAAAGAGTCTAGTTTCTCCTTGATCTTGGATGAGAATGCCTTGATACGTACACACAATCTCTGCTTAGTGGGTTCTTACATCACACATTATGGGAACCCTGTGTGTGCAAACATCTGGAAAAACTCTTTTAGGATTGTGCGCATATCTACAATTTTGGAGAGCTCTATGATTTGGGCTTCCTCTTCCTTGTATACATTATTCCCTATATATGTGTTCTTTTGCTCTCCATTCTTGATATTTACAACTAGTTCTCACGATTATTCTGTCAAAATAGTACCTCTCATAAGATACGTGTCACTCTGTATTCTTGAGCATTGTATAGAGAGCTCTCTTGTTGTAGTTGATTCGCTTACACTCTTTCTTTAGGGCGAATGCGTGTAATTGATTCATGATGTTTGGTTGAACTATCCAATATGAGAATGATCAATCATTGTTATTGAGATCATTGAGATAATATGTGATATGGAAAAGCATGGAATGAAAGAGCCATCGATTTTGAAGTTGCTTCATCAATTGTCTACGGTCAAGATAAGTACAATCTGATTGTGTATTTAAATTCTACATTTAAAATGGCATGGTTTAGACACAAGAATTGCAGAATAAAGGTTAAGATTTCATTCGGTTATGATCATTAAAAAAATTTGGTTGTCAATTCTTAGAAAGTCATTTTTTTAGCATTCATATTTCTTTGAATGCTAGATGTTCTTATGTAAAATTTTGATTATCTATAATGAAATAACTTGTTAAGTGGTTGGTGCATTAGTTCTTTAAGCATCAATCACCTTATACTCTCTTTGAATTGACAATTTTAGCAAGTTTCATTGATTCATGTGTGAAAACGTAATTCCAAGTACTTAATCTACAATGAGATAGACGTTTAGTGAAGAGTGAAACATTTTTTTTGGTGTCATCGCCAAGGATCGAGTGAAGCCTAAATTGGAGATGTCAAATCTCAAGTGAAAATCTTGTTGTTATTCACAAATACATACATTCAACAAGAACAATAAGTTCTTGAGGAATATTCTTCTACTAGATAATCTCTTTTCATTTTGTGCTTTTGAGAAACACCTGAGGAATTCGATTTGAACCTTCTATAAATTGACATCAAAGAAAGAATCATGTGAGTGCTTTTCATGCTCGAATTGATCTTCTTAAGTCATATATGTTACTGTTAGTGTCCATGTGAAAGGCTGAACGGCCATTGGATACTTTTGTATATATTCTTCAATATGCACTACTGTAAAGCAACTTTGTTGGAATGATAGAGATGCTCAGGCACAGGCATTGATAGCCTTGTGTGTCAAGCGTGCCATTATTCCTTACATTCACTCTTGCAAAACAACAAAGGATGCTTGGGATACACTTACCACTATATACCAAGCAAGGAATGAGGCTTGTGTTGCTTAGCTCCGAAAACAATTGGAAAGTGAGCACATGAATGAAAGAGATTCCATGGACAATGTTTTGACAAAGATCAAAGATTTGAAGGAGTGGTTGATTTCTATTGATGAAGTCTTTCTTGATCGTTCACTTGTGTAGACTGTTTTAAATGGTCTTCTAGATTCATATTAGAGTTTTGCGTCTACTTTTTGAGTGACGATGAAAGAAAATCCAAATTACTTAACATTTGAGTAGTTAGTCTTTGTTTTGCTGCTGGAAGATCTATCTAGGCACAACATGTCCATTATGCATGTTGCAAATCAAACTTTCTTGGCTAGTCAGAAGGGCAAAGGTAAATGGAGCTCATCTATTAGTAAGTAGAAATCTACGAATTCTACACAATCAAAGAACGATGACAGAGACGAGAAGAAAACAGAAAAGTAGAAATCATTTTGCAAACACTGTGAAGGAAATGTCCAAAATTGGCTGCAAAAGAGGTAAAGAAGAAAGAGGCTAGAATGGTTGTTGTAGAAGCCTCTACACCCAAATTATAATTTGCTAATCTTGTGTAAAATGAAGAATGGACATTTACTATTGTTTGCAGTTATGACCCATCTTCTCATGAAGAGTGTATGTTTGAAGTAGACTCAGATGTTTGGTACTTTAATAGTGGGGCAACCAAACATATTACCTCACAACATAGTTTCTTCACTTCACTTGAGCTTCCTCCTACAGGGGATACATTCACATGCGCCAACAACTCCTCTTATCCTATCATGGGAGTTGGTAAGATCATTATGACTTCTAGTGATGGTAGTTCTTTTACATTGTTGGATGTTTTATTTGTGCTAGGGATCAAGAAAAATCTGTTATCAGTTTCAACATTAGCCAAGATCGACTTGGTTGTGAAATTTGTTGATGACAGATGTACAGTTCATGATCTATCAAATGGTGATGTTATTATTGCTTCCAATATTTTATGTCATGGGCTATATAAGCTCATAGATTATGCAAAATCTGTGAATGATTCAACATGTGCAATTCAAGGTTCTCAGGTTATGTCAGATGCAAAGCTTTGGCATGCACGCTTTGGTCATCTAAATTTTGCTTGTTTGCCATGCTTACAAAAATTTGAAATGGCATTCTCTCTACCCAAACTTGAGGCACCTCATAAACATGTTTGTGACGGTTGTATTTTGGGATAAATGCAGCATTCCTCCTTCCCTAAAGATGGTTCAATACGAGCTACTAAAAAATTGTGACTTGTTCATAGTGATGTTTGTGGTCCTATGCAAACACCTTCTTTTGGGAACTATCTTTAGTTCATGACTTTCATTGACGTTTTTTCCCTGTTGAAAGCAAAGTCCGAAGTGTTTATGTGCTTCAAATAGTTTCTAGTTTTGGCTGAAAATTTGTTAGCTCTATAGGGGGACTATATGTCTTCTGATTTTAATGCATTTCTAGCTGAACATGGGATAAAACATCAATGTACAATGCCATATACAACTCATTAGAATGGATTTGCTAAAAGGAAGAACAGCTCACTCATGGAGATGGCAAGGTGTTTGGTTAAGAGTCAGGCTTTACGACATAGTTGTTTAGTATCGTACTTAACTTTCTAGACTTCCATTCCTCTCAGGTGTCCGTGGTAGGAATAACATTTACAACTTCGGTTCGAGGGGGTGATAGTAGAGGTGTTGGAGGTAGTGGCTCTATTGTATCTTCATGGATGACCGTGTGAAGGAAACATTAGGTGTAAGTGCCACCATATCCTTTAACTTCAATAGCTTTCTATTCTTCATGTTGTCAGGTATCAAAGCATCTTTCTTTGAGGGTACATGCATGCCATGCATGCTATGTGCATCTCGTACCAATTCCAAGGTGAGTTCAAACTTCTTCAACTCATTGTTGTGTGATAGAGAGGGTATTACAAAGATACTTGGTCGATCTTTCACACTGCTAGCCTGCAGGGTGGACACTAAATAACAGCAGTGTTGGAAGTCGGGCTTTGGTATATGTGCCTTGAAATATTCGGCTAACCCTGTATGTTGCCAAATTGCTTGTAGTTCTATGGTATTCTAGAGAGTCTCAAATTCTTTTGAAAAAAATTGAAACCATCCCCACACGTTGCCAAATTCACACTTGGACTCCCATTTGTATGTTGCATCTCCTAGCTTCCCTGGTATCCCATTGAACCAATGAGATTGACCACTAACCTCCTTTGTAAGTCTTGTAGGTGGATTGGGAATTGGTATTTGTTGGAGGTGGCGCAACTCTATAGGTTGCTGGGTCAATGCACTTCAATGGGCATGTTTTCCATACTAACTTTGGTCTGATTTGTCCCTGCTCGCAAATTAGTGCCTACTGTGTCAGCCATGATGCAAGTAGTACTACTTCTCTTTGAATATGCTAGAAGAGGAGATCATATTAGCATTGCAATAAACATGATGATACTTTTTCTCCTTTACAATACCAACATGATACCCTTAGTGATTAGGGAGTTAGCGAGTGAGGTATCCTTGTGCAATGAGTGTCGGTTAGTAGGTCAATGATTTCCCTAGATGCATACTTTGGATGTGCAATGTACTCAGAATGCATCTACTTCGTGCCAATTGATTTACCAAACCGGGTCAGGGGGTTTGATGCAGGGTTTAATTCTCCAAACTTTTAGCATGACATCTTTTGGTAGTGATGCCCTTTACATGTTGTAGGATTCGATGGTCTCGGATTCGGGACTTTTTGGGTACCCATTTCCAAATAATCTTAGGTGTGGGGTGAGGTGTGGAAGTGTTGAGTGTAGATGTTCGTCATGAAATTTATGATGTGAGAGTCTGTGAGTGATGATTCAAGCTTGTGAGCTTAAATGAAGCCATTTGATCTTGTAAGCAAGTCACCCAAATTTATCTAGCATTGGGGTCAACCTTCATCAATTGCTTTGGGACCCAAACAAAAATGGTCGGGCTTGATTGATGCCTAGGATACTCCTGCATTGTAGTCCTCGATTGAGTAGTTTTTTTGGTGCATCTTTGGGCTCCTCTATCCAGAGCAGAGTGTTGTTCACCCTTGCATATCCTATTTCATTCCATGAGGTACTTTATGTTGCACCAGTTGTTGAGCATGCCTCTTGATTATCTGTTGCATTCGCTTCTTGTGTTGTCTTGCTTGTTTTTCAGGGATCCTCTTTGGAAAATAAGGGAGTTCCATATTGGCTTCTGTGATTTCTTCATAAGTGACCTTCTACACCATAGTACTTTGGATAAGAATAGCATCATTATCATTATGTGTGTTCTTGGAAGGACCAGGAGTGGGTGCCTTTCCTAGTTGCCTGAGTGCTTGATTTTCTTCTTAGTATATGATCAATGTCTACCCCTCATGATTGTATGCACATTTTGTAAGGCCCCCTTTATGAGGAGAAGCCAAGCGTGCATTACCCAATTGATGGGAATCCCAACTTGCATATTGGATGAAGGTCATATTTGACCATGTAAGGTATTGTAAGGAAAGGGAGTTACCAGGGTCCCCAATTGTGGGGTCCAGGGCAACGGTGAGTAGCCCTGGCTAGGGGGTCCAAGGGGGCCAGCGGGCCGCGACGATAAAGGGAATATTCCATGGAATATTCCCTATCGAAGTCACAAATCATTTATATTTGTTACGTCGGTTCAACCGGTCTAAGCCGTGTATGGCAATTATGCGGGCGGTGGCCGCCCACGCTCTACCACCCATGTATAGCCGTCCACAGAAGGCCACCCATGATCCTATATATACATGACTTCTGCACTACCTGAGACATCGAGTTGAGCTAGCATACCTCTACCTTGTATCTCCCTATCTAGAGTTGTCTAAATCACCATTTAAGCTCTACCTTGAGAGCGCATGGGTGGACAACACCATCATCTTTGTACTTGCTGCTAGTACAAAATTGTTGAGATTCTCCTACATCTGTTTTCTCTGCTATTGCCCTTGTGTTATATTGCATAACTATTGTCTTACATGGTATCAGAGCTGTAAGGTTCGAATAGCTTGAGAAGTATCACTACTTTAGCCTACTAGTAGACTAGAATATCAGTAGATTATTTGAGTGATTACATGATGGCTTCATCGTCGAACACTGGTCTTGGTGCTTCAACTAATGTTAATGCTGCACCAATTCGAATTCGCCCACCTGCATTCACTGAAGGGAAGCTGGATGGAACCAACTATACACTCCTGAAGTTCAGAATTTCTGCAATTTTGGACTCCTATGAATTACTTGACACTGTCATGGGACCGATGGGATTGGATCCAGAGCCTATACCAATTGAATATCCAGCAAATTCAAGATTGATGATTCAGCCAGATCCAGATCTTCTACGAGCTTGGAAGAGGCAGAATGCTGATGCATTATGTGCAATTGTCACTAGTGTAAGTGATTCTATGCTTACTTTAGTTCAACATACTACTAAAGCACATGAGACTGGGGCATATTGGCTTGACAATATGAGACCAAGAACCACACTAGGATACAAAATTTAGAAAATCAATTGGCGAATGAAAAGCATTCTGATTCTGAAAAGGCTGAAGATTTTATCAAACGGATAAAACATCTTCAAGACCAATTGGCTGCAGTTGGTGTTGTTATAACACCAGAAGAGCTGGCTCGAAGATGTGTACGTGTTCTTCCAGCAAAGTATGATGGATTAGCAATAGCCCTTAACACTTAGGTAAGACCAACTCCCCTTACATTTGAAGAGTTTTGTGCGATGCTTTTAGAAGAAGAGATGCAGCTGAAGAATTGCCAAAGTACAACTGATGCTGCATTCTCAGCAAATGCAAAAGGTAAAGACTCTTCTGATGGATTAAAGAAGAAGCCAAAGTAGAAAAGGTTCACAGGAAGTTGCTTCTATTGTGAAAAGAAAGGCCATGCCATCAAGGATTGCAGAAAGAAGCAAGCTGATGAACAGAATGGGACTGTAAAATCATCGTGGAAGAACAAAGAGTCTGCAAACAACACAGATCTGGAACTATGGGTAGCTATTGAAGAGGTATGCTCATCTGCTCAAGCTCGTGTTGATGAACTATGGATTTTAGATAGTGGAGCTTCTCGCCATATGACCAGTAAAAAGGATTGGTATAGTTCCCTAGTGCCTCTACGAGAATCCATCAATGTAGTGGTGGGAAATGACTCCAAGTGTCCAACAAAAGGAATTGGAACCATCTCTTTTATCACTTCTCCAGGTGTTGAGAAAAAGTTATCCGATGTTCTCTATGTACCTACACTTAAAAGAAATTTGTTGTCAGTTTTTGCAATAACAGATCGTGGACTCGAAGTTCACTTCAATAAGAGTGGTGCAGAAATCATGGATTCATCAGGTAATGTAGTAGGTAAAGGCATAAGACGTGATAACTTGTATGAGTTAAGTGCCTTAACTGCTATAGAAGATAAAGATGTAAGCAGGTTATACGATTATAGTAGAAAGATGTGGGTTTATTTCATTCGAGAGAAGGCTGATGCTTTTGAAAAATTTAAAATGTAGCATAAGTATGTAGAAAATGAATCAGGAAGGAAACTGAAGAAATTCAGAACAGATAGAGGAGGTGAATTCTTATCAACAGAATTCAATAATTACTGTAAGGAGCATGGTGTGAAAAGGCAACTTACCACAGCTCATACACCTCAACAAAATGGCATTGTTGAGCGCAGGAATAGGACAACAGTTGAAATGGCTCGTTGTATGTTAAAGGCTCAAGACATGCCTAATTCATTCTGGGCAGAAGTAGTCAATACAACAGCCTACATTCTCAATCGAAGCTACACAAATGCACTGAAGGGCATGACTCCTCAAGAAGCATATTCTGGTAAAAAGCCTTCAGTTTTGCATTTCAGAATTTTTGGTTGTTTCTGTTATGCACATATTCCTGATTCAACAAGATCAAAGTTGGATTCAAAAAGCAAAAAGTGTGTCTTCCTAGGATATAGTGAAGAGTCTAAAGCATACAGGTTGTGGGAGCCTGAGGCAAGGAAGATTTTTGTCAGCCGAGATGTGGTGTTTGATGAATGACCACACTTAGTAGAAGATAAAGGTAAATCTATTATCTCATCAAACGGAGAAATATCTCACCTTGTGCCTATCAAAAGACGGGTTAAAGTTGAGGAGGAGGAGACATCTGATGGAGAAATTTCCTCAATAAAAAGCCAACCAGTTGTAGCTCCATAGCGTAAGCCACTACCAAAGTGGGCACAACAGCTCTTTGATGATCACAATCCACATGTAGATGTACCAGAATCATCCTCGGATGGATTACGAAGATCAAAGAGAATAGAAGAGCAAAGAAGAGCCTCATAACACATTGTTAACATGGCTCTAATGGCAGATATCATGGGCTCGATAAAGGAACCTACCACCATTGAAGAAGCCCTTGATGATCCAGGTTGGAGAGCGGCAATGCAGTCTGAGTATGATAGTATACTAAAAAATGATACATGGGATCTAGTCGACTTGCCGCCAAAGAAGAAGGTAATAGGTACTAAATGGATTTGGAAAGCTAAGTATAAAGGAGATGGATAATTAGAAAAGTATAAGACAAGATTAGTTGCACAGGGTTTTTCACAGATCGAAGGATTTGATGTTCAAGAAATTTTTGCACCAACAGCACGCATGACAACTATTCGGACGGTACTTGGAGTAGCTGCATAAAAGGCCTGGCCTATTTTCCAGATGGATGTCAAATCTGCATCTTTGAATGGTCACCTCAAGGAGGAGGTATATGTGTCTCAACCACCAGGTTTTGAGGTGCCCAATTTAGAAAATAAAGTTTGCAGGTTGAAGAAAGCTTTGTATGGACTTAAGCAAGCTCCACGGGCTTGGTACCAATGGATAGATAATTTTTTCAAAAATATGGGTTTTGAAAGAAGTACTTCTGATGCTAACTTGTATGTAACAAAAAGGGATAGCAAGCTAGTTGTTGTCATTGTATATGTAGATGATCTGATCATTATAGGAGATCATCAGGAAGTCATCAATCAAACTCAGATCAGCTTGGGAATTGAGTTTGAAATGACAGACTTAGGTCTACTCCATTTTTGTCTAGGAATTGAAGTATCGCAAAGGAAGGATGGCATTTTCATCTCACAACAAAAATATGCCAAAGAAATTCTCAAGGCATTTGGAATGATGGACTGCAAACCAACTAGCACACCTATGGAGGTAAATCATAAGCTATGTATGGATGATAACATGCCTGATGTATATGCTAAGAAGTATAGGAAGCTCGTTGGAAGTCTTATTTTTCTGTGCAACACTAGACCATACATTTTCTATGCTATTGGAGTGTTAAGCAGGTTTTCCAACAAACCTAAGGAGAGTCACTGGAATGCTGGAATGCGAATTCTAAGGTACATTGCAAGAACCTTGGATTTTGGTATTTTGTATACCACAGGTGATACACTTCAAGGATACTGTGATTCAGATTGGGCTGGAGATTGTGATTCTAGAAAATCAGTTTCTGGATATTGTTTCTCACTTGGTTCATGAATATTTTCTTGGGTAAGTAGCAAGCAACCAACTCTCGCACTCTCCTCCACTAAAGTAGAGTACAAAGCAGCTTGTTTTGCTTCTTGTGAGGCAGTCTGGTTAAGGAGAATTCTTGCAGATCTAGGCTTTTCATCAAATATGCCGACTGTACTCAAGTGTGATAATCAAAGTTCTATGGCTATTGCAAAGAACCCAGTATTTCATGCTCGCACCAAGCACATAGAAGTACAGTACCATTACATTCATGAGCTAATTGAAGATGAAATTGTGGAGCTAGAATATTGCCCAACAGAGGAAAATTGCGGTGACATATTCACTAAAGCACTTGGAAGAGAGTAGCTCAACAGGCATGTTCAACAGATAGGTATAGGACCAAGACCTACTTGATTTATCATCGGTAAACATTGAGGGGGTGTTAGTATATGATCAATGTCTACCCCTCATGATTGTATGCACATTTTGTAAGGCCCCCTTTATGAGGAGAAGCCAAGCGTGCATTACCCAAGTGATGGGAATCCCAACTTGCATGTTGGATGAAGGTCATATTGGGCCATGTAAGGTATTGTAAGGAAAGGGAGTTACCAGGGTCCCCAATTGTGGGGTCCGGGGCAGCGGTGAGCAGCCCCGGCTGGGGGGTCCAAGGGGGCCAGCGGGCCACTTGGTTGGGGGGTCCCAGGGGGCCAGCGGGTCCCCTGGTGGGGGTCCGAGGGCAGCACCCCCGATGCGATGGTAAAGGGAATGTTTTATGGAATATTCCTTGTCGGAGTCAGAAATCATTTATATTTGTTAGGTAGGTTCAACCGGTCTAAGCCGTGTATGGCAATTATGCGGGCGGTGGCCACCCACGCTCTACTGCCCATGTATAGCCGTCCACAGAAGGCCACCCATGATCCTATATATACATGACTTCTGCATTACCTGAGACATCGAGTTGAGCCAACATACCTCTACCTTGTATCTCCCTATCTAGAGTTGTCTAGATCACCATTTAAGCTCTACCTTGAGAGCGCACGGGTGGACAACGCCATCATCTTTGTACTTGTTGCTAGTAGAAAATTGTTGAGATTCTCCTATATCTATTTTCTCTGCTATTGCTCCTGTATTATATTGCGTAACTATTGTCTTACATTTCTAACTCAATTGTGATGCGGTTTTGATTCGCCCATACCTGAAGAAGTCCACTTCTTAGGTTTAGGTTGACTGCATGGTCACATATCTAGTCTTGCCCCAAGACAAGAGGTTCGGTGAGATCCTCATCTTGACACACTAACACTTTGACTATTATGAGTACATCTTGAAGGTAGGCAAGAAGATCCACCTTGCCCAGGCAAGGGGTTTCCACACCTCCCAATCCTATGAGATATGCTTCTATATGATTGATACTTAATTGCAATTTTTGATGGTATGAAATTCTGAGTGCACAAGTGGCTGCACCTGAGTGAATCAAGGCTTTTACAATCGTTCCACTCTTGCCTTCTCCTACTTCTAGGGTCGCAAAAGGATGTTGATCAACTAGTGTAGGGGAAATTACACCTGCTGCTTTACACGTGGCCATGTGGTATCTTGGTGCATCATGAGCATCTGTCCTAGGCTGATGTCTACCCTGTCTCCTCAATTTCATTTGTCGGATGTGTTCTAAAGCTTTTGCTTGTGCTTCTTCTCAAAATCATTTTTCCTCTTCCTTACATTTCTTTGTAGTGTTAACTTGATTTAGCATCTCCTTTATGAGGGGTTCTTGATATAATTTGACTCTGCATCCACTGATGTAACTAGGTAGGATGTCGCCTTCTAGAGTGGCTAATTGGACAACTCCACTTGTTGATATTATATTAATAATCATAGGGCCATAACCTCGCTTTTCTAATTTTTGTGCATGTTGCTTCAAGGTGTACACTGAGACTAAATCTCCTACTTTTAAGCCTTGATCCTTCACATGGGCATCGAAGTATGCCCTTTGCCTTTTCTTGGCTGCATATATTCGTGAAACTGCTCTTAACCTCATTTGACCTACACATTCAAGTTAAAAGAAGTCTAGATGAGAGCTCATGGCCAGTCCATTGATGCTCTTGTCCAATTTTCAATGTGGGGTGTCATTGATATTGAGCACCGTTTTATAGACGACTTGATATGCCAAAACAACATGATGTAGCTATTTGTCCCAATCTGAATGCTTATTATTCACCAATTTTGTTAGTAAATTACATAAGATCTTATTTGTGCCCTCGGCTTGTCCGTTAGCTTGTGGGTGATAAGGGGCAGACTTCTTATGTACAACCAAGAAACCTTGAAGAAGGTTTTCAATGACTTCGTTCAAGAAGTGTGTACCTCTATCACTTACTAACTTTATGGGTAACCCATATCTGGTGAACACATTCTGTTGGAGTTAGACGTCTGTGGAAGCATGCGTATGTTGCACACATGATAGCCTCAAGCCAGAAACAATGTTGTAAAGCCTGAATCTTGACCATACACCTTGCTATCCCCATGAGTGACCTTTTCTTTCGTTCAGAAACTCCATTTTGTTGAGATGTATACGACACTGCACACTGATGTTTTATCCCACGTTCAACCAAAAGTGCATTAAAATCAAAAGACATATATTTCCCCCCTCGATCAGAATGGAGGGTGCCCATTTTACATGCTGACAGATTTTTAGCCAAAACCAAAAACTGTTTGAAGCACATGAACACTTTGGACTTTGCCTTCAATGGATATACCCATGCATGCCTGAAAAAATCATCAATGAAAGTCACGAAGTAATCCAAAAGAAGGTGTCTGCATAGGACCACAGACATCACTATGTACAAGCTGCAATTTCTGAGTAACCCGAGTTGAACCATCTTCTGGAAAGGAGGAAGTATTTTGCCCAAAAAAAAGCCTTCACGAACATGTTTTCTAGGTGCCTCAAGTTTGGGCAAAGAGGACACCATTTCAGATTTCTACAGGCATAGCAAACTAGCAAAATTCAGATGACCAAAGTGTGCATGCCAAAGCTTTGCATCTGACAATGCCTGAAAATCATGTACTACACATGCCAAATCATTTACAGATCTCTCATAGTCTATGAGCTTATACAACCCACGACATAAAATGCTAGAAGCAATAATCACATTGCCACTTGACAGATCATGAACTATACATCTATCATCAATAAATTTCATAACCAAGCCAATCTTGGCTAATGCAAAAACTGATAACATATTTTTCTTGATCCCCAGCACAAACAAAGCATCTGACAAAGTGAAAGAACTACCATCCGTAGTAGTCAAAATGATCTTACCAACTCCCATAATAGGATAAGAGGAGTTGTTGGCGCATGTAACAGTATTCCCTGTAGGGGCGGGCTCGAGGGAAGAGAAGAAACTGCGTTGCGAGGTAATATGTTTGATCGACCCACTCTCAAAGTACCAAACACCTAAGTCTACTGCAGACATGCACTGCTCATGAGAAGATGGGTCAAAACTGCAAACAGTAGTAAACACCCATTCTTCTTCCTGCACAAGATTAACAGACTCTGTTTTTGGTGTAGAGGCCTTTGCAACAACCATTCCAACCTCTTTCTTCTTTGCCTCTTTAGCAGTTAGTTTTGGACAGCTCTTTATGATATGATAATTTCCTTTAGAGTACTTGCAAAACAATTTTTGCTTTTTTGATTTCTTTTCATCTTTGTCTTCCCTCTTCGATTGTGCAGAATTAGCAGATTTTTGCTTACTAATTGAAGAGCTCCATTTTGCTTTGCCCTTCTGACTAGCTAGGAAAGCTTGATCTGCAACACACATAATGGACCTGTTCTGCCTGGACTGATCTTCCTGCAACAGAAGAGAGACTAACTCCTCAAATGAAAAGGCATTTGGATTGCCTTTCATAATCAACCGAAGAGTAGAAGAAAAACTCTGATATGAATCAGGAAGACCATTCAAAACGGTCTGCACAAGTGAGCTATCTGGTATAACCTCATCAATAGAAATCAACTGTTCCTTCAAGTCTTTGATCTTTGTTAGAAAACTGTCCATAGAATCACCTTCATTCATGTGCTCACTCTCCAACTGTTTTCGGAGGTAAGCAACACGAGCCTCATTCCTAGATTGGTACAATGTGCTAAGTGTATCCTAAGCATCCTTAGCTCTTCTACAAGAGTGAATGTGAGGAATAATGGCACGTTTGACAGACAAAGCTATCAATGCATGTGCCTGGGCATCTCTGCCATCCCAACGAATTCGCTCTGCAGTAGGTGCAACAAAAATCGCAACACAAAAAGGAATATGCAGATTATCATCATCTTCGACACCTTCTGCATCAGCCTCAATACCTATAGTTGTAACAGTTGCATGTGTGATAGGACGTTTTTCAACACCCTGCACAATGTTCCATAGTCCTTTCGCAACCAATACATGTCGCATCATATAAGCCCATAATGGGTAGTTTGTACCATCCAACTTATCCTCAACAACCAACATACAGAATACATCACTACTTTCAGCCATGGCCGGTGACTAAAATAGCTTGATGCAAAAAATTGACTGTATCTCAAAAAGTTGAACAAAATTTCCCAGACGAATTCTGCTAGACCTGTAGCAGACTTCAAGATGCTTATACTGGCGAACCAAATTTGGTATATACCTTTGGCACAAAAAGACAAAATAACCTACACAAGCATTGTGATAGTGCGTTCGGAGGCTGAAATGAGCTCAGATTGTGATTTTGGCACCACAAGGTGAAGATGTTTTGATCTCAAAAACATGCTGAGTATGCGCACCAAAATTTGTGCGATTCTGAGACTGCAACCGGAGAGGTGTCGACGACACCCTAGATGAAGCGGTGACCTGCTCTGATACCAATTGTTGGAGTTAGACGTCTGTGGAAGCACGGGAACAACACAAAGAAGAAGAAGCAGCTTGGAGCTCAACAAACAATACTGAATGTATTACCACTAGAATATACAAAGATAAGTAGCCGGTTAGGGCAATAGGTGTATATACAAGTTGGGGGGAAAAAAACCTCTTAAAGAGGGAAAAAAGTGCCCCGGTGATCCTAGTGTGTTCACACACATCACTACCTAAATATATCAACACATTATTGAATAAGAACTTAGCAGTGGTTTGTGCATCATTCTTCTTTGTGACCTTCACTTCTACTCATTTGGTTAGATAGTCAGTGGAAATAATAATATATTCAGAATGTGACCTCTTAGCTAGGGGATTTCAATAGGACCTACAAAGCCCAATCCCCACTTAGAGAATGCCTCACCTCCCATCATGGGTTTCAGTGGCATCTCATCCTTATGTATCGAGTAATGATTTCACTGACAAATATCACACCACTTCACATAGGTATGTGCATCCATGTGAAGGGTTGGCCACCAAAGACCTATGAATAGAATTGCCTTGATCAAACATTCTAGTCCAAAATTTCGTTCTGCTACCCCCTGGTGAGCAGTGTCTAAGATCTTGAGATATTATCTTTCATGAACACACACTCTTAGGTGTTTGTCTCTTCCACGCTTGTATAAATTATTTCTAATGAGTGCGTCTAGTGCTTCTTGCTCTAAGATCTTTTTTCTAGCCAATGTCATCTCTTGAGGGAATGTTTTTGTCACATAATCCTAGTAGGAGATGGTTGAACCATGCCTTAAGAGAGAGGATTAGGAAGTAATCCTCAACCATGGCTTTTGGGGCAAGTGGTTAGCCCATCGCACTCCTAACCGAGAGGTTGTGAGTCCAATTCCCAACATTGGTATCAGAGCCTAGTTGAGAAATTGGGCGAGACAGAGGTTCACGACTCATTCGTGGGCACTTGGAAACAGCGCTTATCCATGGTGAGTGTGAAACTCGCCTTGGGTGAAGGCGCATAGGCATTTGGGCACCCACGGAGGGTGGGATAGGTCCAAATTTGGTCCATGTGCTGGAGTTTGAGGTTGGTGGAAGCGCTCATGCATGGAAACTGGGTCCAAGAGTTAGAAGGGTCCACAAGTGAGCATTGAGGACAATGCTCAATCTAAGGGGGGAGGAATGTCACATAATCCTAGTAGGAGATGGTTGAACCATGCCTTAAGAGAGAGGATTAGGAAGTAATCCTCAACCATGGCTTTTGGGGCAAGTGGTTAGCCCATCGCACTCCTAACCAAGAGGTCGTGAGTTCAATTCCCAATACTTTTTGTCCTCAAAATGGCCACCAAAGGTTTGCTCCAATCTAGCACTAAAGACACTTGATATAGAATGGCATGTTCCACTGGCGATCTAATAGCATAGATTTGGCATTCCTTGCACATTGTATGGATATCTGCTTCCATGGTTGGCCAATATACACCTAATCTTCATAGAGTTTGTAGGGTTCGATGTTTGGAGTGATGTTGCTGCAGTGCACCTACATGTGCTATTTGTAACCATTTTGCATGCTCATCTTCATCTACATAGCAAGCCAATATGCCTTGATTAGTGTGCTTATACACACTGCCTGCTAGTACGTGGTATTTTTGAGTCTCTCTGAAACAGGAATTCTATTTCTTGGCTCTCCACTAGGTGGGGGTTGATAGTTGGGATTGGCTCCTGCCATTGAAAACTAAAAATTAGTCATCACCAGAATGTTTTGTTGTTGATCCTGCCCAAAGTTTTGGTAGGCGTAACTTTGGTAACTTCCTCGAGGACTTTGGGAGGTGGTTCCCTGGTCTCTAGGGGGAAACACTCGAATGCATTGATATCTTAATCGGGATCTTTCTAGATCTGAAATAGGCTAGTAATTTCTCATATTCCTCTCAAGATAGGTAATTTGAAAGAAATCCTCTGGATCTTGTAACTCATAAATGGTGACAGGGTTGCTACTTTCTCCCCACAAAAATGAAGGGGCTTGTAGTAGTTTCTCCATCCTAGCTACCATATAGACATCAGACAATGTGTCATCCTGAGGGATCTTGTCACCTCTCCAAACTCTGTTCACTTTAGACTTACCTCGGGGTGTAGAAATACTATCTTCATTATTCTCCCCATTAGGGTGATTTATGTCCTCATTTTCTCGTTGTTCACTTATGGTTTCAAGACAGTCTGTCACTGCATAAATTACTCACCTTTTATCCATGTAGAATCCTCCCTCATATTTTACGGCAGGTCGAGGAACAATCTCAGATTCTCTCACTTTCTTCATTTGTGCCACTGATCTGTTTAACCCATGTATGTAGATTGGCAAATCATGCTGATTGGTGTTCGCATACACAAGAGAGGTCCTATATTCTGCTTCAATTACAGACATGAATCCCGCCAAGGGCACAGAGCTATGCATTTCTTCAAAAGCCATTCTTGCTTCTTCGTCTGAATCACTAGAGGTATTAGAGTAATGGGAATTGGCACTAGGTAGAGTTACACTTCCTATTGATGATATGACACTACCTCATCTTCCTAGGACACGTCCTGAGCACATGTTCATTCACTAATCCCTAAGTCGGGTTAGTGGGTCTTCTTGACTTGTGCTTATTCTAGGAGTTTATTTGACCCAAATTGATTTTTCTTTTAATAGGCTTTCCAGTAGTTTACAGGTTTCCACGATACATGATACTAGGACAAGGTCACGATACACAATACGCAGGGGTCACGATACATGATACCTGAAGCGCAAAATGATACACGATACTCAGATCAAAATGATACACGATACTTGGCAAAAGATGATACACAATACTTGAGCTCCATGATACACGATACTTGAACTTGAGATGATACATGACACATGACACACGATACACAATACACCAATCTCTAGCGATACACGATACCTGGAGCTTGGGGCAATACACGATACTTGGCATAAAATGATGCACGATACTCAAATCAAAATGATACATGATACTTGATGATGACGATACACGATACTTGGATAAGGGCACGATACATGATACACGATGCATGATACACTGGTCTCTGGTGATACATGATACTTGGGACTTGGGGTGATACACGATACTTGAGTGTCATGATACACGATACTTGAGTGTCGTGATACACGATACTCAGGTATCATGATACTTGACCTGACGATACATGATACCTAGGTATCATGATACACGGGGAGTATAGGTATCGGCGATACACGATACCTGCCAGGTATCGCAACACATGGGAATTCAAGTATCGTGATACTTGAACTCGACCAGTCATGATACTTGGGTTTATCTCACTCAAATGAAGGAAAGTTTTAGAAAATTTGTATGAATGTGCTCCTTGTGCACTCCTCTCCACACTTAAGTGTGTGTAGAAATCAAATTCTCACTCTATCCCATGATACCTCTCCCACGATATCGATCGCAGCCCCACTCATGTTTTGAGTAGATTTAATTTGGTTTCAACTTGGGAATCCACTTAATCTCACCTCAAAGATGATCTCTCCAAGATTCTCCACTTATTTGCTGCTCTAGAAGGCTATAATAGCTAGCGATACAACTCTCATGATACTGGTCGTCAGAGATCCATGATACTTGGAGATCACAAGTGAAGTGCTGAAGGAAATTTTTGGTTTTTATACCCCTACGCTAACCCAAGGCTAAGAGGTACTGAAATGAAAACTTTTTTTGGGATTTTGGGGGATCTACCTACCTACTCTTCTCCTACTCCTTCCTCTCTACTCTCTACCCCTACTCACTCACCTTCACTTCCTTAGGTCTAACAAATTACTACACACACTTTCTAAGTGCGAAGTAATAAGTGCAATGAGAAAAGACTCACCAAAGCAGAGTACTCACCTCTTCACAACTTGTACCTTCACCTACAAGCTTTTACCATCACACAAGTACCTCGGTTGGACTCATACCTCCCCGACAATGGCGTCAAAAAACATGTGTGCCTAAGTGACAACTTAGGGACTTGTGACAAAAGAGACTGCTTCAAGTTATGGAAAAGAAACAGAGCTGTGCAACTCACCTAGTCTCACCACACACCTCCTCGAGCTTCACACACACATTACACACTTCAAAAAAGCAATGAAATGAGTAGACAACACTTTCATGCACTCAATTCAAGC
Source organism: Ceratopteris richardii (assembly GCA_020310875.1). Classification (NCBI taxonomy): domain Eukaryota; kingdom Viridiplantae; phylum Streptophyta; class Polypodiopsida; order Polypodiales; family Pteridaceae; genus Ceratopteris; species Ceratopteris richardii. The sequence goes on along the minus strand of CM035423.1, from coordinate 14,967,183 downwards.
TACAATCACACATGTAAGGTCACAAGCAAGGAGATACAAGAGGAAGAAGAGGTGAATTCGAAAATCTGAGTTCTCCTCTACTCACAATGGAAAAACGTCCTTTACAAGTGTCACCAACTAACTTATATACATGTGCCCTAAAAATGGTCTTTTCACACAATAGACCGGCACTTTTATTGAAAAACTCTAATCTTCTACTATGTTACAAAGATTATGATACAATGTTTGGGCTTTATGCATCTAGAGGACTCTACTAGTGCATTTACATGGCTTCATGAGGTTTTCATAGAAATTTGAAGAAGAAAATTGATGGCCATAATTGAAAATTTTTGGGGCTCCTTTTCTATGCTCCTTTTCTCTGCAACAACCTTGTAAAACAGATGAGAGGATATAGTGGATATATTGCAATATATGCAACATTTTCAAGTAGAGCCTTTGAGGTGATGGGATATTGCATTTGTACCACGAAGGGAGCTGCAAAAATCTTGAAACTTAATATGACGATCATCCTTTTGCTAGTATGCAAAAACACCATCACCTTATTGAGAAATGCCAAGCTTGTAAGCATTATTCTTTTCGATGAAAACCTTAATTTTCATAAGACAATCACAGTGGCAATAATGCTAGTTGTTATCGTACATGATGAGTTCACCTAGCATGTGATTTTTCCAAGGATCCAGATGCACCAGATGAGAAATGGAATTTGATTGCAAGTAATTTCAAGTATAAGAAGCTCGATTCTTGGTTCTTTGTGAGACAAATAGAGGAGTTTAGCATAAGTTTTCTTTTCTCCAATGGCCGTTCTCTTGAGATATTATCATTGATGTGTTGGTTCCTATGTTGACCATGGGAAAGAAAATTGATTTTTTATTAATAGCATGATTAAAAGCACTTCTAAAAAGTTCTCCGCCAAAGATATGAAGCCAAAAATCTAGCAGTGATCGATGATGGTTTTCCTATTCTTCCTATCATTTTTTTTTTATCAAGAGTTTGGTGGCTATTCAACTACTTAAGGAAGTGCTTCACTTGGGAATGGCATGGCTTGGTTTTTTTTCAATGATCTATGCCTAGAAGTGTTTCTTTTCTGACCAATTCTAACATCACTGATCCAATTACATCCACACTCTATGTATATCCAACAATGACTGACGTTGATTTTGGTACACTTTTCTAATGCTCTATGATGATTATGACTATGCACTGTGATGAATACAACCGAAATTGATTTTTCTTTTAATAGGCTTTCCAGAAGTTTACAGGTTTCCACGATACATGATACTGAGACAAGGTCATGATACACAATACGCAGGGGTCACGATACATGATACCTGAAGCAAAAAATGATACACAATACTATGATCAAAATGATACATGATACTTGACAAAAGATGATACACAATACTTGAGCTCCACGATACACGATACTTGAACTTGAGATGATACATGACACACGATACACAATACACCAGTCTCTAGCGATACATAATACCTGGGGCTTGGGGCAGTACACGATACTTGGCATAAAATGATGCACGATACTCAAATCTAAATGATACATGATACTTGACGATGACGATACACGATACTTGGATAAGGGCACGATACATGATACACGATGCATGATGCACTGGTCTCTGGTGATACATGATACTTGGGACTTGGGGCAATACACGATACTTGAGTGTCATGATACACGATCTTGAGTGTTGTGATACACAATACTCATGTATCACGATACTCAACCTGACGATACATGATACCTAGGTATCATGATACACGGGGAGTATAGGTATCGCAACACATGGGAATTCAAGTATCGCGATACTTGAACTCGATCGGTCATGATACTTGGGTTTATCTCACTCAAATGAAGGAAAGTTTTAGAAAATTTTGTATGAATGTGCTCCTTGTGCACTCCTCTCCACCCTTAAGTGTGTGTAGAAATCAAATTCTCACTCTATCCCATGATACCTCTCCCACAATATCGATCGCAACCCCACTCATGTTTTGAGTAGATTTAATTTGGTTTCAACTTGGGAATCCACTTAATCTCACCTCAAAGATGATCTCTCCAAGCTTCTCCACTTATTTTCTGCTCTAGAAGGCTATAATAGCTAGCGATACAACTCTCGTGATACTGGTCGTCAGAGATCCATGATACTTGGAGATCACAAGTGAACTGCTGAAGGAAATTTTTGGTTTTTAACCCCTATGCTAACCCAAGGCTAAGAGGTATTGAAATGAATTTTTTTTTTGGGATTTTGGGGGATCTACCTACCTAGTCTTCTCCTTATCCTTCCTCTCTACTCTCTACCCCTACTCACTCACTTTCACTTCCTTAGGTGTAACAACTTACTACACACACTTTCTAAGTGCGAAGTAATAAGTGCAATGACAAATGACTCACCAAAGCAGAGTACTCACCTCTTCACAACTTGTACCTTCACCTACAAGCTCTTACCATCACACAAGTACCTTGGTTGGACTCATACCTCCGCGACAATGGCGCCAAAAAACATGTGTGCCTAAGTGACAACTTAGGGACTTGTGACAACAGAGACTATTCCTCTATCACCAACAAGTACATATAGTGGGGATAATCACACATTTAAATTATCAATCGAGAAAGTATCTTGAACCTAACCCGGTGTATGAAGACATGTACTTACACAATGGTCAATGAAGTAGAATAGTTACCATTGCATGCAGATGAGTGCCATCATTCACATTCATCACTTACACAGGTGGAAATGGTGTTGCGATACATGAAACAACAGTAAGCACAAAATTAGACTTTTCTCTCAGCTCTGAATTGGGAATATGGTCAATAGCGGGTTCATTTCGAAGCTCTCGATGAGATGCACCCAATCCTACTATTGTCTACTTTGATTTTAACAAAGATGCTTCAAGTTATGGAAAAAAAACAAAGCTATGCAACTCATCTAGTCTCACCACACACCTCCTCAAGCTTCACACACACATTACACACTTCAAAAAATCAATGAAATGAGTAGACAACAATTTCATGCACTCAATTCAAGCTACAATCACACATGCAAGCTCACAAGCAAGGAGATACAAGAGGAAGAAGAGGCAAATTCGAAACTCTGAGTTCTCCTCTACTCACAATGGAAAAAACGTCCTTTACAAGTGTCACCAAGTGACTCATATACATGTGCTCTAAAAATGGTCCTTTCACACAAGAGGCTGGCACTTTTATTGTAAAACTCTAATCTTCTACTATGTTACAAAGATTATGATACAATGTTTGGGCTTTATGCATCTAGAGGACTCCAGTAGTGCATTTACATGGCTTCATGAGGTTTTCATAGAAATTTGAGGAAGAAAATTGATGGCCATAATTGAAAATTTTTGGGGCTCCTTTTCTCTGCAACAACCTTGTAAAACAGATGATAGTGGATATATTGCAATATATGGAACATTTGCAAGTAGAGATGTGGATCATGCTTATGGGTCGTCTCTTCATGCGGAAGCTCAATCAATACAAAAAAAGAAGGGGAGCCTTTGAGGTGATGGGATATTGCATTTGTACCACGAAGGGAGCTGCAAAAATCTTGAAACTTAATATGACGATCATCCTTTTGCTAGTATGCAAAAACACCATCACCTTATTGAGAAATGCCAAGCTTGGAAGCATTATTCTTTTCGATGAAAACCTTAATTTTCATAAGACAATCACAGTGGCAATAATGCTAGTTGTTATCGTACACGATGAGTTCACCTAGCATGTGATTTTTCCAAGGATCTAGATGCACTATATGAGAAATGGAATTTGATTGCAAGTAATTTCAAGTATAAGAAGCTCGATTCTTGGTTCTTTGTGAGACAAATGGAGGAGTTTAGCATAAGTTTTCTTTTCTCCAATGGCCGTTCTCTTGAGGTATTATCATTGATGTGTTGGTTCTATGTTGACCATGGGAAAGCAAATTGATTTTTTATTAATAGCTTGATTAAAAGCACTTCTAAAAAGTTCTCCGCCAAAGGTATGAAGCAAAAAATCTAGCAACGATCGATGATGGTTTTCCTATTCTTCCCATGATTCTTTTTATCAAGAGTTTGGTGGCTATTCGACTATTTAAGGAAGCGCTTCACTTGGGAATGGCATGGCTTAGTTTTTTTTCAATGATCTATGCCTAGAAGTGTTTCTTTTCTGACCAATTCTAACACCATCGATCCACACTCTATGTATATCCAACAATGACTGACATTGATTTTGGTACACTTTTCTATGATGATTATGACTATGCAGTGTGATGAATACAACTATGATCTATGCCGACTTCGACAATGCCTTACATTTTCTGATGCCGAATCCGTACACTCTCTTCTCCAACAGTGCTCTATCAAATCTAATGGTACACTCTGTGACAATTCCAACTAAATCTAACGTGTGACAATATGATCTAACGCTCAAATCCATATGATCTACAACAACACTTCGTTTGTTTCTCTTCATCAAAAAAAAAAATGAGTGAGTTTTCTAAGAGTTCAATTTGACTTTTGGATTTATTTTCTTTGGAAACTATAGAACTTTCACCTATGCATTGATGCATCAAAAGTGAGTACATTTATTCAAAACTTTGGTTGCGAATCGTTAAACAAAACAAATGAAGTAACGGATTTTCATATATCTGTGATTGGCATTGAGTGAAGATGGATGTGAATATGAAACTAAATGAAGTTGTGAAATCTAACGTCCTTCGATTCTCTCGCATACAACATGACCTTTCTATCCTCTTACCATGCGAAATTGATGAAAATAAAGACTTTATTGCTAATATTCTACTTTTAAGTTATAGAATATGCCCAACCAAGCGTAAACATGGTTCACGTGACTTTGCCTGAAGCATCTTGCATGCACCATCATTTGGAGTTGGCAATTAGAGTTGATCTGCCGGACTGCGAGCCTTCAGGACAAATTGAACCCGACGTGAAATACATCCGTTTGTCTCGACATTTGTACCTGACATGAAATACGTTCCTTCATCCCAAAAATGTGTGTTTTTATAAGAACTCAAAGGAGTGTGTAATACATCTTTCATGCTTTCTCAAAGTGCAAAATATACTCATTATGGTGCAAAATTTTGAAAAAACTCTCATGATCAACATTCTCATCTCTCTTATCACTCAAATCACTCAACCATCATTAACATCAAAGAGAATCTTGAACAAGCATGTTCTTGTCTCATGAAAAATATCAAAAAAATGGTTTATAATTTCCTCACTACAATTTTTCTCATCATATCCTATCTATGGATCTCTTCATGGTTCATCTTCATCATCTGCACCTGTTCATAACGGATCATCTTCAAACTTCAATTTTTTGCATAGATTAAGGTTTACAAAACTTTAATGAATTTTTCATATTTTGTTCAATTCGTTTGATAATATTTGTTTTTTCTTTTCTTCAGATTTTTTTCTTATTATTTGATTTCTCATCTTCATCAATTTCTTATTTGATATTCTCATGTTCACTTAGACTCTTCTCTTCATTCTTAATATCATGGTTCAAATAAGCTTTAAAATTTTTAACCTTTCCTTGATAAAATAATTTGTCATTTTTTGGAATCTTTGGATCACATACTACATAATATTTGTCATGTTTCTTTTTTAATTGTATTGATTTTTCATATTCTTACTCATCCTCTTCAAATCTTTCTTGCAAAAATTTTTCAGCTTTTTGTTTATCCAACTTTATTTGCTCACTTTTTTTTTCATAAAAAAGTTTAACTTGATTATAAATTTATGTCCTAGTCTCTTGTTTCAAAGATTTTTCATCATCCTATCTCTTTGTTCTCCATTGTTTTCTAAATCTTTTAAATGGACTTGGTTTAGATTTTGTTTGATCAAAATATTCTTTCATCCCACCTCTTTCTAAGTTCAAGTACAAAGGTGAATGGTCATGATAATTGAATTTTTTTTCTTTAAACTTGAGTGACCAATTTAAGTATGCAAGCATTCTCATATGCAATACAATTCCAAAACATACGGCCAAATTGATCACACCAAAAACAACTTATAGGTCAATCTAATCTTCTATGAGTAGCCCTAGGGGTGGATTTATGATCAAATGAATGTTATTTAATCAAGAATCTGAGTAGATATATTTTGAGCTTATACTTGATGTTCATATTTACACTTGCATGTTGGGATTTCTTTCACTTGTTTGGATAGACTATCAATACTTTCTTTCAAACTTGAAAGTTCGTAGTGAATAGTTGCTTCTAAATTCCCAATCTCTTTATTAAATCATGTATTTAATGATTTAATAACTTCAGTAACTTTTGTTAATATTGGAGCCATCATTGAGATACATGAACGTATCAAGTCGATCTTTGAGTACATTCATACAATTTGACATCATGAAAGAAAATAGAAATGTTAAGTGAGATTGGTGAAATTCATTATATGAAATAGAAGACATATATGAACATTGAAAAGAATTTCATCATAGAAATAGAAGAGATGTATGGAATGGAAGTAATGGATTCATGATAGGTCATAAGAGAGAAAAAAAATAGAGAAGAAGGATAAGATATAGATAATGGAATCAATGGAAATTAGAAGAGATAAGTGTGGTGAAAATTGGAAGAGAAGAGGTAGGAAAACATGGGAAATAAAAGAATTTAATTCATAAAAATAAGTGTTCATACAATCTTAATGGAAATAATGAAAAAGATACAAGTTACCAATTCATCATAGATTGTAATGTTGCTTCATATTGTTCTTCATAGAGATCCAAACATGTGTGTAGAATCACCAAGATGAAGTAAACAAGCACCTCTTTCCTTCAAGTAAATGAATCACTTTCTTCAAGTGTAGAGCTTCATATTCAAAGTGTGTATGTAGTCACCTTCTTCAAATAGAAACCTCCAAGCATAGAGCTTCTTCAACGATGATCTCCTTGAGATGAACCTTGAATTATTTATGTTGATTCTTCACCTTCTTCTCTATAGTTTGTTCAAGTAATGAAAGAAACATAATCTTTGTATCATACACCTCCTACAGCGATACGATCGATGCCCACAGCCAAAACGATACAATACCACCAAAACGAAATGATACACCTCCTACAATGATACAATCGATGCGCACTACCTCTCCTTAACTTGACGATATGACACTTCCAGAAGGAACTATCACTTCACCTCTAACCCGAGCAGTCATGCTTGCAAGCTTCACTTCTCTACCCCTCGACCTATAGGGGAGGGGGAGAAGGTAGCCCACAAAATGACATGACTTTCTACAGCCCCAAGGAGCTCTTCTTGTGTGGTAGACTCTTAGACATGTTATTAATATGTCATGTCAAATCAATTAGAAACAAGCTTTACCAGGGGAAGCCATCGGTTGCTCCTCTACGCTATGGAATGCCAATAGAGGCAAAGGTAAGAAAGATGTGCCATCAACTTTGAATACCATCTTAGAGAATTTTGGCGCTATTTTTGATAAGGTCTTAAGGCATTAATTTAATTGTTACAAAAAAAAACAAAAAACAATTACTAAATAAAGCGACCACCGAACAAAAGCTGCTGCTCGTGTTCCTTTTTTTTATATCCTTAGCATCCATATTAAACTTCCGTGCAAAATTAAATAGTCATCTAAATCTTGCCTTCGCACATTGTCCTCAATAGTTTGGACATTCGGGTTTGGATAATATGCACGTTCGGGTTTGGATATCTACAAGAGTAGAGATGTTCTCTACGACAACGTTCTATATATGCGAGGCATTGAGATTACTAGTCCTTGGATGTCTGTGTATAAGCAGGCCTTCATATTATCTTTTCCATGAATATTATTGGTACCATGGAGTTGTTCATCATCCTTGGGCATGAACAGAGGCATAAGAGAGGGACGATACAAAGAGGCATTCGAAATCATAGACATGATTTCAAGCTGCACTTGAGAGCTTCAAACTTCAATACTCACCACAATTGCACAAGGACTTCGAGTCGAGACAAAATGGAAGGGCTTTACTATAGCACTTGCACACACACACACATAACAATACATAAAAACACATACACACATACATAGATGCATTCATACATACAATAATTATTTAGTCTAAGTACTTTCTAAACAGTTGATGTAATCCTCTTTATCTATTACTTACGGCTTAGTTTTGCTTCCGTTGAAAAAGCTACATTTTCCTTGTTAAATGGGTAATTGCTATATCATCCACATAGTAAGGCTTCATGCACGGAAATGTTTCAAAATTATATTAACTTCATAAAGTGAGTCCACCTAGGTATACTTGGCTTTATAAAATGGTGAACAAGGATGCGTTTGTGCAATGTTGTTGCTATATATACTATCATGAGAGTTTTGGTCTTTTTGCCTCTCTATCCCTTAATCTCTTTACACTATCTTTCTAGATCTCAAACTCTTGTCTTTGTCCCTTTGTTTGGCTTGTTATGGCTAAGGCTGTTTTATTTCCCTCTTCCTCTTGATTGAGAAGATTTGTTCCCTTGCTCTTGATGAGATTCTCCATTTGCTCATCTTCCTAGCCTTCCTCTACCTCTACCTTGATTTCTTCCTCTACCTCTCCTTTTACATGCATAAAATATTTTGGGCCTTATTGCCATTTGCCTTTGGACCTCCAATCTTCATCTCCTTAGTGACCATCAAAGCCACTAATTTCCCAAAGTTGGGAAGATTGCCTATGACATATGCAAAAGTTGTGAAAGCCTTCCACTTCTCATCATCTATTGTGTTTATACAAATAGGTCATCATCCTCATCATCTATTTGACAACCTATATTGGATCCCAATGTATCACTCACTTCTTTGATCTTTAGAATGTAGTCATTCATGTTCTTGCTAGATATCTTCCTCACATTATTGAATTCATTTTTCAATTGGATCTTCATAGCCTTTTAAAGTAGATTATAACCTCTATAAGGTTTCCCACACGTTAATTGATGTCTCTAAGTAATAAATAATCCTATCATTGCAATACTAATATGCTAAGACAAGATGAAATTTTGTCTCTCTCATTCCATTGTCTAAAGATTCTCAATTGATCAGGATGCTGGATTACTAGGTTTTCCATCTCTTTCACTAACAAATTTGTGAGGAGATGGTTGGGTACAATCTAGAGATGAGCTGGTGTTGCACAAAACTTGCTCTACACCAGCCAATTTGACTTTAGGGATGCTTGTTGGAGTCAAACATCTATGGAAGCACACGAACAACAAAAGGAAGAAGGAGAAGCATGGAGCGCAACACACAATACTGAATCTATTACCACTAGAATGTACAAAGATAAGTCACCCATGACGACAATAGCGGTATATACAAGCCAGGGGGAAAATACCTCCTAAAGATGGAAAAAAGTGCCTCGATGGTCCTGGTGTGTTCCCACACATCACTACCTAAATATATCAACAAATCCCCCCTATGAGTGATGCGGTGAACAAGACATTCGCACTCATGTATAAGGAAGTGCCAAGCTATGTGGAATCAATCCACAAAAGGAAGTAATCCCAAAGCTTTGCAGAAAGCTTCAAACTTCTCCCTAGGCAGAGTCTTCATGAAAAGCTCTGCAATGTTCTCCTATGTGGGCACATATGCCAAGCTGATCTCTCTAGCAGAGAACCTCTCCTTGACATAATGATAATGCACCTCAATGTGCTTAGTGTGAGCATGGAACACAGGGTTCCTCGCAACTCCCAATGCAATTTGATTGTCAGTGAAGATGGTGGTGGCAGAAGACTAACCAACACCCAAATCAACCATAAGGCGTTTGAGCCACACACATTCAACAGTAGATTTGAACGCTGCCCTATACTCAGCCTCACAATTGGAAGTGGCCATAGTAGGCTTCTTCTTCCTCAACCAAGATATACATGAGCTACCAAGCATGACGAAAAAGCCACTAGTGGACACACGAGTGTCATAGCAACCAACCCAGTCAGAGTTAGAAAAAGCATGTAAATGTGGTAGTAGTGATCCCCCCTTGGGATAAAACAATCCACGTAGTCGGGTATCACTCAAGTAGTGAAAGATGTGCTTAACGGACTACTAATGCTTGACACTTGGGCAATGCATAAATCTGCTCATCTATGAGACTACAAAATGAACATCTGGCCGAGTAATGCATAAGTAAATCAAGCATCTAACAGCCTGCTGATAGAGAAGAGCCTGTTGAATATCTCGCCGCTTAATGCATAAGTAAATCAAACATCCAACATCTCTAGCATCATGAAGACTCAATCGTAAACCTATCTCCATAGGAATGGCAATAGGTTTGCAGTCTTCAAGGCCAAAATTCTGTAATAAAGTGTCAATATGTTTTGTTTGACACAAAACTATTTTGCCATCAACTTGCATAAATTGAATGCCCAAATAATGATGCAAATGCCTCGAATCAAACATCTCAAATGAGGCATGCAAATCAGCCTTAAAATCAGCAATATACTTCTCATGAGGACCAGTGAGCAACATGTCATCAACATACACAACAATGATCAGAAGCACATCATTTGCACACTTAACATATAAGGTGCTCTCAGTTGGAATGTTCTCAAAACCATGTGCAATAAGATAGGCATGTATCTTTTCATACCAAGCACGTGGTGCTTGATTTAAACCATGTAATGTCTTCTTTAACATGCACACCTGGTTTTCATGCCCTTTCTGCAAAAAGCCATGGGGCTGAAAAGCATACACTTCTTCATGCAAGTCACCATTTAGAAATGCAATTTTAATGTCCAACTGATGTACATTCCAACCATGATGAGCTGCAAGTGCACAGATGCTAGGAACAATAGTCATTTAGCATGTAGGTGCAAAGGTCTCATCAAAATCAATGCCTCTTTCCTACACATAGCCCTTTGCAACAAGCCTAGCCTTATACTTATCAACTGTTCTATCCGGCTTACGCTTTAGCTTGTATACCCGCTTAGTGCCAATGGGCTTCTTTCCAGGAGGCAAGTCACATAAAGACCAGGTACCATTTTTCATGATAGCATCATATTCTGATTGCATAGCAGCCATCCAAGTTTTAGAATTATGTGCTTCATCAAACAAAATAGGCTCATTCACATCACAGGGACTAGAGGCAGTAGCCATCGCATAGCAATGTGATGCAAAAAAGGCACTATGAGAGCCTGAACAAGTGTGTCATGACAGAGATGCATCTGATTTGTTGTCGTGCAAAGTTTGCACCATCCATTTTGGCATAGTTTTTGCCTTGTTAATATCAGCTCTCTCATCAACAAGTGCATCATATAAATCTGCATTAAAAATGGAATGACCTGCATCATCACATGAAACGTGTAAAGGATGAGAAGTTGCCTCATTAGGACCATCACTAGACTATCTACTTGTCAAAAGAGGTAGCAAAATGTCATACATGTCTTTCGAGCTAATTCATGTCTCCTTAATACATGAAAGTAATGGTTGAATAGCATCTTCCACAAAAACAACATCATGGCTAGCCAAAATGCATTTCTTCTATTGATGATACAGACGATAGCCTTTGGTCTCAAGACTATACCCAACAAAAATACATTTCAATGCTTTATCATCCAATTTCTTGCAATGTTGTTTAGGCACTAATGCATATGCCAGACAACCAAAAACATGAAGGTGAGCAACAGATAGCTTACGACCATGCCAAGCCTCATATGGAGTGATATACTACAGTGCTTTAGTGGGACACCTATCAAGTACATATGCTACACACATCATGACCTCAAGCTAGAAACTATGTGGTAAGGCCTGACTTTTGACCATACACCTCGCAATCTCCATGAGTGGCCTATTCTTCCTTTCAACAACTCCATTCTGTTGAGGTGTATACGACACTATACACTGATGTTTTATCCCAAATTTAGCCAGAAAGGCATTAGAAATGGAAGACATATATTCCCCCCCTCAATTAGAACGGACGGTGCCCATTTTACATGTTGATAGATTTTCAACCAAAACCAAAAACTATTTGAAGCACATAAATACATCGGACTTTTCTTTCAATGGATATACCTATGCATGCTTGGAAAATCGATGAAAGTCATGAAGTAAAGATAGTTCCCAAAAGAAGGTGTCTGCATAGGACCACAGGCATCACTATGAACAAGCTGCAATTTCTGAGTAACTTGAATTGAACCGTCTTTTGGGAAGGAGGAATGCTGCATTTTGCCCAAAATACAGCCCTCACATACATGTTTATTGGGTGCGTTTGGGCAAAAAGGACACCATTTCTAATTTTTTTAGCTATAGCAAACTAGCAAAATTCAGATGACCAAAGCATGCATGCCAAAGCTTTGCATCTGACATAGCATGAGAATCATGTACTGCACATGCTAAATCGTTCATAAATTTTTCATAGTGTATGAGCTTATACAACCCACAACATAAAATGCTAGAAGCAATAATCACATCACCATTTGATAGATCGTGTACTGTACATGTGTCATCAACAAATTTCACAACCAAGCCAATTTTGGCTAATGCAAAAAATGATAACATATTTTTCTTGATCCCTCACATAAATAAAGTATGTGACAATGTAAAAGAACTACCATCACTAGTAGTCAGAATGTTCTTACCAACTCCCATGATAGGATACCCAAGTCAACATTTATTACTGATTGGTGATTCTCAACCTATAGGTTGTAAGAAAAAGAAAATAAATGAATAATGATTTGAGTGGTGGGCTAGTGGTGTAACTCTAATGCCATGTAGAGGTTACCACAACACACATATAAGATCAAGGTTAGATAGAAAGAGAGATATCACTACTCATGGGAATAACACAAGAGATTTGGTTATAATGAAAAAGTGGACTCAAGATGATATAGAAGATGAACTCAACTCAATTCAACTAAAACTCATAACTCTAATACAATGGAACTCAAACACTAAACAATATATAGATGGTTCTATCCACCCATGCACTCCCTATATGGAGCTTAGATGGTGATCTAGATAGAAGCTAGGTGAAGGGCTATAGGCCAACACAATGGGTACTAAGATGGATACCCTAATAGTTCCAACCACACAAACTGATATGCCTACATGGGGAGGGGACCATCCTTATATGGTCCTCCAAGCCTAAGTCGGCCTACCCATGTTCTAGGGTCGTGGTAGCTTGATCCATGCCCAAAATAATCTCCACCATTGATCTATGAGGTGAATCCAATGGTAGAAAGGTAGGATCAACAACCATTTGTTTGCAACCCTTGATCTTGCTTAATCCACACTTAGGATCAAGTCTAGATCCAATGGCTCATATCAAATAGACCCTTCCCCAAGTTAAGAAAGCTACTTTTGTTTCTAGCCCTTGATTTAGGTTGATCCTCACATTGGATCAATCCCAAATCCAATGGCTTAGAAGTAACCTTCCTAACTATCCATCTATGGTCCACACTAGACCTCATCTGACCTCAAAGTCAGGAACCTACCAATGTCCAACACTCTCACATGGCTTCTCCTCATAATGGGGGCCTTACAAATAGAGTGTTATGGAACAATGGTGGTGCTACATAAGGGTGAGGCATTGAGCATATCTAACACCCCCCCTCAATGTCCACCCAATGGTGAACTACCTTCTTGGCATGATGCCAAGTATTCCATGAGGGTGGAGCATTGACCATGTCTAACACCCCCCCTCAATGTCCACCCGAAAGTGAACTAGCTCCTTGGCATCATGCCAAGTCTTTCATGAGGGTGGAGCATTGACCATGTCTAATACCCCCCCTCAATGTCCAGCCAAAGGTGAACTATCTCCTTGGCCCAATGCCAAGTCTTTGAAGATGTATCTGAAGTAGATCCTTTGTAAGAACTTTGGTGAGGATACCCACTGCATTCTTCTTGATGGGATAGCATGCTATGTCCACCATCCTTCTCAAGTGCACTTGCTTGCCAACTCTTGAATGTCCTTCACGAGGTATATTCCCAAGCCTTCTCAAAAGTCTGACTAGCAAACTGATATCTTGTATGGTACTCCATAAGTAGATAAGACTACCGAAGACCTTCATGTAGCTCCCAATGTCTACCTGCTCATACAATGATCTTTGGGCTTGTTTCATCACATATGATGCCTTCTTTAGCTTACATATTATGTCCTTTGAATGTGGAGCCTCAAACCCGAGTGATTGAGACACATGTACCTCCTCTTTGAGGTCAACATTCAAATGTTCTGATCTGACAGGTAACATGAAAACTTCCCACTTCGTTTGAGCTACTACCATTAGTATGATGCAAATAGTGGTCATTAGAGCAAACGAGTCTTGAAAATCAAAACCCTTCACTGATGAAAGTCCTTGTGCTACCAATGTGTCTTGATAGCATTCCAAGATCCCTTGTATCATGTGCTTCACCTGCTTGACCCAATTGGTGCTAGTGACCTCCCATGCTTCATTCTTCATTAAGCTATCATAGTTGGCTTGCACAACCTCCTTCCCTGCCACATCTACAAGTCCTTCATCTTCAATTATTGGCTTCATTACGTCCATAATCGTAAACATCATGGCTATACTGACTATGTGAATAGAAGCCCACTTATGCTCCTCTATTCTCTGTGATCTATTTGGTCCTTCTGCCTTCTCTTCAATAGTTGTTGGCATAGGATTACTTTGACCATAGAGCTTTTCCTTCACCCATTGCAGTGACAACCAATATGTTTGGGTGATTTTAGGTTGGTAGACTCTCTTCTCACCATCCAATGATAATGCTTCCTCCTGTTCATAGGTAGGGATGGCTCTTGGGCTAGGTACATAGTGAATTACTCCTTCACTTGATGATAAAATGGAAGCTCTTTTCTTGTCCTCCACTGCATGTGGCTGCTCCATAGACACCACATCACGGCTCCCTTTGATCTTCTTTGCCTCATGGTCATACAATATGAAAGCCCTTTGCTTTTCATAATGACCTAGGAAGATGCATCTCTTGCTTTTTGGTTCCAACTTGTTCTTTCTTTGACCTGGGACAAGAGCATAACACACACTCTCAAAAATTCTAAAGTGTGAGACTGATGGATTCTTATCAATGTAAACTTCATGATGACTCTTTGTGATTTGATGAGGAAAGCCCATGCCTTCTCTCATACACATTGTTATCTCAACAATGGTGTGACTCTTGTATTCCATAATGCCATCATGCTGTGATGTGTGAGGTGTCATTGATTGACTCTTTATCCCTTTGCACTTGCAAAAGCCTTCCAACTCCATTGAGTTGAGCTCACCACCACCTCCTATTCCAAGCTTCTTCACAGTTTTCCCTGGTTCATTTTCAACAAGTTCTGGTTGTCGTTTAATCTTACCAAAAGCTTGAGCCTTATCACGAAGAAAGTACATCCACATCTTCCTGCTATAGTCGTCAACGATCACAATGTAGGAAGATCCTCCCAAGGCCTGTATAGACATCTTACCACACAAGTTAGCATATACCAACACTAGAGGAGCCTTTGACCTACTCTTGCTTTCTTGTGGGAATGTCTCTCTGTGCAGCTTGCCCATCATACAAGCTCTATAAGGTTCCTTCATTCCATTCACTGTAGGTAAGTGATGAAGAACAATACCTTGCTTTTGCATCTCCTTCCATATTGTTCCTGTCACCATGATGGGTTCTTGCTGAGGCTGCATAGAACTAGATTGACCTATATCATTGGTCATTTGATGAGATGCACCATTGTCTAGTACCCATGAATCCACAATTGATTCTTCTTGTGTTGAGGAGCATACCACCTTTGCTTTGGCTCCATGTATTGTCTCCTCCTTCACTTCATCTATCCTCTTGACATGACAATGTGCAATTGTATGTCCCTTTCTTTTGCAATGGAAGCATTGTCCTTGAAACTTCTTCTTACTACTCCTCCTCCTCTTCTTTTCACTTTCACCTTTGGTTGAGGAACCACCTTTTTTTGATGCATTGTTGGAGAATGTAGCATCTCCATTGTTGCTTCTTCGTTGGGTTTTGAGCTCCAAATCCTCTTCCCTTGGTAGTGAATAGAACTCTTCAAATATCGAAGTTTGAGGTCTCACCTGAGTGTTGAGAGTAGTTACCATTCCATCATAGTTTGGTGGAGAATCTTGGAGATGCCTTTGAGCTAGGTCCATGCCGCTCTTCTCTATCCCTTCACAAGCCATTCCATCACATGGCTTCTTGATCTGAGTAATGGATGCATTCCCCTTCTCTCCTTCTGCAAACATCTTTGCTTCCAATTGATTTTCTAAATTTTGAATGCATGTTTGGTTTCTTACCTCATAGTGACTCCTCAACATACTCCATGCGTCACTTGCCTTGGATGTATGTTGAATAAGAGGTAGAATGGACTCCACACAATTGTTCACTATATAATATAGTGCATTTGCATTCCTTATCTTCCAAGCTTGTAGAAGCTTTGCATTTGGGAGAATCACCTTACTCGGATCCAATGGGTCAAAGGTAGGTTGTGGCTCTTGCTCACTTCCCATCACCATCTCCAAAAGATCATAAGAATCAAGGATAACTGTAATCTTGAACTTCCAAAGAAAATAATTTGTACCATCTAACTTGCCTTCACTAAAGGTCGGTGGATGAACCCATAGTGTTTGTATTTCCAAATCCATTGCACCAACTCCACTTCCACTTCTAGATAATAACACCTCCATAGTGTTGAAGCCTTTGTGTCCCATGAACTTGAAGCCTTGAAGCCTTTGCCTCCCAAGAACTCTAGTATTGAAGCCTTTGCCTCCCACAAGCTATGGCATTGAGGCCTTTGCCTCCCAAGAACTCCAATGTTGAAGCCTTTACCTATCACAAACTTTCGAGTTGAAGCATTTACCTCTCACAAGCTTGATTATTGAAGCATTCCTTCCACAAATGCTAGAGTTGATTCCTTGGCCTCCACGATCTCTGCAATCTTCTATACCTTCCTGAGCTCTGATACCATGTAAGAAAAAGAAAATAAATGAATAATGATTTGAGTGGTGGGCTAGTGGTGTAACTCTAATGCCATGTAGAGGTTACCACAACACACATATAAGATCAAGGTTAGATAGAAAGAGAGATATCACTACTCATGGGAATAACACAAGAGATTTGGTTATAATGAAAAAGTGGACTCAAGATGATATAGAAGATGAACTCAACTCAATTCAACTAAAACTCATAACTCTAATACAATGGAACTCAAACACTAAACAATATATAGATGGTTCTATCCACCCATGCACTCCCTATATGGAGCTTAGATGGTGATCTAGATAGAAGCTAGGTGAAGGGCTGTAGGCCAACACAATGGGTACTAAGATGGATACCCTAATAGTTCCAACCACACAAACTGATATGCCTACATGGGGAGGGGACCATCCTTATATGGTCCTCCAAGCCTAAGTCGGCCTACCCATGTTCTAGGGTCGTGGTAGCTTGATCCATGCCCAAAATAATCTCCACCATTGATTTATGAGGTGAATCCAATGGTAGAAAGGTAGGATCAACAACCATTTGTTTGCAACCCTTGATCTTGCTTAATCCACACTTAGGATCAAGTCTAGATCCAATGGCTCATATCAAATAGACCCTTCCCCAAGTTAAGAAAGCTACTTTTGTTTCTAGCCCTTGATTTAGGTTGATCCTCACATTGGATCAATCCCAAATCCAATGGCTTAGAAGTAACCTTCCTAACTATCCATCTATGGTCCACACTAGACCTCATCTGACCTCAAAGTCAGGAACCTACCAATGTCCAACACTCTCACATGGCTTCTCCTCATAATGGGGGCCTTACAAATAGAGTGTTATGGAACAATGGTGGTGCTACATAAGGGTGAGGCATTGAGCATATCTAACACCCCCCCTCAATGTCCACCCAATGGTGAACTACCTTCTTGGCATGATGCCAAGGATTCCATGAGGGTGGAGCATTGACCATGTCTAACATAGGTTCATGTTGCTTTGGACTTAGAAATGTACTTAGTACTTTTTGAAGGTGCATACTTGAGATTTTCTCCAAGTACCTCACTGACTGCTTAAAACTATGTTAGATGGTTTTCCTCTATTCTAGAATACAAGAATGTGCATTTACAGTAGCTCCAACTATGTTTTATGTGATGCCAAGAAAGCCTCCTTTTTTTAAAAACTAGGTACATTTGTATTTGCTAATAGTTTTGGAAACGTTTTAGGCCATGTAATTTCTAGATTAGGCATCACAATCGATCCAAACAAGGAAAAGGTAATACGAGAACCTCACACACCCAAGTCCCCTAAGGAAGTTCAACTATTCCTTGGAAAAATTCAATTGCAATATTGATACTTAAATCATTTAGCACACACTCCACTTCAGTTGAATCGTCTAACTCATGTATCTCCTAGTGAATTTAATTAGACCTTAGACTGCACAATTGTGTTTCAATTACTTGACTTACTTCTCACACAGGAACTGATACTTCAAGCTATAGATTGGGAACACTCTCTCCATGTCTTTGTTGATGCTTTAGAATCCACGATGGGTTATTCACCCATGCGAGCTATTGGTACATGATATTTTTGACTTGTATATTATGAGAACTAGAGATTATCATTAGTAGAATGCAATTATTCAATAATCAAGAAAGAATGATTGGGAATATTTTAGCTAGTTAAAATGTTTTAGCCATGCTCCCATTATTACTTTTCATGTCAATTACTCTACCTCGATTTGGTAAGAAAACAATCCTTAGTTGGCCAAGTAGCAAGATAGGTACTAGAGAAACACCAACAACATTGATGATACTTTCCTACATGCAAAACTATTTGCTAGAAAACTAAACATATTAAATGATCTTTGAGTTTGGATCCTCTCATTCTTGAGTAAATAAATACTTACTCTTGGTATGAAGAGTTGTTTGCATTCTTAGAGAATGGAGTTATGGCTTCTAACTTCAGTAAGGGAGGAAGGCAAAAATTGTCTTTTTGCAATCCCTAATTTAGAATTTTACTCTAGAAACTATATTATAAGGATATGAAAAGAGCCTTGATTTGTTCCTTGCACCAAGAATTCATGGTCAGTATTAACAAAGTGAATCAACAGCCTACATCATGCGATTTTTATGTAGGTCGAACCATTAAGAAGAACTTGCAATCTAGACTATGGTGGCCCACCATGTAAAAAGATGTATGATATCGAATTGGAATTTCAAACACTTATTAGACAATTAGAGAGCCTTTATCATGCCATCTATTCACCTTGAAACCTATTTTGCCACTCAAACCTTTTAGAAAACAGAGCATGGACTTTATTCGTCCAATTTATTTGGTTGCAATTACCACTAAATGTATTTATATACTCAATTGTACTCACTATGCTACCAAATGGGTTGAATCTTGGGCACTTAAGTGTGACCATGCATTCGTAGTATCTCAGATCTTAATTAAGCACTTATTCCCAGGTTTTAGATACCACTAGAGCTTATAGTAGATAGGAAATCCATTTCATGAATCAAAGCATCCAAATTACCACTTATGGATTTGAAATCTGGCACAAATTAAGATCCCCATAATATCCAAGGGAAAATGGACTAGTTGAAAGCATAAAAAAGGTAGTATTAGAGATTCTATAGAAACTCATCATTCAACATTGAAAATTAGGATAAATACTTACCAACTCTCTTTGGGTTTATCATACCACTTACAAGGTATCCATCAGTTTCACCCCTGTTACGTTGATGTTTTCCTTAGAAGTTATCTTACAATTGGAATAAGCAATCCCAAGCCTTACGGTCATGGTACAACATTATTTTTTTCCCGAAGAATCTTTGGGAGATTGTATGAGTCTCCTAAAAAATATTATAAGTAGATAGGTACAAAAGCTTTTTTTCTCCATAAGTGTTGCACTCCAGACAAAGAAAAAAGGCATGATGGAAATCTAAAAATGCCTATTTTTCAAAGTTGTGGATATGATTTTATTTTTTGATTGCAAACTAGAAAGGAAAACAAATTCAAGATAAGGTGGATTGATCATTTTAGCATCCATATAGAGATTGACCCTACAAATTTTAGATTATGAACACTTATAAGAAGAATCAATAAGACATATGGATCTAAGTTGCATCCATATTGATGGTGACATCACCACCATCCTATCCTACACACATTCAATAGGTGGCTAACACTATCTTCTTGATCTACAGAATTCATAAATCAACTTTTGCCTCCCCTCTCTCCCTTATAAAGATTTTGTATGCCCTTTTTGGATGTCCAACCTTATAAATATCACACCACTATCAGACATTGGTCTACAGAGACCATTCCATGTGTGTGTGGGACGAGGGCTAGTTAGCCAAGGTCCTAAGCTCGGGGGTATATCCTAAGGTATTTGATGGTTAGTGGGGATGAGTGTTGCATGTTGGCCACATGGTGATGCTAGAACATTCCAGATCACTACTATTTTAGGATATACCCCTGAGCTTAGGACCTTCGCTAACTAGCCCTCGTCCCACACACACAAGGAATGGTCTCTGTAGACCAATGTCTGACAACCACCATGTTCTTTGATTACTTTTCTAGTGCTTTGCTTATCAAGAGAAAGGAGATAAGGAAACGATCTCTCACAGATTCCAACATATAAAGAAAGGACCACACACAAATTGAGATAAGGAAAAATGTTCTTCTTCTTCTTCTTCTTCTTCTTCTATTACATTAAGAGAGTATACAGGAATGACCTAATACAAAAATACAAAAACTACAAAATATAACGAACAATATATAAAGAAAAACCTAATGCCCACAAATGAGTGAGTTGGCAAGGAAATAAATGTGCTTAATACAGCTCACTAAAATTTTCCTTGACATATGTTGACGTAAATAATACATGTTAGAGAGATGAAAAAGTGGTATGTGTCATCCTCGATCATCACATGTTGAGCTTGATATCTCAACACTCCCCCTCAAGCTCAATGTCATGTCTTGTAATCCAAGTATCTTTCAAAATGTCCTCAACTTTTTTCCTCAAAGTGCTTTAGTGAAGATATAAAAAACCTACTCATTTGTCCTCACATAAGCAAGATCAATATCACATGTTAATGCTTTTTCTCTGATGAAGTGATACTTTACCTTGATATAATTTATTCTAGCATGAAAAACAAGATTTCATGCTAACTGTATATTGCTAAGATTATCACAATAAATGATGATAGGCTTCTATACTTCCACACCTAAATCTAGAAGCAGCATCTCTAGCCATGATGCTTCATATGCTACCATTGCAACACTTCTAGAATTAGTCTCTATATTCAGAAAATCAAGAGAGGTTTGCTTCTTACTACTCCATGTAACAATTGCACTCTCAAATGAGAATAGAAAGCCACTAGTAAATCTTATATCTGGAATATTACTGGCCTAGTTTGCACTAATGTATTCGTAAACCCACAATTTTGCACCAATTTTATAAAAAAATGCATTATCCAAAGTAGCACTCACATAATCTAGAGTGGATCTCAAAGACTCTAAATGTGGTTTGTTGGGGACCTGCATAAATTGACTTTGAAGTCCTACAATGTCGCCTAGATTAGGTCTTGTGATTCTGACATATATCAAACTTCCCATAATTTTGCTATATATAGTAGCATTTTCCAATGCTTCATCTAATGTAGTATCCAACTTCAAATTTTGATATAGTGGAATAGAAATTGGCTTATAATCAACCATATCATACTTTTGCAGCATACTCAAGGCATATTGCATGGGACATCCATATACCTATTTTTGTATGTATAAACTCAATGGCCATAAAATAATGCAACACACCAAGATCTTTTATGTCAAATTTTTGCATAAAGATTCGCTTTAACTCTTTAAGGCTTTCTTCATTATCACCACTTTAAATCAATTCATTAACATAAATAGCAAAAAACATGATGCCACCATCACTCTTGCGTATATTGAGTTATCTCCATCACACATAGAAAATCCAATGGTGGTTAAATATCTACAATCTTTGCATGCCAAGCACAAGGGGCTTCTTTAAGCATGTACAAAGCCTTTTGCAACCTGCAAACAAATTCTAGGTGCTTTGAATCCTCATATATTTGTGGTGAGTCCATGTATACTTCTTCCTACAAATCACCATGTAAGAAAGCATTCTTCACATCCATCTGATGCAAAATCCATCCCGTTGTTGTAGCCAACGCAACAAGTAATCTACGAATAGTTAGCTACATGGCTTAAAGTTTCATCATACACAATTCCATATGTATGTGCATATCCTTTTTTCTACCAATCATGCTTTGTACTTGCTTATGCTACCATTAGCATTGTGCTTCAGCTTGTAAACCCACTTGCAACCTATGGGTTTCTTTCCTCATGGTAATGGAACCAAGCCTCATGTTTTATTTCCATAAAGGGAAGCCATCTCCTCATCTATAACTTTCTCCCAATCTGCATTTTCAATTACATCTTCAAAGCAACAAGGTTCAACATCTTGTATTACCTTGTTCATGTAGGCATAATGATGAGCCACGTAACTATTATATGTTAATCATTGCACTTAATTCTGCATCCTCCTAGATCTGATGGGTCTTGAGTCATTTCTTCTTCTTATATAATGTGCATCTACCTTTCTTACTCTTGGAGTTTTCATAGAGGGCAATCCAAGTTGGTCATCAAGGGTCTTTTCTAAATCATTTGATTCTCCATCAATGTCTTCAAAACCTGTAGATGTTTTATTACTACCAAAAACCTTTTCTTTACCTTTCTTGGATGTAGTTAATGAATGTGTTGGATTCCAAATTCCACGCAATCTTACACTCCAGGGTTTGAGTTGGAACTATTACTTGGAGAGATATCAGGTCCACTCAAAACTTGGGATTTTACACTTCAGTTTTACAACATTTCCTTTGTCATTTGAGTCAAGATTAAGTCCTTTGGCATCTGCATAGAAGCTTGATATTTCATGAAACACCACATCTTTGTATACCTTTACATGTCATGTGAGTGGCTTGTAATATCTATATAGCTTTTGCTCAAGGGAATAACCAATCAAGATACATTTTTCTACTTTTGGAGAAAGTTTCATCCTCAACTCATATGGAACATGTACATATGCAATACAACCAAATGTTTTCATCTGTAGTAAATTTTGCTTTTTGCATGTAAGCTTCTTTTCACGTGTAACTTGATGTTCATTAGTACTTTGAGTTCTATTCATAATGTATATAGTATTGTGAAGAACTTCTTCCTAGTAACAATGAGGCATATTTTTTCTCATTTATCAAGGCTCTTGCTATTTCTACAATATTCCTATTTTTACCTTTAGCAATGCGATTATGTTGTGGTGTGTACTTGCATGAAAAACACCTTCAAATTCCATGACAATTTAGAAAACTAGTGAATTCATTTGATATGTATTCACCTCCTCCATGAGATCTTAATGTTTGAATATACTTTCTTTTCTGCTTTTCCACATAGCCTTGAAATTTTGTAAGTGAGTAAAACACCTCACTCATCTCTTTAATGAAGTATCCACATGCTATCGATGTATGGTCATCAATGAAAGCAAAAAACTTGCAACCTCCCATAGATGTGGTCTTTGCATGACCCTAAATATTTGTATTTACTATTCCTAGAACATTCCCACTAGCATGCTTGTCATCCAAAAATGATGCCCTTGACTATTTACCAAATTGACATGCTTCATATACCTTCTGTATCACTGCAACCTTGAAGTTTGATAGTCCATTAACGAGCTCTTTTGACTACATCGACCTCATCCTCTATTAATTTGCATGTCCAATTTGATTATTTTAACACTCTATGTCAGCAATATCACATGCATCTTTTGCAAAATGGTTGCATTTATTTCACGAACTTTGACATTCAAGGTGAACATCCTACCCACTTTGTCTCCTTTGCCAATCAACCTTCCATTTTTTTTGTAGTCTTCTACATATAAACCATCAATATCGAACTGGAATAATACTCCTTGGTCAACCATTTGTCCAACAAAAACTAGATTGTTTGTTACATTAGGAACATGAAGTCCATCAGCAAGATGTTTTACCTTCCCATCATCCATGGATAGTGATATGTTTCTTGTATGCTCGATAGGATATGATATATCACCACCTGCTTCAACGAATCTAGAAATTGGCAATTTTTGCAAGCTAGTAAACCATTTTGCATGGTTGGTCATGTGATTTGAAGCACTAGAATCAACATACTAGGAATTACCATTTGATTTTGAAACATCAAGAACTAATGTATTTATCATGGACTATTTGACCATGAATAACTTCTCTAAACCAATTGTACTTAGAGATGCATAGTTCTTTTGTTGCTTCTTGTTATTTTGATTTTTCAACCTAGAATCATGTTCAAAATGATCAAGTTTACCACAATTCTAGCATCTCTTACTGTCATTACTTGAATCATTTCTTTGGAAATTTCTTCAACCTCTTTGGCTCCCCTACCTTGAAACTATCCTCTCCCTCTTGCATTAGTCTTTTGTTGACCTTGATCCTCGTTACTATTTACTCTTCCACTTCCAAAGCCTCTAACTTGGCCTTTTCCTTTGACAAAGTAGAATACCTGCTTAGAACCAACCTTTCCTGTAGAGTTTGAATCATCACCAAGGTTATTTTCTTCAATTATCACCATGGACACAAGATCAATAAAATATGGAATTTTCTCCTTGGCTTGACTAGAAGTTCTAAACTACTTATATGTAGCTCCTAAACCATAAAGGAACACTTTAACCTTATCATCATCATCTACATTGATGCCATTAGGTGTAGTCACTTACCAACATGCTCTTCTTCTCTATGCCTTTGTATTGGTTTCATACAATGTGGCCAAACTGTTCCAATCCTCTTTTGGATTTTTGGCATTTTGTATGTGTCCAATCATGCTATATTGTATGCGAATAGACAACCAATACATTACCTTCCATGGTCCTTGATTCCACTCTTCGTGTGCTCTTAATTGCTCTACAATCAGATTCCTCTATGTTAACTAAATATGGAGTATTTTCTTTGTCTCCTTTGATGTACTTGTAATAGCCTTTTCCATCAAGAAATTCATAACTATGAATCTCAAGCATAAAAAAATTTCCTCGTCCAACTTATCATCCACAACTTGACTCATTCCATCAGCATTTGCCATTGTTGTAGCAATTCACAATACTACAAGAACACTAGAAGCATTACCTCTAGTTGAACACTATCACACCATGACTTGACACTTTGAGAAACATAGTTTTTGTGTATCAATAGTATACTGAATAAATTGAGGTTCTGGATTTGGAATATTTAGAAATATAGAACAGAATGCAAATGATAATTTTGCAAAATGACATGTTTTTTCTGTGAGGCTTACCTTGCAGGCTTGAAATGGAGGTTGAGATGGCTCCAAAACTAAATCATACCTAGAAAAGTGACCCAAAAGGAATAACTCTTGAGAATATCTTTATTCCTTCTACCTTCACACCAAATTTCATAGCAATTTGAGATCTTTTGTGAAGTACACGTTCTCCATGTCTTATCACATACTCTTCACCATCATCCTTCTCCAAGGACTCTCTACAACTATGTAGCTAGTCAACCTTGGCTATCTCCAAGAATCTAGTGTTCCATGCTCGAACAAAGTACATCAAGATCCACTACCATTTCAAATGTGAGAAGTACATATCTCAAGAGATTTTACTTTGAAGTAGTGTACCTCTCAGAAGAACCTAGCAGAGTTGTTCATGAAGGCTCTACCTCTAGTTCCACTCCAACACTTGGTGGAACTTTGTAGCATTCCATTGTCCAAAATGGAGCCACAAAGGGGGTAATGATGACATGGTTTCTCCTATGTCATTTCCATTTATATGCACATGAGTGCATTTTCATTTTGTATCATGAGGTACTCCATTTCTAGTTTATTTCCATTTTATATTGTATCTCTTTACAATTTGGATACCTTGCCATTTGCTTCTACATGTGTACTCATTATCGTTCAAGGAGAATTATCCCATATTTGATGTACTTTGGAGAGCCCCTTCCAACTTTATGTAAGGAGGATTCTCCCCCCATTCGTACTTGGTTAGAGCTTGAGGAGCCTGCTCGATGGTCTTGGCAAGCTCACTCTAATCCATGTGAGGTTTCCCATTTCATGGTCTTCTCGCTTTTGATTCTTACACTTTTTTTTAGTACAATCTTCTTTTAATTTTTCATTTTTCTTTTGTGCATGTACTCTCTATAGTATCATCATAGAGCTTTTGAGAAGTAGAGACCACTATTGTGCATGGCCAAAGAAATACTTCAATGTCAACATATGACACTATGTTCCATAGTTCCTTTGCAACACAACCATGCTTCATCATGTAAGAAAACATAGGATAGTTGGTTACATCCAGCTTATCTTCAACGTGAAGCATTCCAAACAAGTCAGTGTTACTTGTCATTGTAGTAAAGAACTCGAAAGAAGCAAGATATGAATATCAAGAAAGCTAAAATCCAAGCTAAAATATATCTCACAAACTATAACTATGATGGCAAATGTGACTGCATGAATGCCTTCAAATGGGGAGGGGGTGGAGAGACCCAAGCACACATGACGCAAATGATCTCCAAGTGTTGAAATTCCAAGTTATGTACCCTGAAACAAATTTTCACTCCTAAAAATGTGTGTGCCCATGTTGCACAAGAAAACGTGTCGAGTTGAACTTGCTATGATACCATTATTGGGTGTGTGGGTGAGTGAACAAGCACATATAGTAGTATACAAAGAGCAAAGAAGGAAATTGAATCATAGAGACATGCGATGGCAAGACAATCTCTCTATCTATAGATGATCACTTATATGAGATTGAATGATATGAGAGCTATAAGGAAATCCCTGCATACAAAGTACCACCACATATTAGTATATCATCTAAATGTGGTTACATGGGGAGAAAAACATCTATCCAATACTAGAGTAAAACGTTCCCAAGTATAAGGAAAGAGTTCACGTCAAACCTACTCCAAGGACACATAATTTTAACATTTTCACATTCAAGGTAAACATCCAATCTACTTTATTCCCTTTGGAAACCAACCTTCCACTATGCTTGTACTCTTCTACATATAATCTATCAAAATTGAACCTCACTTGCAATCCTTTGACAAATATTTTTGCAATCAAAGTTCAGTTATCTTTTATGCAAGAACATTTAGTACATCAGAAAGATTGTTTAACTACATATCCTTTATGAGTATCAATAATAGAATTCTTTGAAGATGTCAAATAGACCATAATTTACATTTTTTTTTGAAAATTGTAGTTTTCCTACGCATCCCACGTTGTGCACTCTAAATCGAGGTTCTAATGCCTCAAAATAAGAAATAATTAACTTCTTCTAATCTCACACCAATTTTTTTAGCAATCTAAGATCCTTTCTGACATGCCCATTCTCCACATTTTCTCACAAAATCTTGCTATCAGCCTTCTTCATAAGCTCCTTAGAACCATACTGGCTTTGATACCATGTTAAGAGGAAGGACATCAGCAAGAGAGCTCTCAAACACTCACACAAGAAAAAAGAAGCACACAAAGATTAAGGCAAGCAAGAAGGATCTTCTTCTTCTCCTTTGTGTATCACATAAAGAGAATGTACAAGAATGAAGTAATAGAAAAATAAAACACGTACAATATATAAGGAGCTATCATAAAGAAAAACATAACTTCTTTGAAGGAGTTGGGTGGAAAGAAACAAATGTGCAATTAATCTAGATAGATTACACACACGCATACAACACACACACATGCACACACACACACATATAAACACACACACACACATACATATATATATATATGTGTGTGTGTGTGTGTGTATGTGTGTGTGTGTGTGTTGGAACATCAAGCTTACACTATGCTTGAGGTGGATTTGATCTACATCAAAACCTATCGCTTGGATTATGACAAAAGAATATCCCTTGGAGATTTCTTTTACCTATGCTCAATTATTGTAATGTTTTGAGAGATTTTTGATGGTTCATTTACCGTTGTAAAAGCATTGAGCTTTTCACATGTAAAAGTGGAAAAAGAGAGCCCAAATCCCATGAATTTGTGGTGATTGAGTTGTAATAAATCAAGCAATCAATCACCTAAAAGTAGATCAAACTAGATCTTCACTTTTCTTAGATTGTAGGAAAGTGAATTGATTCCCTCCAATAACCATATTTCAGTGGTATTAGAGCTAGATAAAGGTGGGTGAGGGCTTTCCCTCAATGATTGAGAAGCTTGATCGACACAACTACATGGCTTGGAAAATCAGAATGGAGGCCTGTTTGCAAGGTAGAGATCTTTATGGGATTATAGTAGGTGATGAAGCTATGCCTATTCCAAGATCCAAAGGAGGACCTACACAAGAGGAGACAGATAAGCTCACACTTTGGTGTGCAAGGGATGCCCAAGCAAAGTCATACATACTAAACTCTATCTCTAAACTTTTATTACCACATATTAGAGGATGCAAAACATCTCAAGTGACTTGGGATGCCCTCGAGACTTTCTTTTCTGCTAGTACCAAAGCAGGAAAGAATCATATTTGGAATGCGTTCAACCAAATGAAGAAGACACCCAAACAAACCATCATAGAGTTTGTTACCAAGGTCAAGGAGGTTGTGGATCATTTAGCATCCATTGGAGAGCTAATTCAAGAAGAGGCTATCATGAGGAAAATTCTCAATGGCATTCGAAGTGATAAGTAATGGCAATCCTTCACGATGGCTTATGATCTCATCATGGATGTGTAGACTCCAAACCTTGGACAACTCTTCAATCAAGAGGCCAACAATAGCATAAAGGAAGGTACCTCTTATCATGGTAATTCAACTAGTTCTCTATATGTAGATAAGAAGCAAAAAGGCAAGAGGAAGGAAGAAGATGAAGAAGAGACTTCCCAAGCCAACTTTGCAAGCAAAAGCAAGAGCAAAGGGAAGAAGAAAGGACCAAAGCAAGACAAAGCCAAAGGTTAGAATCTTCAACCTTGTGCCATCTGCGATAAGACCAACCACACCATTTAGAATTACTGGTTCAATGGGACGACCTAGAAAGGAAGTGGAAGAGATGGATATGGCAGCAATAGAGGCAGAGGTGGACACAACATCAACAATACCAATAGAGGCTATAATAGAAGGGACTACAAAAATAATTCAGAAGATCAACCACATGAAGACTCATTGCTTCTCATGAATCTAAGCCACAAAGAAGGTAAAGAAGATGATCATTTTTTCTACATAGATTCAAGATGTTCAAATCATGTTGCAGGCAACATTTCTCTTCTATTTGATTTGGAAAGTCCAAAGAATAGACATGAAGTGCAAATAGGGGATGACACAAAGCACAATCTGGAGAAGATTGGTAATGTCAAAGCTTCCAATGGCAAGACAAACATTCTGAGTAAGGTTCTCTATGTACCCACTATCACTAAAAACCTAATAAGTGTAGGCTGAATAGTTGAAAAAGGCTTGCAAATTAGGTTCACCCAACATGGAGCTTTTGTGGAAGATCCATGTCAAGGCTTCAAGAAGATAGCCAGAGGTGAGAAGCATGGTAGACTCTTTACTTTTGAAGTAGGAGAAACCACAAACATAGCTCTATTCACTTTTGGGTCTCAAACCCTAAGTGAGCTTGAAGTGTGGCATAAGAGACTTGCTCATGTGAATGAAAGAACCTTGAAGGATATATGCAGGGATCAAAGTGTTCTAGGACTGTCGAATATATCAAAGCAACACATGATCAACAGGTGTGATGCATGTCAGATTAGGAAGGCACAAAGACAACCATTCAACCACAAAGGCTACATCCACAACAACTTATTGGACTTAGTACATACAGATGTATGGGGACCAAGTCAAGAACCTTCATCGACATGATCAAGGTATTATGTCTCATTTATTGATGACCATAGTAGATGGACTGTTCTATATTTTATCAAGAGTAAGAATGAAGTGTTTGATTGCTTCAAAAAGTATCTTGCACATGTGGAGAATCATACAGGTAGATCACTCAAGAAGCTCGTATCTGATGGAGGGGGAGAATACTTCTCCAAAGAGTTTGATGAGTTCTTGCACAACAAAGGTATCAAAAGGGAAGTGACTACTAGGTACTCTCCTCAACTAAATGGAATTGCAAAGGGGAGAAACAAGAAATTGGTTGGATCAGTCGGAACAATGCTTGAAGAGAAGAAGTTGCTACATTATCTATGGGTAGAGGCTATTTCAACTCCTCTGTACATTGGCAATAGACTACCATCCAAATCACTTCAAGGTATGACTCCTTATGAAGCATGACATGGAAGAAAACCTAGTCTTGGACTTTGCAAGGTTTTTGGTTGTTTAGTTTATGTTCATGTACCATCACAAATAAGAGATAAGGTAGATGAAAGGGCAACAAAGGCAGTGTTTTTTGGATACAAGTAGAGATGTGTTTGAAGAACAGAGGTCTTGGTATGGTGAAGACAAATAAAAGGTAACTCTATCATATGATCTTGATTCTAATTATCATCAATTAGGAAGCAAGCATGATACACAGGTCCAGGATCCAAGAAGTGATACAGATGATGACCAAGATGAAAGGGAAAAGGATTACAAGCTATGGAATTCAAGAGGCAAAGCAAAGATGCAAGAGGTTGGAGAATGCTCCAAACAACCACCTAGAAGATCAAGAGAGAAGAAACAACCTGAAACATATGGATATAATTCCACATTTGTTACGAAGCATTCAATCTTCTTGGCAACATATTCTATTTTGGAGGAACCCTCAACCTATGAAGAGGCAAAAGGAAACCCTAATTGGGAAAAGGCCATGAAAGAAGAAATAGATGCATTGAAGGAGATGTACACTTGGGATTTGGTTCCACTATTGCCGAATCGAAACACAATTGGTTGTAGATGGGTATATAAACTTAAAAGAAACTCAAATGTATTAGATTGTAGGTACAAGCCAAGATTAGTTTGCAAAGGATGCTCACAAATGCATGGTATAGACTATAAGGAAACATTCTCACCAGTTGCAAAGATGACTACAATCAATACATTGATAAGTGTAGTTGCTGCAAGGAATTGGAGACTCCTCCAGCTTGATGTGGAAAATGCATTCTTAAATGGTTGGATAAGTGAAGAGGTATACATGTCACAACCATCAGGTTTCGAAAACCATAATCATCCATCTTATGTTTGTAGACTTAAGAAAGCATTGTATGGATTGAAACAAGCTCCTAGAGCTTGGAATTATGGGTTGGTTACATATCTTCAAGATCAAGGGTTCAAAGCTAGCAGCTTAGATCCTTCTCTATTCATCAAAAGGGATCATGATGAGGTTATCTATCTATGTGTATATGTAGATGATATTATTGTGACAGGTGAGGATCTAAATGGCATTCAAAGGATCAAGAGACACATTCAAGAGGAGTTCAAAATCAATGACCTAGGTGAGCTCACATATTTCCTAGGTATCCAGGTGATATACACAAATGAAGGAATGTATTTGACTCATAGAAGATACATTCAGGATATACTTCTCAAGTTCAAAATGGGAAACACTAACCTGCAGGTACACCTTCGGAGATGAATCATAAACTTAGTGTTTATGAAGGTGAGAAAATTGAAGACATTAAAGAGTATCAAAGCTTGGTAGGTAGCTTAATATATGCTACTCATACAAGGGCAGACATCTCATATATTGTGGGAGTGCTTAGTCAATGCATGCACTCACCGAGAATACCACACATGGATGCAACTAAGAGAGTACTTAATTATCTCAAAGGTACAATCAACGAAGGTATATTCTATCCTTACTCTTTAGATTTGGATATCAA
This sequence comes from Ceratopteris richardii, assembly GCA_020310875.1. NCBI lineage: Eukaryota > Viridiplantae > Streptophyta > Polypodiopsida > Polypodiales > Pteridaceae > Ceratopteris > Ceratopteris richardii. Next base: position 14,935,415 of record CM035423.1, on the reverse strand, counting down.
AATCTATTCATATGCAGATTGGGTAGGAGTGAAGGATGATAGAAGAAGTACTTCTGGTTACTTAGCATTTGCAAGCTCGAAGCTAGTGTCATGGAGTTCTAAGAAGCAACCTACAGTTGCTTTATCCTCAACTAAAACAGAGTACAAAGGTTTGACCATAGCGACTCAAGAAGCAATATGGTTAAAAGCATTGTATACAGATTTTGGACTTGAAAGTTCCAAACCTCACATATTTGGAGATAATGTAAGTTCCATGCGTCTAGCGGTAAACCCTATTTTCCATGCAAGAACCAAACACATAGAGGTTCATTATGACTTAATCAGAGAGAAGCTCATGGCAAAGGAGATTGACATTTTGTTTGTTCCTACTGAAAAACAAGTAGCAGATATGATGACAAAGGCACTTGATGGAATAAAGTTTTGTAGATTCAAAGCTATGGCAAGTATAACCTATCACAGAATGAAGACTCACACATACTTTAGCTTGAGGGGAAGCTTTTGGAACATCAAGCTTACACTATGCTTGAGGTGAATTTGATCTACATAAAAAACTATCGCTTGGATTACGGCAAAAGAATATCCGTTGGAGAGTTCTTTTACCTATGCTCATTTATTGTATTTTTTTGAGAGATTTTTGATGGTTCATTTATCATTGTAAAAGAATTGAGATTCACACATGTAAAATTAGAAAAAGAGAGCCGAAATCCCACAAATTTGTGGTGGTTGAGTTGTAATCAATCAAGCAATCAATCACCTAAAAGTAGATCAAATTAGATCTTCACTTTTCCTAGATTGTAGGAAAGTGAATTGATTCCCTCCAATAACCATTCCCACCTTCATTAGAATTCAAAATCCACTTGTAGAAGTCGTGGAAAACTCCTAGGGTCTATGTGAAGACTTCAAATCACTTGTACAATACATGGAAGCAATATGCATACACTTGTGACCATCATTGTCTTGCTCCTTCAATTTTCTGCATCATCTTCTTCGCCAACAGTAATTGTGCAAAGGCTACGGATCTCTCTTTAGAGCTCCAAATTTGCTAAGAGATGGTTCATTGGAAAGATATTGGTGTCTAGTTTAGGCCTATACAGTTTCATAGCATTTGGTTAAGTAGATTGGGAGAAATCTCAGTTTTTCTATCTCGGGGTCAATCTCTACATATTCTTGCAAAATAGGAGGTACCACCATTGTTCATTCCTATAGCATATTTTGCTTAGTACTTATAATTTTGTGCATTATATACACTCAAACCTATGTGTATCACTCCCATAAAAGGATTGTTTCTAATTGTAATCACATTGGTCGCTATGGACAATTGAAGTTCATTGTCTCTTCATAGATAGTAAGTTTTTTGAGCTAGTCGACACACGAACCTATCTATTTTGTATCGAATCCTTCTCCTTGATGCTCCAAAGTACATAATTCATTTCTTTGCGCTTATCTCATGCCTATAAGGTTTATTTGAGTCTCCATAAGCCCAAGGGCTGATCTTGTGCTGTTTGGCTAGACCAAACTTCGTCACTTCAAAACACACTTTTCTAGATCCTACAAGCTTCTCCAAGTTCTTTCAATATACATATATATAGATAAATTACATACATTACATATGTACATGCATGCATACATACATAAAAAAACACGTACATACATACCTATAAACATACATACATACTCACATAGATACATACATACATACATACATACATACATACATACATACATACATACATACATAGCAAATACATGCATATATACATGCATGCATGTACACATTAGATACCAACATAAACATACACACATTCATACATACACATACATATACATACACACATACATAGACACACATGGATTTGTAAAACACATATGTACACACATACATACATACAAAGATACACACATACATATATACATACATATATACATTCATACATACATGCATACATATATAAACATATAAATGTATAAGTATTTAAATATATATAGCTAGAATAGTTAATATATATATTCATTTCTTTAAATACTTTGCTAGCTTGGATAGCTATGCTTCAACTCCTTGAGCCTTGGATGACTCTCTTCTTGAGCCTCCTTGAGTATATGAATCTTGGTCTTCAATGTCCTACTAGACGTCCATGACTTCCATAAGGATGGGACCACCCAAGGTTATCCAAGCCTAAGTTGGCCTACCCATGTTCTAGGGCCATGGTAGCTTGATCCATGACCACAATAATCCCCACCATTGATCTATGGGGTAAATCCAATGATAGAAAGGTAGGTTCAACAACCATTTATTTGTAGCCCTTGATCTTGCTTAATCCACACTTAGGATCAAGTCTAGACCCAATGAACCCCATCAAACATACCCTTCCCAAAGTTCAAAAAGCTACTTTTGTTTCTAGCCCTTGATTTAGGTTGATCATCACATAGGATCAATCCCAAATGCAATGGCTTAGAAGTAACTTCTTAACTATCCATCTACTGTCTATTCTAGACCTCATCTAACCTCAAAGTCAGGAACCTAATATTGGAACAAAAATCTTTCATTATGGTTGAGGTGGACATGATCTTCATCAAACTCATCATTGGAATGATGCTACATATACTCCTTGTAGAGTTTTTTTTACATTCATTTGTTGTATTGAGAGTTTGATCATAAGAACACCTTCTTATGTAATTCCTAAAGTATTTATCTTTGTAAAAGAGAAAGAGTAAAAGGGCTGAAAGCCACGAGTTAGAAGTGGTAGGGATTGATTCTTAATCAATCAATCAAAGGTAGATGTGATTTCCAAGTTCCCTTTTCATAGATTGTAGGAAATGATTCCAATCAATCTAGACTTATTAAATCTGCATAATTTCGAATTCAAATCCTTGAAGAAAAGGCATGGCCATGTACTCAAGAGTCTATATAAAGACTCCACAACATTTCTACATTAAGTAGGATGATGATTTGAAGCAATACATATACTTCTTGTTCATTGCTTGGTGCCACTTCAATTTACTGCTCTTTCTTCCTTAGAGTGAGGCAACTTGGAGAGAGTGCTGCTCTCTCTAAAGAGCTTAAAAACTAGCGATCAAGGTCTCGTTGGAAAGTTATTACTGTGTAGTTTATGCTTACAAATTTTTAGATCATTTGGTTCATTATTTTCAGAGATATTGGAGATTTACAGTCTCAGGGTCATTCTCTGCAACTCCCTAAAATTTCGAGATGACATGAATTCAATGTTAAGGTGATTGCTCTTTGTATACTTCATATAAATTAGGGCTTGTATGCATTATAGCAAGCCAACCCTATTTATGACACTCCAGTAAGAGGAATGCTTCCAATTGTTATTGTGATGGTTGCTCTCAGTGTTTGAAGTCACAACTTCTATCCATATTTAGAAGGTTTTTGTGAGCTAGTCATGGTGCAAGTTATCTCTTTTGCATCAACTTGTTCTTGTTGATGTTCCAAATTACCTATTGGGTTTTATTGTACGAAACATAAGCTTCCAAGGTCTACTTTACATATCCAAAGAGCTAGGGCTATTCCTATGCTGGTTTGCTAGACCAACTTCAACACTTGAATACTCTACTCTTGAAGCCTCTCCAAGCTTCTCCGAACTTTCTTTTAGTAGTATAAGAGCTACTTCAACATCAAAGATGGCTTTCCATCAATGATTGAGAAGCTTGATAGACACAATAATGTTGCTTGGCAAATCAGAATGGAGGCTTATTTGCAAGGAAGAATCCTATATGGGGTATTAGGTGATGAAGCAATGCCTATTCCAAGATCCAAGGGAGGAACTACTCAAGAGGAAACAAATAGACTCACACTTTGGTGTGCAAGGGATGCTCAAGCAAGGTCATACATACTCAAACCTGTCTCAGATTTTCTATTACCACATGTTAGAAGATGCAAGACATCTCAAGGGACTTGGGATGTCCTAGAGACTTTCTTTCCTGCTAGTACAAAGGCAAGGAAGAACCATCTTTGGAACGAGTTCAACCAAATGAAGAAGAGTCCAAAACAAACCATCACTGAGTTTGTTACAAAGGTCAAGGAGGTTGTTGATCAATTGGCATCCATTGGAGATCTAATTGAAGAAGAGGCCATCATGAGGCAAATTAGTCCATCCTTTTGTTGTAGCTAATGCAACAAGTGTTTTGACAGTAGACATTTTAGCTACAGGGCTCAATGTTTCCTCATAATCAATGCCATATGTCTGTGCATATCCTTTAGCTACTAGTCATGCTTTATACCTGCTTATGCTACCATCATCATTATGCTTTACCTTGTAAACCCATTTGCAGCCTATGGGTTTCTTTCCTTGTGGCAGTGGAACCAACTTCCATGTATTATTTCCATAGAGTGGAGCCATCTCCTCATCCATAGCTTTTTCCCAATCTGCAATTTCAATTGCATCTTCAAAGAAAGAAGGTAGCATCTTGTATTACCTTTGTCATGTAGGCACAATGACAAGCCATATAACTATCATACGTCAATCGTTGCACTGAATTCTGCATCCTCCCAGATCTTCTTGGTCGTGGGTCACTTCTCCTTGTATCATTTGCATGTGCCCTTCTTAATCTTGGAGTCTTCATAGAGGGCTATCCAAGTTCCTCATCAAGACTCTTTTTTGAACTGCTTGAATCTCCATCAACGTCTTCAAAACTTGCACATGTTTTGTGACCTGCCGAAAGCTTTTCTTTACCTTTCTTGGATGTACTTGATGAATTTGCTGGTCTGAAATTTCCACACAATCTTCCACTCCATGGATTTGAGTTGGAACTATTGCTTGGTGATGCATCCGGTCCACTCAAAACTTGAGATTCTGCACTTGATTTTTTAGCATTTTCTTTGTCATTTGGTTTAAAATTCAGTCCTTCTTTGGCATCTGCATAGAAGCTTGACATCTCACACAAATACCACATCTCTGCTCACTTTTACCTGTCGTTTGAGTGGGTTATAACATTTATATCCCTTTTGCTCATGGGAGTATTCGATGAAGGCACACTTTTCTGCTTTTGGATCAAGCTTCATCCTTAATTCATCTGGGACATGTACACATGCAATACATCAAAAAACTTTCAGATCTGATAAGTTTGGCTTTTTACCTATAAACTTCTCTCCAAGTGTAACTTGATGTTTAACAACAGTCTGAGTTCTGTTCATGATGTATACAACAATATGCACAACTTTTGCCCCATAACAATGAGGCATATTCTTCTCGGCCATCAAGGCTCTTGCTACTTTTGCAATATGTCTATTTTTATGTTCAACAATGCCATTCTGTTGTGGTCTGTACCTACATGAAAACTGACGCTGAATTCCATGATTTTTTAGAAAACTGCTGAACTCATTTGACATGTATTCACCTCCTCCATCAGATCTTAATGTCTGAATGTACTTCCCTGTCTACTTTTCCACCATAGCTTTAAAATTCTAGAAGTGAGTGAACACCTCGCTCTTCTCTTTCATGAAATATACCCATACTTTGCGTGTATGGTCCTCAACGAAAGTAACATAAAACCTACAACCGCCCATAGATGTGGTCTTTGATTGACCCCAAACATCTCTATGTACTACTTCTAGTACATTCTCACTAACATGCTTGTCATGTGGAAATGATGCTCTTCACTATTTACCGAATTGACATTGCTGCACATACCTTTGGCATTTCAGCAACTTTGAAATTTGGTAGTCCATGTGTTGGCAGTGGTCAGGGCGGTCAAGGAGTTACAAGACAAGGGAGCCAATGAGAAGGGACAAGCAGACAAAGCAGTCAAAGAAGATCTGGCAAATAGGCCTATCATTTTTTCTTGAATTAATGTTTCCCAAATAGTGAATTTAGTAAGTCCACATCATTGTAAATACCATTCCACCTTTTTGTAGCTCCATTTTGTGCAAGCCAAGGAGTCCTTGAGCTTGAGGAGCATTAGAAGTACCTACTTATCAATTTTCATAATTTTTAGACTCCATTTGAGCTCTCAAATAGGCCCTAGAACCTAATTTTTAAGTAGGCCGGACACTAGGTCCGGACAAGGCCAAAACTAGTCAAAAACTATAAAAAGAGCTAGAGAGCTCATTTTTGAGGTTAGCTTGTTGTAGAATTGAACTTGTAAGAGCACTTTTGAGTAATCTAAAGAACTCCATTGTCTCTCTCTTTGTTCTTACTTTGTGTGCACGTGTGTGTGTATGTGTGTGCATGTTGATGTGCTTCTCACTCACGCACTTGTGCCATTATTTGTTCGAGGTCTTCATACCATCCTCATGTCTTCCCGGATTGACATTAAAGGAGGTGCTACTCATCACTGAGCTACACCAAATTTTGGCGCCATTGCCGGGGAACGAGCTTTGAGGACGAGCATGTGATGGTAAGACGTAGAGTTGTGACATTGGCATAGTAGGTAATTCCTTTACTTTTTCTTACTTTTTGCTTTCTTACTTCACCATCATCATCATCATCACCATCATCATCCTCACCATCTCCCATCTCCATCTCCATCATCACGAAAAATTTAGTTTTTTGATCATATCACCTTCTCCCCTCATTTCACTTGTGAGAGAGCGAGAGAGCGATTTATGTGTGCTACTTTTGCATGTTTTTTGAGCTTCCTTGCAGGATTTGGTTGTATCATCGTCTCCAGCAATTTGCGCAGGTATGGAAAAGCTCTGCCCTGTCTCTGTGTCGACCTCTGTCGATCGCGATCGATAGAAAAATCGAGCTTTTGGTAAAACAAAGTACACCACAATGACACACAAGATGAGCACATTCTAAATCACTAATCACAGTAAAAACGTTTCTTGTTTCTCTGTCAATCGCAATTGACACTGTCGATCGCAATCGACAGCCACGACCAACAGACCCTGTCAATCACGATTGACACCATCGATCGCGATTGACAGCCATGACCGACACCTCTGTCAGTCGCGATTGATACCATCGATCGCGATTGACAGCCACGACCGACACCTCTATCAGTCGCGATTGACACTGTCGATCGCGACCAACTGAATTTTGCCGATTGACACATAATTTCGTGTGCTCACGTGTCCCTCATGATGGATAGACCCACAATCGACTGAAATTATGTCACAATTTGTGCAAAAAGTGTCTATCGTGATTGACACCGTTGATCGCGATTGAAAAGACTCACGACCGACTTTGTTGATCACGATTGACACCATCAATGGCCACTGACGTGTCGATCGCGACTGACAGGCCCGACGGACACCTCTGTCAATCGCGATTGACAGACCTGTCGATCGCGATTGACAGGCTTTTTCGGCTAAAATTTTAGGGTTTTATTGCTCCAAGTTTTGGGGATAATTTTGGGCATATTTGTCTATCAATTAGCATTTTGTGAGGTCCCTACACTCGTGTTTCGAGAAAAATCCTGTGAATTGTTAGCCTGATTGAACCCTGTTTTAACTCTAACATCCTGAATAGACATAACTCCCTCATACGAAATCCGTCGGGGTGATCATAGGTTACGGTAAAATTAATATCAGGATTATCAGATATAGTATTTTGAAGTTGAACATATCAAGGGGGAACAAAACTGAGGGATCTCTAGAATTGTTTTCCATGAAGACAAAAGGCTAGTTGATATCTGAGTTACATGAATGAAAGTGATTTGTTTTGTCATTTGAATTTAAGTCTTGAGCTAACTTTGGGACTTTTACAGGTCCATTGAGAGCACTCGAGGGCATCCAAAGCAAGGGTATTCTGCAAGCTTGAGAATGGCATTCTTGAGCGCTAAAGAGCGAGGGATCAGCAAGTGAGGTTGGAATACTCTCAACTCCCTCTGTCAATTCCTAGCTTAGGCTAAGTGCGAGTAGTGCTAGAAGTAAGTCAGGGCGACGATAGGCATCTATCAAGTTGAAGATACCTAAATACTCAAGTTCAAGCTAAAACATAATCTCTATACGACCGATAACTTTAAAGGAAAGGAACTTAACGTGGCACAAACAACTTAAAGTGCGAGAATTCACTCAAGTATTCCTGACAATGTGATATCAGACAAGATCATAAACACGCTAATCAACTAAAAAAGAACCAAGTAACTGATACAAATTGAGCTGCGACGAGGTTGTACTTTGGGTAAAAATTGGGACGACTCGATTAGGCATATGAACCTTAGATCAAGACGACACCTAGGGAGAGATAGACAGAGTCTTAGGTCTTCAGAAGCTAGTGTCAATCATACTGCTAGGTCTTGGGCCCAGCAGTAGCTCTGAGACTAGCGAGTCCGAGATGTCTCATGGTATGGAGATACCTACAGGAAGTTTAGGTGTTCCATATTTACATAGGGTAGAAGGCCCTTACAAGATGCAACTCGAATACCTTAGGACCAACCAATTAGGTGCTTGCATCTATGAGGACGGCCTAGGAAGATCTGTGGTCCAAATTAAAAACCCTGACCAACCCATTGGAATTGAACATCCAGCTGTCAAGTTTGAAAATGGAGCATACCTGGACAAAGAAGGAACCATATACGTAGTCACCAATCACCCAGATAGGAAAGACTGTTTTGTTTTGGACTCCAAGTTGTCCTCTCCAATCATGAAGTAACAAAGAATCAACAAATCATCTTTATTTTGTCAATCCTAGGAATATCCATAAGACCACAGCCCCTTCAAGATAATAGATTCAAGGAAATAAGAGATTAATGGCTGGATTGCTGAGAGAAATTGAAGATGAAGAGAAAATCTTGAGTTTACCATAACTAAGGCAAATCTACATCATTTTCTATGTTCTTTATGTCAAAACCATGCCATTTCATTAGCAGAATACAAATATGAACTCAAAATTGAAAAATATCACCTGTATCACAAAGACGAGACAATCGCGATTCTGTACCAACAAACGATTTTCACAATTTTGGAACTTCCTTCAGTCCTTTTCCACTCATTACAGCAATAGGTCTCTCTCTTCATACAACTTACTCAGTAATACACAAATGTGACTCACAAATCTCCATGATTAAGCAAGAGACAAGCTCACACATCAAAGGAAATACACTCAACAGGAGAAAACACGATTTTTGCAGAAACTCTTTCTTCTCTATTGATAGCTTGAGCAAATGACTAACCAACCTCTCCAAAATAGAGAAAATTGACTTATATACATTTTCAAGTGTCCCTTTTCACACTTGAAATTAGGTCTTTTTCTCTAATTTTCTAAAAAAATGCTATCTAAGAGTTTCTAAAAATTCTACAAAAATTACATGAGATCCTCAACCACATAAGGAAGACTCTTCCTTATTTTTACAACCATTGCATAAATATTTTACAAGTTTTTTGACTTTTTTACTAATTTTTTTACATCAAAAATGCTTTTCCAAAAATACACCTTCCAACATCCTTCCCCTCCTAAGCCTTTCGGCTCCTGACGAAAGATTTTTATGATCCTCTACTTTGGTCACTTTTCTTCATTTCTTCTTTCTTTGATATACCTGTGACAATAAATCATGGCTTTTTCTTTCTGTTACATTCAAATTGTTGACCATCTCAAACAAAGCTTTTCTCCATTGTATCACAGCTTCAGGTTTGTCAATAACGTCCTTTTTCAAATATTCTGTATAAGCAGCTTCATAGGCAGTAAGTCTTGCTTTTGTAACAACAGATAAGTTTCCAAAAATTTCTGACTCCCTTTCAAAGAATCCATAATCAAAAGCATCTTCAAATATTTGCAAAAAATGACTGCCCAAAAATATTATTCTACTGTAGTAGGCCATCAAACAAATCCTGTCTGGTGTCTCACTCAAATCAAACAAAAGAGCATCTGTTGGCGAATTAAAACCTATGTAGTTCAAAATTCTGACATTTGTATCAGTGTAGGTCTCTATACAGGCTAGAATTAACCTCATTATTCTGACAAGTAATATACAAGCCGGATCATTAACATCTTTATATGTTGTTAAAACTAACTCAGCAGTGTTCACCATGTAACTTTTTGTAGGCCAAGTTCCTGCCTTTGGACCTGCTATTTTTGGAAAGTTCAGCCATTTTGCGGGAATCTGCCCTGTTTTTCTTTTTTCAAAAAAAACAGTCCATTCTCTTCTTCTGGCAACTGGGCAATAAGCTGGGTTGATCTTTAAATGCAAAGGTGCCTCTTTCCAGATTTTCCTACATTCCTTATTGGCATCCAACCACTTATTTCTCCATTTAGGATTTGCTCTTTCAAATAACTCCTTCGTGACATTAATATTTTCTTCATACTCAAGATATTTGTTTGGAGATAGCCCTACTCTGGCCAATTGATAATTCTTTATACTCTCCAAAATCATACAGAAAGGTATTCCCAATCCATCTGCAGCCCAATGATGCTGATCTGGATTAATGCCTTTATTCAGAGCAAAGGTAACTATTTGATCTTCATACTCATCATGCATTTTTCTGATAAATTCCATTCTTGACTCTCTATTGGTCAATAATTTCTGGACAAAATCTTCAGAATACTTTTCCTCTGTTTCTTTGGCTGCTGGTTCCTTGTTCTCTTGTTCCCTGTCAAAATCCCCTGTTTCATATTCCCTTTTATCTGTATCTTCTGCCTGTACTTGATCTTGAATTTCTTCTTGAACTTTTGATTTCTCCAACTGTTTTTGTAATTCTTCTATAGTCATCATTGAACTTTTGTTCTGAGCTGCCCATAACTCCTTTTCCTTCCTCCACTCATTTCTTTCTTTCTCCATCTTTGTTTGCCATTCACTTCTTTCCTTCTCTACCTCCATATGTAATTGATGATACCCTCTCATTGATGTGGCAGCATGAGTGTTTGCCTGTTTCTCCATTTCTTTGGCCTCTTTTAATTCTATTTGAAGTCTTTGAATTTCTTTATGCAGCTCTTCCTTTTCTTCCTCTGTCAATTGAACAGGTTTACCTCCATCTTGTAGTTGACCTTCTTCTAACAACACTTTATTAATCTCTTCATGTGCTCTAGTCAGAATTTGATAGGATGTTTGTAAAGTTCTATATCTTCCTCCTATGGCTTTTAGTTCCATTTCCATTTTGGCATTCTGCTCTGATAACTTTACACTCTTTTCTTCCAAATATTGGATCCTGTTCTGCTTCTGAACCTCAGCTTCTTCCAAAGCAATGATTCTATTGATATATTCTTCATTCCTTTCCTTCATCACCCTTAATTGCTCTGTCATCTGCTCTTTTTCCCTCTTGTGTTCTTTGATAATTAAACTTCCTTTTTCAAATTCTGATTCAGCCACCATTCCTGATATGATCATATTTCTGCTAGATGGTCTGAACTGTTCAATGTTGCTCCTAATTATTTGACAAGCTGATCTTATATTTTTGGGTATTCTTTCCAACCCTACTTCTATTTCTGTCTGTCTGACTTCAATTTGCTTATCTTCTTTACCCACATCATCTTCTTCTACTGCTGTTTCATCTTCTATGTCCTGAATGTCTTGTTCTTCATAACTGTGATCATCATTCTTTGTATCCTGATTGGTATCATCCTCTTCATAAACTAGTGCTTTGTCATTTGCACTCTTCTGCTCTGAAAAATCTGAAGCCCTCTTCTTTTCTAATGACTTCTTTTCTTCCAATACTTGTTGCTTCTCTGTAAAGAGCTGGTCTCCCTTAGTTTGTATCTCCTTTTCTTGTGTTAGGGTTTCCTGACTTCTGTTTGAGTCCTTTCCAACAAGAGTTTTTTGAACTTTCCTGAGTTGCTCTTCCTGTTCCTGTTTTTCCTGAACTTCAACTGATTCAATTTCTTTTGTACAAGCAACCTGGTCATTACTTTTCTCATTTGTGTATTCTTGATCTTGCTCCTCAATGTCCATAAAATCTGCTTCTACCTCTTGTTCTTGATCATTCTTAGATGTAAATTCCCCACTGCTTTTTATATCCTGCAGCACATCCTTTATACTTTGAACAATTCCTTCCTCCATTACTTGTCCCAAGACCTCTTGAGCATTCTTTTCTGGTTCTAACTTCTTGCTTTCCTGTTCTTCGGATGCATCCTTCTGCTGATTATTTGAACTGCCGAATACCTTCTTTGCTAGTTCCTCTAAACTTGCAGTCAATCTTGCATTCAATTGGAATTGTGTTTGTGAAGGTTTGATCCATATTGAATTTTCATCAACATTCATTATTCCAGAGCTATCTTCATCTCTCTTCTGGTTTTCCTCTTCTGTCATTCTTGCCTTTCCTTTTAACAGCCTTCTTTTTTCTTCAGCACTCATCTGTGGAACTATTTCCTCCTGTGTCTGCTTCTCTTGAGATTTCTTACTTGAATCCTCAGGTGTCTTCAGCTTCTCTGTGGCCTGTGTAACCACATTAGGAGTATTTGGTATTGAAAGATTTAGACTTTTTAACAAGAAGCTTTCAATATCACTATCTGAATCAGATGAGAATCGTGAAGATCCTCCCACTTCTTGTTCTGTAGACTTTGATACTTCCTTTACTATGATTAGCTTCTGTGTTTCTTTTGTAATTACTTGTTCCATTTCTTTTATCACAGGTTCATCTGCCATTTTTCCTTTCCCTTTCTTTATCATCTTCTTCTTTTGGACAGGTTTCCTTGGCATCTTCTTTTTCACTATCACAGTAGTCCTGGCCTCTGGAGGTCCTTGCAACTCCTTGAAGTATGCCAGCAATTCTACCTCCTTCTTCACAAATATCTCTTCAGTTTCGGCTACCATCATTTCTTCATGTAATGCTTCATAGTGCTCCACCTCTTCTTGGATCCAATCTGTAGCTTTGCATGAAAAATCTTCCAACATTTTTTGATATTGTGCCTCATATATAGCTCTTTTGTTGTTTCCTTGAGTGAGATAAGTATAAAGCTGTTCTTTACTTGTCTGCGGAGGGTGAGGTTCACTGGAGGATTGTACCTTTTTCTGTGCTGCCACCTGTTCCTCTCTTGTTTCTTCTGCCTGTTCTAATTCTACTTTTCTGGGGTCCAACTTTCTTTTCTTTACTGGAATCACTTCCTCAGATATTACTTTTCTCTTCATTCCTGTTCCCCTCATGCGAGTTTGTCCTTCTGATTCTTTTCCAAGTGCTTTTCTTGGGGGACTTTTGATTCCTGACATCAGATTTCTAAAGTACTGTGCTTCAGGAGCTAACTTTAACTGTTCTTCCATTCCTAGAACATGATAAATGATTCTTGTCAAATACTGGGCTCCATTCATGAATTTCTTCTGCTCCCAGTGTTTTGCTGCCTCCTTCAGCTGTTCATGGATGTATGGTGAGACATCCATCACCCCAAATGGCTTGGTTCTATCTTTGTTATTGAACATCAATAGAGTTACTGACTTATGAGGCATGGTGTACCTTGGTAATTTTGGAAAACAAAAGAACTGCAAGAACATTCTTATAGCATATTCTTCATTTTCTCTTCCCTTGAAGTCAGTGAACTTTACATATCCAGTGTAAGTCTCCTTATTCTTCTTGACAAAACTTTGGTCCAGTTTGGTGCCCATTGGATAGAACTGTAAGGCGGCTCTGATATGTTCTGCTTTGATAACTATCCATACCTCCTGATTGTCCTTGTTCTTCACTTTGCATCTGAAGTAGGCATCATTACCTTTTCCCACTTCCTCCAAACTACCCATCACTTGTGCTACTCTTTCAAAGTCAATAAAGAAAATAGGTTCTTCCAAGAGCTTGTGCAATCCCACAACTTTCCATCTCTTGAGGTTGACAGAAGTTTTCTGAAACCTGTAAAATTCCTGGCACAGCATAGTGTACTTATATCCTCCCACTGCTACTGTGAAGATATGTTGTCCTATTACTCCCAGAATTTCTTTAAGTTCTTTTGCTATTTTTTCAGCTTCTGGGATTTCTTGGTCTTCATCTGATTCTAAGTCCACTTGTTCTTCAGCTGCATCACTATCCAAAAACCAGTGTCCTCTGGACAAAGTCACTGAATCAGCTTTGAAGTCATGGATTGTCAACTCCTTTGCATTTACCATCCTGTATTTATATATAACAGAAAAGAAAATACTCCACCCACATGAGTCACAAGATTTCACAAGGAAATACTATATTATTCTGGAATGTTACTGACATATATAAAAAATAAGAAAGACAAGTTCCAAGCAATTTTTGCTTTTTTCCAAGAGACTCAATTTTAAGTGAGCAATACAGGTGTAGCAAGACATCTAATGTGCTCTCTCCAATTGTCACTTCCTTGCTCAAAAAACAATTCCTGAATAGAAAGATGATGCTAGAAAAGATGATTAATGAAGAAACTCGAAAAAGTAGTGGTCAAAAAAATGATCACAAAAAATTAAACAACAATAAGACAAAACAACTTTTTTCCATAATAAGTTACTCTTTCCCTCCCTATATCTTGCTTTGTGTTTTTTTTAATTTTAGAAAGAAAATCAAGAAATTAAAATATATTTTTCTGGGTTTTTTTTTTTTTTTTTTTTTTTCCTTCCCCTCCTAATTTTCTTCTAAGGGGAAAGAAGGAAATATTTTTTTGTCATTTTCAAAATTCCAAAGATAGGTCCACTGTGGATTATCCCTCTTCCATTGACCCAATTCTGATTTTTTCACCCAGTAATGTTTTACTCCATTTGTCCTTCTGTTATGGAAATATCCATGCTCTGTGGATGAACATTTTGTGACACTTTTTGGCTTCCATATCCATTTTGTTCTAATTTCCTGTTTTGGTGAGCAATAACTGTGCATGACCTGTTTCCATATTCCTCTTGTTGTGATTTGTTGATATTGCAAATTTGGCAATAATAGTCTTCTTTGTTTTGTCTTTCCACCTTTACCTCTTCAGTCTTTTGCTGGTCTTGAGTGTATGAAGCTTGATCACTTTGTATTGTCAAAATGTTCCTGTCCTCCATTGAGAAAGTAAATCCTTCGAGATCTGGGTCATGAACATCCATATGAACTACCTGTTCTTCATTACTCAGAAAGAACATTAAAAACTTTTTGTCCTTGATGGTCAAATTAAGCTTCATTTTTTCAAAATTTAAGATGACTTTACCTTGTTTGAGCCATGGTTGCCCTAAAATCAGCTTTTCAGCCATTAAATGGTCTGGCCACTCTTCACAATCTATCTCCATATATTCATTATTAAATTTAACTTTAATAGAAAGTGAAGATATGCTCTGAATTCTTTTCCCTCCCAGGGTTTTGATCAAAATTCTGCTTTCAGCTCACTTAAGGTTAAACTTATTGATCAAGGCTGAGCTAATTAGATTCACTTGAGCTCCTGAATCTATCAAAACCCTTATGTTTTCATTCTGATAATTCATCATAATCAAAGGCAAATGTTCTTTTTGCTTTAGAGTGTTTTCACATAAGCACACTTGTTTCAATTTTCTAATTCTCTCTTTGGCTTCTAGTTGAGCCTCCTTTCTAATACTTTCTTCTTCTTTTTTCCTGTTTTGGGCCTTTTGCAATCTTCTCCATTCCTCAGTAGTTAATGGGCACTCATACCTCTTCACTCTACATCCACTTATGAAATTTGGCATGATTTCCCCATCAATGTTGACTAATTGAATAGCTCCACTCTTGCTTATCTGATGTATGATATATGGCCCATGACCTTTTTTCTGAAACTTTTTCTGATGTTCCTTGATTGTGTAAGCTAAGACCAGGTCTCCTTCTTGTAGATCTTTGTCTTTCATGTGAATATCATGATAAGCTTTTTGTCTTTTCTTGTTTGTGTATATACTCATCACTGCTTGGAGTCTCGATGCTCCCAGTTTTTCCAAATCTATGATTCTCTCAGATAATTCATGTCCTGTCCAATTGTATTGGCTACCCACCTTCAATGTTGGAATAAGAAATTCCATGGGTAAAACTGCATTCTGGCCATATACCAAATTAAATGGTGTAGTCCCTAAAGCCGTTTTGTATGCCACTCTATAAGCCCAAAGAACATGATTAAGTTGAGAATCCCAGTCATTTCTGTTTGTGTTGACTAATTTGGACAATACATTGCAAAGTACTTTATTAGTACTTTCTGCTAACCCATTGGCTTGTGGGTGATATGGGGCTGACTTATTGTGACTAATCATGAAATAATTGGTCATGTTTTCTATGATCTGATTCAAAAAATGAGTCCCCCTATCACTTACCAATTCAATTGGTAGTCCAAATCTAGTGATAATGTTTTCATACAAAAATCTAGCAGTGGTGTGAGCATCATTTCTTCTAGTAGCTTTGGCCTCAGCCCATTTTGTCAAATAATCTGTAGCTACTAGTATGTATTCTGCATGAGATTGTCTGGCTGGAGGATGTATTGGTCCAATAAAGTCCAATCCCCATTTACTAAAAGCTCTGGCTGAAATTAAAGGAATTAATGGCATGTTATCTCTTTTGTTTGGTTGACTTACCCTTTGACAGACATCACATCTTTTTACATAAGTTCTAGCATCGGGAAATAGGGTTGGCCACCAAAAGCCAGAATATAAGATGAGTTTGGCTGTTCTATCACTTGAGAAATGTCCTCCAGCTACTCCCGAGTGTGCCATTTCCAACATCTCTAAATACTTTTCTTCTGGAACACAAATTCTCAGATATCCATCCATTCCTTTCTTGTATAATTGTTCTCCTATGAGTTGATATTCCTCTGAGATCACTTGTAGATTTCTTGAATCAGCACCAGCTATTACCTGTTTTCCTTTCTCCTTTCTCTTCAACTTCTCAACGATATTTTCACTCCATTCAGGGTTTTTCTGAAACCAATATAAAGTTATTAATTCTGATTTCTGCCATGTTTGACATTTTTGACAGTTATCAATATATCTCTCCACATCTTGAATCTTATTTGGCCAATGTACTCCCATCCTATTAAGGTTACTTAGCGTGACAATCGTAGAAGCATGAGTACATGGATTCCAGCAATGAGCTTTTCTTACATATTCATGTTGCTCCTCTTCTGGAGTACAATATTCCAGTATACCTGACTGATTGAGGTGATACAAATGTCCAGCTAACAACATGAAATTCCTGCTTTGTAACACCAGATGCGTGTTATTTGCTAATGACCTACAAGGTCCCATGGTTAGCAAAGGAATTAATGACATCGACCATTCAGGAACACTTTCCACCTTGAATACGTATGTATCTGGCAAATCATCATCTATAGGTGAACTAGGTTCTTTTGACTGGATTCTTGATAAATGATCTGCTCTCAAGTGTGTTTTTCCTTGTCTAACCACCACCTCAAATTCAAATTCCATTAGTAAAAGAAACCATCTTACTATTCTTCCTGTATGACATGGTTTATTTACTAAATAGAGTAGAGCTTGGTGATCCACAAAGAATTTAAACTTGTTGGCCAATAGATAATGTCTGTATTTTTTGACAGCAAAGATCATTCCCAATCCTTCTCTCTCAGTGGTTGTGTAATTTTTTTCTGCAATGTTTAATTGTCTACTTGCATATGCTACTGGGAAATCTAATTTGCTTCCTTCTATAGGTTGTGCTAACACACATCCCAGAGCATAATTTGAAGCATCGACATGTACATGAAAGATTTTATCCCACTGAGGTGTTTTTAAAATTGGTGCTGTCACCAAACAAGTTTTTAATGTTTCAAATGCTTTGTCACATTCTTCAGTCCACTCAAACTTTGTGATGAGGGCATATAAGGGCTTGGCTATATCAGCAAATTTGTGTACAAATTTTCTGTAGTACCCACAATGTCCCATAAAAGTTTGGAGTTCCTTCACATTTGTAGGTCTAGGAAGCTCTATTATGGCTTTTATTTTCTTCTCATCAGTAGAAATTCCATTTTTTGACACTATGTGACCCAACATTCTTCCTTGTCTGACATAGAATACACACTTTTCAGGGTTTAAGCATACTCTATATGTCCTGCACTTCCTGAATATTCTTTCCAAATCTTGTAAATGATCTTGTCTTTTTAAAGAAAAAGTGCATAAATCATCTACATAGATTTCCATCACATTTCTCAGGAATTCTTTGAAAATATGACACATCAACCTTTGAAAAGTTGCTGGGGCATTGGTCAATCCAAAGGGCATAACCCTAAAAGCATAAACCCCCCATTCTGTAGAAAAGGCAGTCTTATGTTGGTCCTCTAAAGCTATAGGTACTTGATTGTATCCTGAGAAGCCATCTAGAAAACTATAGACTTCCTTTCCTGCAACTCTCTCAAGAAGATGATCTGTTATTGGCAGTGGATAACTATCCCTTATAGTTGCTGCATTCACTTTCTTCAAGTTAATGCATACCCTAAGTTTCCCGTTCTTTTTTGGCACCACAACTATAGGTGATATCCATTCAGTGTACTCTATTTCATAAATGAAATTAGCAGCCAATAACTTGTCAATTTCTTCCTTTATTTTGGCAGAATATTTATCATTAAATGTATAATGTCTCTGTTTGCTTGGTTTTGCATCAGGTGTCATAGGAATCTTATGCTCACAAATTTTTGGATCAATTCCTTTCAAATCTTTATAACTGTAAGCAAATACATCCCTATAGTTCTTTGCCAGGTTCCTTAATGCTTCTTCTTCTTGTGATGTCATGTCATCAGCTATTACTATTTGTCTCTCTTCTCCTTCTTCCTGTGTAATTACAATTTTCTTTGTTTGTTCTTCATTATCATATGCTTCCCCTTTCTTCTTCTCTCTTTTTGGTTTCATTTTCAGAAGTAGTCTGTCTTCTACTTCATAAGTTTTAAAGTTTGTTGGTACATCAAAGTATTGATCTCTGTTTATCTCTTTCTCTTTCTTTTCTTTCTCCTGGTCTCTTTCTATTTCTTTGTGTTTATGTTCCTTGTATTTGCCTGAGATTTTGTCTTTGATTGCATCCTCAGCTTTTACTGTTTCCAAATATTGTGATTTTCCTTCTTTTAATATCATTTCTTGATTTTGATCCTCTTCTGTTTTTGATACTCCTATCATGTGTATGTTAATGTGGAAAATATCAAATCCTTCCTCATTTTGGAATTCCACTCCCACATATTCCTCACTGGCCAAATCCATGGTAGCTAAGATTTGATTCCATCCATAAGGCTCAAACTCTTCATCTTTGAATTGTTGAGGCACATAACTTTCATCTTGTATTTCTCTTTCTTCCACACAATCTTCTCTTCTTAACTTCCTTTTCCTATTTGTGATATTTCTTAATATGTTACACTTCCAAACTGCTGATTCACCCTCTTCCTGATCCTCCCTCTCTGATTCTTCACTTTCTTGTTGATTTTGATGTATTTTATACCATTCTCTAGGAGATATGTCACAATAGTGGCCATTTCTTAAGTTTACTCTTGTTATTCTCCCCTGGTTCTGAAGATACAAACAATCATTACCCCAATCTTGTACAATTTGCATTTGTCTCATGAAGGGTCTTCCTAGGATAATTTCATAAGATGTGGATTGTGGAAATTCTACTATAGCAAAGGTATGCTCTATTTCTATGCCGCATATGTCCACAATCACTTTCTCCCAAATTCCTAGGGGTTTTTCTATATGTCCATCTGCAAGTTGTAATCTCATTTTAGTGGGTAGTAATTCATTTCTTCCCCATTTCTCCCAGGTTTGTTTAGTCATTATAGCCACTCCTGATCCACTATCCAAAATGGCTTTTGCTGAATGTTTTCCATATTGTAATTTTAAGGTTGAATTCCCTTCTTCTCCTTCACAATATCCTCCTATTTTGTCAATAGGAATATACCATAGTTCCTCTAATTCTTGTGTTGGTGAATGAAGGTTTCCAGATATTGTTTCTCCTTTGTTCATCTTGTTTTGTAGGTGAGGATTTTGTTTCAACAAATTTTCCCATGTTGTATGACATGTAATACTACAATGTTCATCTAAGATCATTTGGAATGTTATTTGTGGATTTCCTTCTTTATCATCTTCCTTGGTTTTTGTTTTTTCATACTGATCAAATGTTCTCCGAGAGCTGTCTTCTTCCCCTAATCTGAGTTGTGTTTCCTGGATAATTTGTTTGCATTTTAGCATCCTTTCATGCTCTAAATCCGGTATGGGATAAGCCATTGCATGATCTGCAGGGCTTGGTCCCTCTTGAATCCTTCCTTTATAGGCTTTGATTAGGGTGTCTAGGCTCTGAGAATTTCCTAATTCAGACAGATTCTGGGTCTTTTGAGGAGAAGTATGTTTTGAATTTGTTTGTTCCTGATTGTCTTCTTCCAGACTTTTGCCCACTTTCCTTTTCTTTTCCCATTTCCCTTTTTGTCTATTTTTCTTCCCTTTTGATGTAGAACCCTCATTTTGTTCTTTAATTGTTCCTTGTTGTTTGGCTTGTGCCCTTGTTATAACATTAAGTTCAATTTGATCATTGTCGCTCAATTCCTCTTGTTCCATAATTTTGACTGTTTTTAAAGGTATGTTATTAGGTGTGTTCTGTTGTTTTTGGGGATTTTTTGGACAGTCCTTGATCAGATGTTCTCTACCACAATCCTTACAGTATGCTCCCTCTATCCTGAATGTTGGAGGTTGTGGACAATCTCTAATGAAATGCTCTCCCCCACACCTATAACATGTTATCTTTGGTCCCCCTTTGAATTGAGGTTTTTGATTGGACATGTAGTTGTTGGTAATGTACATGAATGTTGCTGTGTCCATTTCAATTTTTCCATTTCCCAAATCTAGGGCTTTAAGCTCAGGTTCCCTTATTTCATAATCTTCCCATTCTTCCTGATGTCCCTCACTCCATTGATACTCTTCCTTATAAGGTGATCTGAATCTTGAATTTCCTTCGTCAATGGGTGTATATTTGACTGGTACCACATTAGTTGGAATAGGAGGTTGTTGTCCCAATACTGGTCTTGGTTGCTCAGTATAACCTGATTCCCTCTGAGCCATGTAGTCTCTTTCCTTGACAGGTTGTTTGTTATAGAAGCATTCCTCCCTGGTATGGTTTGTCCATTTTCTCTCTAGTGTACAATACTTGAGTGTCTTCCTATCTTGTAAGTGTTGTGGTTTCTGATAAGGGCATTGTTGTGCCAGATGATTTTCTCCACAAATATAACATTTCTTGTTTGTGTTTATCCTAGAGTTTATCAGATTAGTTTTAGTGCTTACCTCTAGGGCTTTAGCAATAGCCTGAGCCAACTCTTCTGCTGGAGGAATTTTGTCTTCATAAGATCTGGGTTGATCAAATGCTAACAAATCTTGACCTCTGTTGTCCTCCAAATCTATTGCTTCCTTAACACAGGCTGCTAAATCAGGACATCTCCTATAGTACACTAGGGTCCTTAATTGGGCACTTCTCAAACCCTCAATGAATAAGGATACTTGTTTTGCCATGGAAGGTACTTCTTCTCTTGGGCATCTATCAATGTACTGTTTAAACCTTCTGGCTGCTTCTCTAACATTTTCCTCCTTTTGTTGTTTGAAGCTGTGTATCAATGTGGCTGTACTATGTTTGATTCCAGTCTTAGAGAATTCACCAATGAAAGCTTCTAAGAAAGATTCAATGTCTAGGTACATTTCTTTTCTCAAAGGAATGAACCATGATAAGGCTGGCCCTGTTAGGGTTAGACCAAATGCCTCAAATTGTACCTTGTATTCTGCTACTTCCTCTGCTCTAATCAGTTGTCTAAATTCTGCAGCATGAGCATGAGGATCTGAATACCCTTCATATTGGTTCTTCATGCATTTGGCTACTTGGTATGGTCTAAGCATCCTACCCTGAGGTTGCCAATGAGGTACATTTCTTTTCTCAAAGGAATGAACCATGATAAGGCTGGCCCTGTTAGGGTTAGACCAAATGCCTCAAATTGTACCTTGTATTCTTCTACTTCCTCTGCTCTAATCAGTTGTCTAAATTCTGCAGCATGAG
Source organism: Ceratopteris richardii (assembly GCA_020310875.1). Taxonomy (NCBI): domain Eukaryota; kingdom Viridiplantae; phylum Streptophyta; class Polypodiopsida; order Polypodiales; family Pteridaceae; genus Ceratopteris; species Ceratopteris richardii. The sequence goes on along the minus strand of CM035423.1, from coordinate 14,913,661 downwards.
CATGAGGATCTGAATACCCTTCATATTGGTTCTTCATGCATTTGGCTACTTGGTATGGTCTAAGCATCCTACCCTGAGGTTGCCAATGAGGTCTTCTTCTGAGTGGGAAGTCATTGTATCCTTCTGGTTCTTTGTCAAAGGGATTTGGTGAAGCATGTGTCCTTCTCCCATGATGTTGCTCATTATTAGTGTAGTTTTCATTTGGTCTAGGTATATCTGGTTGTCCCATGTTATGTTCCCAAGGTCCTTTGTCAGCACATTGCCCTAGATCATTTGAATTTTCTGGGTCTTGAGAGAAGATGTATACACATCCTTGCCTGTCTTCATATCTTCCATCTTTGAATTGGGCTACTGGAGTTATATTCAGGGGAACTTCTAAATTTCTTAGTCTAATGAGGAATTTATGCATTCCATCCTGGTATACATAGGTTCCAAACCTATTTGTATACATGTATTTAAGGATGTTTCTAAAATCCCCAATTTCTATTGACTCATTTGTTTCATTTAGGTTTTCCATGTTATTTTCTTGGCCTAAACTTCTTTCTGATCTTTTACTACTTCCTGGCTCTTTTTCCTTCCTTGTTAGGTCTTGTTTAGGAAGTGAATTTATTTTATTTCCAGACCTTAGTATCATTCAACTATTTTTGACAAATTTCTAATACTCAAAAGAGTGTTTGTCACAGTTTCCTAACCAATATATTGGTTTTCCACAATTTTCTGTCCAAAATTGTGTGTGTTTTAATTTTCTTCCTATGTTTTGTGCTTTTCACAACTTCTTAATGAATTTAGGGTTTTTTCACGATTTTCTACTGCCAGTAGTGTTTTTTCACGATTTTTAGATGAAAATCATGTTTTTTCACGATTTTATGATGCAATTAGACTTTTCCACGATTTTCTGATGGATTTGGGGTTTTTCACGATTTTGTGCCTACTTGTGAGTTTTTCACGATTTTCTGTTGAAAATCGTGTTTTTCACGATTTTCTACCTACTTGTGAGTTTTTCACGATTTTCTGTTGAAAATCGTGTTTTTCACGATTTTTTGTTGAAAATCGTGTTTTTCACGATTTTCTACCTACTTGTGAGTTTTTCACGATTTTTTGTTGAAAATCGTGTTTTTCACGATTTTCTACCTACTTGTGAGTTTTTCACGATTTTCTGTTGAAAATTGTGTTATTCACGATTTTGTGTTCAAAATCGAGTTTTCTACGATTTTGTGTCAAAATCGTGTTTTTTGCGATTTTGTGTCAAAATCGTGTTTTTCACGATTTTGTGTCAAAATCGTGTTTTTCACGATTTTGTGTCAAAATCGTGTTTTTTGCGATTTTGTGTCAAAATCGTGTTTTTCACGATTTTGTGTCAAAATCGTGTTTTTTGCGATTTTGTGTCAAAATCGTGTTTTTCACGATTTTGTGTCAAAATCGTGTTTTTCACGATTTTGTGTCAAAATCGTATTTTTTGCGATTTTGTTCACAAAATCGTGTTTTCCACGATTTTGTTCCCAGACAATCGTGATTGCTCACAGATTGTAAAAAACACGATTTTCTTATGAAAATCGCGTTCTGGGAATCGCTATGTTGATGGCACTTTTCACAGAATCGCGATTTTGAGTTAAAACTCAGAATCGCGATTTTGTCCAAAATTTGGCAGATTTTCAACTTATTGCTTTTTTCAATATTTTTTCACCTATAGAATCGCCTTATCAAAATTTTAACATGCAATGAAGCAACTAAAGCAAAAACTAATGATTCCTTAGTAGAACTCAAGAATTCAGAAAATCGCGATTCTGTCCTCCTCTGATTTTTTTCTATTTTTTGATGTTATGTTCCACTTAAAACCAAAAATATGTGTTCAAAAATGATGTTAGGGTTCTTACCTTTCTTGCTTGGGTGAAAATTGCTCCAAAGTCCACTGTTTGCAGAAAGTCGCGATTCTGGCAGCTCTGCTCACTCTCTCTCTCCCTCACTCTCACTCTCAAATGAGTTTTTTCTTCAATTATCTGCTTATATAGTGCTCAAAAAATCACGATTTTGTACTCAAAAAGTCGCGATTTTGTTCAAGTTTCAGTTTTTCACACTCTTTCAATTATTCCTCTTCACTTACTCAATCCACCTAATCTTCCTTACACTTCCTTATCTCAATGTACCCAAATTTACCACAGATTCCAAAAAACTTTCTTTACAGAAAATCGTGATTTTGTGTAAAGAATCGTGTTTTTTCTGTAGATCTTTTCTTGTGCAAATTTTGAGTATTCTATGTCCTTGCCTTCTCTCAATATCCTTCACAACTTCAATACATGAGTCACCTGAAAAGTTATTTCAAAACAACACTTTTTACAGAAAATCGCGATTCTGTTCAGAGAATCGTGTTTTCTAATTTTCTGGGTTTTTTGATAACTTTTTTATTTTTTAAACTTTCTTTCTCTTTGTTTTGCTTCAATTCCTTCTTTTCTTCGTAATTAACTATGCTCCTGAATTTTTGCACCAAAATCACAATCTTCCTCAGAGAATCGCGATTCTGTGCAGAGAATCGTGTTTTTTAATTTTCTGGTTTTTTGATCATTTTTTGTTTTCTTTTCCAGTTTTCCACAATCACTCCTAACCACAACACCTCACTTCAACTTCTTATCAAGAAAAGAAATTTGTTTGATTGTTTTTTATGAGTTTTGTGAATTTGTTTGGTATTTTTGCCCTAAAAATAAAGGTGAACACTTTACTTAGGGTTTCTGGTTTTGGAAATCAACTGATCCTATGGTTCTTGATTGGTTATGAGTTTCTATGTCCTTAGCTATCACTAAAGTACCAAAGAAAGGTTCTCCAATGAAAAAGTGTTATGAAAGGCAATCAAATTTTGTAAAGATAAACTCAATCATATGTTTTTTTTTCAAAATGCAAAACAACTCAAGATTTAATGCTCAGACTTGGTGAAGAACTGAATCCCTCATTCTTACATCTAGCTACTTTAATTGTCCTTTCCTTAATAACACCATGTTATCTTCCCAAGATCACCCATGGTGTCTAGTACTTGGGCAAAAAGAAATCTAGAGATGCAAAAATAGATTCAAGTTACCTCCATCTTCAGCTCCTTGGCTCAAATCCTCCACACACCTGCACTTTTACTTCACCAATATGATGAGCAACTATCAATTTACAAAGATTTCAGCACTTCCACTTCTACAAGACATCCATTGCTTTCTTCTTCCCTAAAGACAAACAATGATATCTACCTATCCATGTGCACTTTTCCTAATTGATGAGCTTTACCTTGTTCACCATCATCAACTGAAGATCCAGCAAAGGTCTAACTTCAAAGAAGTTCTTGGAATGATCCCCGGCAACGGCGCCAAAAAAATGTTTTGTTTTGGACTCCAAGTTGTCCTCTCCAATCATGAAGTAACAAAGAATCAACAAATCATCTTTATTTTGTCAATCCTAGGAATATCCATAAGACCACAACCCCTTCAAGATAATAGATTCAAGGAAATAAGAGATTAATGGCTGGATTGCTGAGAGAAATTGAAGATGAAGAGAAAATCTTGAGTTTACCATAACTAAGGCAAATCTACATCATTTTCTATGTTCTTTATGTCAAAACCATGCCATTTCATTAGTAGAATACAAATATGAACTCAAAATTGAAAAATATCACCTGTATCACAAAGACGAGACAATCGCGATTCTGTACCAACAGACGATTTTCACAATTTTGGAACTTCCTTCAGTCCTTTTCCACTCATTACAGCAATAGGTCTCTCTCTTCATACAACTTACTCAGTAATACACAAATGTGACTCACAAATCTCCATGATTAAGCAAGAGACAAGCTCACACATCAAAGGAAATACACTCAACAGGAGAAAACACGATTTTTGCAGAAACTCTTTCTTCTCTATTGATAGCTTGAGCAAATGACTAACCAACCTCTCCAAAATAGAGAAAATTGACTTATATACATTTTCAAGTGTCCCTTTTCACACTTGAAATTAGGTCTTTTTTTCTAATTTTCTAAAAAAATGCTATCTAAGAGTTTCTAAAAATTCTACAAAAATTACATGAGATCCTCAACCACATAAGGAAGACTCTTCCTTATTTTTACAACCATTGCATAAATATTTTACAAGTTTTTTGACTTTTTTACTAATTTTTTTACATCAAAAATGCTTTTCCAAAAATACACCTTCCAACAAAGACGAATTCCGGAATGTGATCCCAGAGATGGACATAGGTGACCTAGAGCAAGGGAACATAGGTGGAGAGCTTGAAACCCCTCGAGGCAATTCGAGATCATCATTTTGTGTGAAGGCAATCTTTATACACCTCATGCACCCAGTAGGTGCCCGAAACTCTAAATTCACCTTCTTCAGTTGTTGCTCTTCCATCTTGTAGAGCACCTAAGGACCTCTTGGTTGAGACACTGTTCCATTGGGCTTGATAATTACCCACAACTCTTGCGTATGACCTTGCTCTTCCAAGGCCTCCCTTTGTGCTTTGCTTTCCTTCTTTTTTATCATTATCTTCCAAAGCATCTCTCCCACATTCTTGAAAATGTGCATCAGTTCTACCAAATGATTGATCAATAACTCACTCCAATTAGGAAGTTCGTGAAAGGTGGATAGTCATTTGATGCAAGGGACTACTGTTTCTGCATCCAACAGCTACTTCCAATCGCTTGCTTTCATTTAGCATGTGCTTGTCGACCAATTTGTCCTTCACGTAAAACATGTTCATCAGGCAAATGTCTATGATGTCCGTCATAGATAGTTTTCCAAGGTGCTTTGTAGTAGCATGCTTCGAGTCTTGGTCCACATAGTGGACAGCCATGGTAACCGGAAATCGATATACATGAACATTCACCGTAAGTGGACCAATCATGCATTGTCCACATAAGTATGCCTTGCACTCACACATCCCATCTTCTTATAGGTTGAGACATGTCACGCATAGTGGTCCCATCCCATAAAGTACATAGCTCTCCCACAAGTGGTGCAAGGTATACATCCATGTTTTTTACCTTATACTTACCTCGCACAATGAGAGCTAATAATAAATAGCCCTTTTTTGTGGTCAGCCATGGTTGGATGTTATAGTTGACCAAACATACAGGCCATGTGCTCCATGAGGAGCTGTGTAAACCAAATAGATTTACTCCATCCATAGCTAGGCCTAGACGGCTATTCTAAGGCTCTATACTTACTATCTATTTGTTTCCAAGCATCAGAATCGGCAGGCACTTGCATTACACCATCTATAGACCTACTCTTTACATGCCATGACATTAACTAAGCTATGGATTTCCATATGAACATTCTCTTAATTCTTGGAATGATAGGAAAGGGGCGAAGAACCTTTGCCAAGACTAGTTCACCCACAAGGTCTTCTCTAAATCTATTCGCTCCACACTTTGGACATATGTGGAGATGCTCATACTTGTTCCGAAAGAGAATGCAATCATTTAGAAAAGCATGAATCTTGGCGTAGTCCATTCCAATGGATTGTAGAAGTTTTTTTGCATCTCCACATGTTGGAGGCATGTCATTGCCATCTAGCAGAAACATCTGATCTTTTAGAAGCCTACAAACAATAAGCAATTACAACAATATCAGTAATTATTTTTCTAAAACAATGAAAGTTTATTTCAAAGCAACTTACATGAACAATAAATGGATTGAAGATTGAGCATCATGAGAGATGCACATAGTACAAATATCTTTACCCTGGTGTATAGTGGTGAACAGGCTAGTTCTTTGCATGTTCTCATGTTCTTTGTATGCTTGTAAGCGTGGAAATTTTGGCATGTCCATGGAACCCACAACATTGTCTCTACCATTGTGATCTCTGTCCATCTCATAAAACGCCTTACGCATTTCTTCCATGAGTTCATTCTGTGTAATACTACTAGTACCTTGTACTTCTACCTCCATCTTTGTTCTCTTTTGTCCATGAGAGGAGGATGGTGCAATGTCATTTGGGTCGACTTGCTCACTAGGGGAACCATGTGAATGGTAGTATAGGTTTTCTACTCCACTTTTATCACATGCTCCATATTCTCTAACATGTGCAATACAAATCCATGGTTTCCAAAAAATCTCATATGTGCACTAAGTGCAAGGACATGTCATTCTCTCCTCCAGATCCAAATATGCCATTTGATACCATGTGGAGATGTTAGAACATTTAATTATATATTCTAATTTTAATTCTAAAACCCTAATTTTTTAATTAAATGTAAAATCCTATTCTTTATCTATTTGATTATATACATTAATACTAATTAGGATATATATATATAAGCACATATATATATCCTAATTACTTATATATTTGTATATATGTGCTTGTATGTAAACACCCTAAAATGCTATTTTTATATATTTAAGTATATATATGTAAAAATCATAGAAATGCTAAAGACCTATTTTCTACATATTAAATTTTCAAGGCCCCATTATGAGGAGAAGCCATGTTAGAGTGTTGGAAATTGGTAGGCTCCTCACTTTGAGGTGAGATGAGATTTAGAGTAGACGATATATGGATAGATAGGAAGGTTACTTCTAAGCCATTGGATTTGAGATTGATCCTATGTGAGGATCAACATAAATCAAGAGCTAGAAACAAAAGTAGTTGTCTTAACTTGGGGAAGGGTATATTTTTTGTGGGCCATTGGATCTAGAATTGATCCTACATGTGGATTAATCAAGATCAAGGGCTACAAACAAATGGTTGTTGATCCTACCTTTCTACCATTGGATTTACCCCATAGATCAATGGTGGCGATTATTATGGGAATGGAGGAAGCTAACATGATCCTAGAATATGGGTAGGCCAACTTAGGTTTGGAGCACCGTATAAGGATGGTCCCCTCCCCATGGAAGTCATGGAAGTCTTGTAGGTCATTGAAGACCAAGAGACATATACTCAAGGAGGCTCAAGGAGAGAGTCATCCAAGGCTCAAGGAGCTGAAGCATAGTTGTCCAAGCTAGGAAAAGGTAGAGGAGGGGGTTGTTTGCAGAGAGGAGGAGTAAGGAGGAGCTATCAAGCCCACACCCCCTCTAGTCTCTTGTAGGTATAAACATGCTCTACTTGTAAGAGTTGTAACTCTTTGTGTACATATCCAATTCAAGAGATTTGAAGTGCAATCAATAGCCTATGTATGTCTGTACCTTCCCTAAGAGGGCTTCTTGAAATCAAGTCTATATGAAGATAAATTGCTGTATCTCTATAACCCTAATTTCTACATATCCTACATCTTTGCATAGTCTATTTTGTATCGAGTTGCTAATGGACCTAAACAGACCCATTTGAGGTGTTCTCTAGCTTCTTAGAAAGCTTATAAGTCATACTAAGTGTGTTAAAACCTCAAGTGATTTGATGGACATGCCATAAACAAGCCATAGGTTGTTTAGTCACAGATAATAAGTGTTCTTTCTGTGATCAAATAAAGGTTAATGTGAGCTAGCTTTGTTTCCTTTTGATATAAGCATATTGCCCTTTGATATGTATATAGACTAAGCATAGAAAACCACTTTGTAAAAAAGGTCATCAAGTTCAATATTAACATCAAACTATATGATAACTAAGCTATATGGTGTGCATTATGCATAGTAAATTTTGAGCCTTCAATGAACTATACAACCGCATCTCCAATCCCAATAGCATCACACTCATAAGAATCACCAAGTCTCATGGTACCAAGAGACTATGCTAGATAAGTAGACAACCATCCTCGAAGTAGTGTCACATGGAAAGAGGCACCATAATCTAGCAATAATGAGTGGGAATGAGAATTAGCCATAAGAGCCTCAAATCCATTCACACATCACAGTCATTAGAAATAGAATTAAGCAAAATCATACACAAAATTAACACATCAAAGTAATTAGAAATACAATAATTTCTTCTATCTTCAAGGTTAAAGTAGATTGTGTAGGAAACATGCCCATCAACATGATTTCCTTTACCTTTAGCATTCTTTAACACATATAAATCTCTCTTCATACATACTTTCTTATTATCATAATGACACTTGATATCTATCTCCCTTCATTTACTTCTATTTTGATTTCATTGACCATTCATTTTTTTACTTTTGCTCATTCCACGTTGCTGATGCATTCATTGATAAGCATCATGAACATTATATGCATCTCCACTTTGAGTACCAAACTTAGAATTTCTATGGATCTCTTCATTCAAGAGTGATCCACATATGTCAACATAGACTAGTTTACCTCTAGGTGCACCAATGCTAATATATATCCAAAATGTATCCCATGATGATGGAAAGGTGCAAACAAACAAGACAACTTTCATTTCATTATCCATATCAATTTTTCTTGAGCCTATAACTAAGAAAATGTAGCACCAAGCTCACTTAGATAACCAACAACACTATCAGTGTGCTTCATATGAAGATCATATAACTTTCTCATTCGATACACTTTATTTGATGCCATTTATTTCTCATAAGTGTTGCATAAATTCTCCCAAAGCACCACTATGAGGTGCAATCGATAGTGCTAGCCATTTCATCCAACTCATCCCAATCATCATCATGACTAAAACATTTCCAGGAAACTTATGAAATCTCTAGTGTGATTGAAAACATAGACCCATAACTGAATATTTGTTGTTCAAGAAGCACAAAAAAACACTCTTCTTGAGAGTCTTGCACTTATGTAAAGAGAATTACGTAGTGAAAGTACTCCAAAACAACTCCAAGAATCAATGAAAAATGTCCAAAACATGCTTAAGGTAATGTCGAACTTAGTCTTTCCCCCCTCCTCAAACATCACTTTTGTGTATCTTAGTGATAAGATATTTCCAAGTAAGAGGTCTTTGAGGAGAATAGTACTAGGATGGGTGATCTCGCAAGAGATACCATAAACCTCCATCTTCCTTGATCATTGAGGTACTCCCTTCTGCAGAGCCATTGATACCAAGGGTGTCTTCAATGACTCCAATGGCAAGATATGACAAGCTCTATGCATTGGTCACTTCCTTAGTGGTAAGCATTGGAGTTTGTGAGGTGTTCCATGGTTATACTTTATGGAACAATGGAATCTTATATGGATGTTAATGTCTTGAGGTTTTTAATATGATTCGTGTTTTGATTTAGTAGGTCAAGAATCATGAGTTCATGAACGTGTATGGAATTATTAAGATATTTTTGAAGATAGTTAGAAGATATTATTTTAGATTTTTTTTTTGTAAAAATAATAGATCGCTTTATAAAGCGATGTTTCTGTAAAAATAGTAGACTGCTTAGAAAGCAAAGATTTTATAAATAAAGTAGATTTTTGTAAACGTACGCTTTTAGAAATGCCATCCTCATGTATCTTCTATTCAAGGTGTAATGAAAAATACCTATAAGTACACATGCTTTGATAGACTAGTCCATCAAAGTATGTGGGGGGAGATTGTACCCAATGTGGTGTCTAGTCTCTTGTCTCTTTCTATTCTCTGAGTACTTTTGTGAGATATCCTTTCTATGCTCAGCATACCTGTGTCTTTGGGATCAAGTGGATAGTGGTAAAAGAGCAAAGGCATGTCTATGGAGGTGGTTTCACGGCATTCCGTCATGATTCATGGTGTCTTCTCATGAATCGACAATCGTTGCAACCATCTGATCTAGGTTTTCATTTATCAAGTTCGTTTGTTTTTGGTTCACTAGTTTTTTTTTTCTCGAATTTGGTACTATGCATTGTCTTCATTGTACTCCCTATGCTCACTATGCTCATTGTGCTCAACGTGCTCATTGTTCTCAGTATACTCATTGTACCCCCTATGGTCACTATGCTCACTATGCTCACTGTGCTCATTGTACCCCCTATAAACCCCATGTGCTCAGTGTGCATTGTTGAGTGTTCGAGTTTGGTTCGGTTATGAAATTAGTTTATCAATTTGGTTATCATTCGGTTACTCCTTTAGCTTACTCCAAGGCATTGACTAAGGCATAGAACTATGGCATAACTTTGGCATCTTTTTGCTTCTCTTGCACTCATGGTTCTCTTTGGTTCCCTTTGGTTCCGTTGGCAGCCATTGGCTATGCACAAACCAATTCTAACTTATGAGTGGCAATAAATGCTTAGTTATTTCCCTAGTTAGCTTACGTATTTCTCTAGTTAGCCTACTTAGTTCCTTATTTAGGATATATGGGATTCTAGTCCACAACCTCATACTTCCAAGAGATAAGCTTTATCAACTAGCCTATTTTCACGTATTGATACCCCATTCCTTTTAATTAATATTTAAAATAACCTTTAATACTATCCTCACCTTATTTATATATTTTTTTATTTATTTAACACTTTCTTCCCATTATTTGTTTATTTTTATTTATCAAACACCCTCATTTATTTTATTTATTTATTTATTATTATTATTATTATCAAACACTCTCATTCATTTTATTTATTTATTATTATTATTATATATACACTATAATTAAAAGAATTTCACATGCTTAGTCCTAGGTTTTGGTTCTATATAAGGCCATGGACCCTACCCAAAATGTCGAGGATTTTGGTACATCACCCCCACCTGGGGTACCAACCAAGCAACGATTAGAGTTTTCACGGCATGAACTTCAACATGCCCAAAACAAGATTAAGGAATGTGATGCTACACTCCAAAAAATATAGAGTGATGAGAATAACCTAGTTAGGATTGTGAAGGCCATCATCACCGCTCAAGAATGAGGCACGCAGTCAAAGATTGGTGTGAAAAAATTCCAATTTTTGCGATTCGATGGGTGAAAGGATGACCAATTCTTCTTTCATGGCTATCCCAATTTGATGATTTTTATTCTAATGAATCATATTATAAAATTGAAAAAGTAAAATTTGTTGCTAATTATTTGGTCGGTAAGACCCAATCATGCTTGAATGTTTATAGCAGCTATCACCCCACCACATGGGTTGCATTTCAAGAAAAGATCAAGGAGTCCTTCCCTTCTCCTCAGTTCCTCTTACATGCTCATCGGTCATGGACAATGTTTGGATGGAAAGAAGGAGATATTGTATCTACCTACACTAAACACATTTGGCAATGACTATTACTTATTCGTTTGCTTGAAATGATTCTTGAAGATACCTTGCAATGGAAGTATGAAGATGGGAATCCAAACGAATCTCAACACACTATGTCATAAGACCCTCTATGAAGCTATTTCTTATGCACATGATGCTGAGAAGGAGTTTCAATCCATTACCAAGTCCATTCACTTACAATAAATGCGTCAATTATAATAACCAATCAAGCCCGATTTTCCTTTCAAGCATCCTTTCACTACTTTCTCTTCCCCTACTTTCTTGTGCCCACCTATTTTTTAGCACCCCACTCAATCCAATTTCTCACTAGCACTATTGGGGGATTCTTGTGCAGAAAGGGACTTGAGTGTTTGTAGGAGAAGGAAGAAGGATAAGAAGAAAGATATAGACACCAAACACTTATGTAGATTGATTATAAAGAGAGAGGTACAATAATGATGTACATCAAAATCCAAATACTCTCTTTGTGAAATCCCAAAGAGTGCACCATCAGCAACGTGACAGAATACCCAAGGTTCTTGGTGCCGCCGACCTTCTCTACAACATGCCTCCATCTTCTCTAAGAGCTTGCACTTGTGCACACCTTGCACTCAAGCTTCCAATAGGGGGAGGGATGGACACCTTTTGTCAATGCGCACACAACTTCAATGGGACCTTGTGACCTTTGTTTTCATGGCTTAGTACTTCTTTGCACACATCAAAGTCAACTTCTTGCACACTCTGCACCTCCTTCTCTGCATCGCACACTCATTGTATGTCTCTTTCTCTTCTCTCTCCTTGTGTAGACTATGCTCACCTTGCTTTGTATAACCAAGAATAATTGCATTGCCTTGAATTGAGAGTCGATTCACATACACTCCTAACTGATAACATATCTTGGTGCTCACTTTGATGTCCCAAGATTGTCTCCAAATGTGGGCAACCAATGAATCCCTATTTTGTCTTTTAGTGACTTTAGGACGATAATAAAATTTTGAATGGGGGGCCATACTTTCACTTCTATGTAGGCTTCCTCTTCACATGACTTCACATTTTTCCTTTCAATTCTTCAAATGTTACCTAAGGGAGGGTTCACTTGAATCTTGGAAACACTTTAAAAACACTTTGAACCTTAATGAAATTATAGAAAGACACTCTGCAATCTGCATCCAACTTTTTGCAAAATATAACCTTTGTGAACAATTGATTGTGCACTACATGTGCACCTTGACAACTGAACTTTGAACACTTTGACCCTGACCATCTTGACTTTGATCTTGATCATGTTGACTTTGACCACTTTGACTTTGACCTTTTGACTTTGATTGTATTGACTTTGGGCAATATAAGTTTGATGGGCTCAACAGTTGACCACCACCTAATGGGCTCTCTGTCTCGGAGAGCTAACAGCCAAAACTCTGAGCCAAGTTGACACGATGAGTCCTGTGCTACAAAATCTCCAAAGGGAGATTTGAGTAGCTACCAAGTCCACTAGGAACAATAAAGAACAAGCACCAGAGAAGAACCAAAAGAACTTTGCATTGAAGAGGAGATGATTGAGAATGGAGGGTAGGAGGAAAGTATAGGGAGGGCTGAGAGGGATGAGAGGGAGAGGGTGAGGGGTAAGGGGTGGGCCTGATTAGACAGATAAAGGGAGGGTCATGGAGTAGGATTAGGGGCTTCCAGAGGGCCAAAATGATAAAGCAAGAAAGCTACAAAGGATGGAGAATGAAAAATGTGAAATGTATGGTAAAATAAAGTGATAATAGACCATGTGGACAATGTGCATAATGAAAAACATGTGATAAATGTTTTCAAGACATGTGGGTTTTGACCAAAAGTTAGAGAAAATTTGGGATTATGGAAAAATTAAGTCAAAAAATGAGTTTAGAGGTGCCAAAAGACATGAAAATGACCCCAAGTTTGAAAAAAATAAGCATTGGACTAAGAAAAATAAAAACATATATATGTTTTTTTTTAATAATATGATTTATGTTGGACCATCCATGGGAGTTGGGCAAAATAAAAATAAAAATGAAAAGATTAAAAATAAAATAAAATTAATAAAGTAAGTAAATAATTAAAAAAAAAGAAAAAAAAGGGGGATAGGGGGCGGTGGGGGGGCTGGCAGGGCGGGGGGTGTGTGTTAGAGAGAGGGGGAGCTTTTTTTTTAGTTTCTTTTATAATAGAAAAAAATAAAATTAGCCACGTGGGGTTCTTGTTTTTTGAAGAATATCAAAAAATAGATTAGAAATACAAATAAAATCTACTATTCTACATGTAAACAATTTTTCTTTTGGCTGAATATGGAAAAGGATATTGCATAGTATGTTTCCCATTGCATTGTGTTTCAACATGCGAAACAACATCATGGTAAAGCATTTGGATTATTAATGCCACTTCCCATACCTAATGGACCATGGAAAAAAGTTTCTATGGATTTTATTATTGGTTTATTGGTCTTCCTACAACATCTAATAATTATGAGAAAGAAAAGAGGTGAGAGGAGCTGTGTCCATCGCGCGACTGACTGGAGTGTGTCCATCGCGAATGAGTGGAGTTGTGTCCATCGGGAATAGAAGGAAAAAGCGGGTTCAAAAGAGCGACTGACACATTGGGTTTCTGGCACACGACTGACGGGTGCACGACGGACGGGTGCTCGATTGACGGACATCTAACGATCGCGACTGATGCCAATCCATCGCGCGACTGATGGGCAGGCGACTAACACATTGGGTTTCTGGCACATGACTGACGGGTGCACGACGGACGGCTATTCGTCACACGACTGATGGGCTTGAGTGCAATCGCCTATCCTTCGTCGTTGAGCATAATTGAGGGGATCAAAGAAGGCCAATTTGAGCTGTGTCCATCGCGCGATTGAGTGGAGCTGTGTCCATCGCGATGGACTAGAGTTTTTCAATAGAGGAGCTGTGTCCATCGCACGATTGACTGGAGTGTGTCCATCGCAAATGAGTGGAGTTGTGTCCATCGTGAATAGAAGGAAAAAGCGGGTTCAAAAGAGTAGGTGATTCTGCAAATGATGGAGTTTTCTACCAACGGCAAGTAGCGGAAAAAAAGTCGAATCCTTCTCTTCCTCTTCATCAAGATAAAAAAGTCGAATTCTTCTTTTCCGAAATTCCTTTTAGCTTGGTCATGGATGTGGCGACCCCCTCACTTGTGAGAAGCAACCTGGCCTCTCCTCTGGGGGAGACCGGTAACCTGGCCTCTCTGTTGGAGGGGGGATCTTGTGCCGCCCCTGGGGCCTCCGAGAGTGTTCAACCCCCGGTGGTCTCCCTCAGCAGATCCGCAATTCTGTCAGCTCAGGAGGAGCTCAAGAAAGTTTGCCTCGTCGACCAAATATTTGGCCCTAGGCCCCCGCTCGAAACTGTGCGACACTGGCTCCAGACGAGTGGTTCCCCCGTGGACTAATTGTTTGTAAGTGTTAGTTCTTACCGGCTAGCCACTTGTTGCTAGTCTTTGAAAATGAAGATATGGCGTTCCGAGCCCTAAGCGTCGGCACCTGGCAACTTGGCCGGGCGACCCTCTGCCTATTCAGATGGTCCCCTGATTTTACTCCCGACAAATCAAAATCGCTTCGGTACCCTCTCTGGGTTGAGCTCCCTAACCTTCCTTACTTTTTGTACAACTTCGTGTGGGACATTGTTTCTCCTATCGGCAAGCCCTTGGCCTCACGCGAGGACATTGGTGGTCTCATATATGAAGGTGCAAGACACTCGTTCAACGCTCGGTGGCACCCCCAAATCTGTGTCGAGGCCGACCTCAGCATGTCGCTCCCATCGAAGATCAAAGTGGACTTGGGCGAAGGGGATGTATGGGAGCAAGTTATCAACTACAAAAACCTTCCCAACGCGTGCTTTCGTTGTGGCCAACAAGGCCACAGGATTAAAGATTGCCCTTTGAGACAAAAAAGCAAGAGAAATCAAGAAGCCTCCAAAAACGCTCATGACAACAAAGGTGCTTTGACCCACTCGACGAAGGAAGAGGAAGGCAAGGGCCCCTTTAATCCAGAAGCCGATGCGGATGGGTTCATCAAAGTCAGAAGAAGAAGGAAAAGAAGCCCTAGGGCGACTTCGGAGCAAAACAACTTGTCAGTTACCCCCTCTAGCAACCTGTATTGCAATCTGGGAAAGGAGATCAATGAGTTTGACTACCCAGGTGGGAACCTACTTGACGTGGAAACCAACGACAAAGCCCTAGAGATCCTTGACAATACAGAAACCTCCCAGGAGGGCTACACTACAAGCAAAGCAGACGGCTTTACCACTAGTAACGAAGATAACATGGATAGTGAAAGTTCCATCATCGGATCGACTATTCCGGAAACGGTGCCGCAAATGGTGCCCATGTCTTCCCAGCAGGAGGCATACCGCAAAGGAAAACAACCTATGGAGTTACCCTGGAAAAGCCCCCATAAGGACCTACTGCTAATTCGGGATCCGATCCCAGCTAAAAAGAAAGATGAATCCAAGAAAAGAAAGGACAAAGCTCCCTCTCGCAAAGAGGGCTCACTACGACAATGATCATCATCTCGTTAAATGCTAGAGGGCTAACCGACCCCTCAAGAGCGACCATCATTGGTCAATGGCTTCGCGACATTAGCATAAACCCAGATTTTATATGTATTCAAGAGACTAAAATTGATGGAGAAGACCTCCAAAAATGGCTTAGACAGGTCTCCTCGACCCATGTTTGGATTTCAACGGCGCACCAGCTGGGGTCCGGTGGAACGGTAATCGGTATTAATCAACTCTAGTTTGAAAATCTTGAGAACTCCATTGAAAGATGAAAGCCACCGATGGATCGCTGTTTCTTTTGGTGCTCCTCTTTGTTTTACTCTGGTTTCTCTGTACGCCCCTAACGGGGAATTAGAGAGACTGAACACATGGACCTCCATGGACTCGCTCCCCCACAACGTGCTTATCTATGGAGACTTCAACATGGTGGAGGACCCTATGGACAGATGGATGGGCAAGGGCAGGGTCATCGACAGTCGGGAGAAAGAGACATAGGACAAGACCAAACTTCACTTGGATTTGGTTGAATTCAAAGACTCGAATGGCTTTTCTTGGTCAAATCTCCAAGCGGGCGAGGACCTAAGGAAAGCTAGACTTGATAGATGTTACATCTCTCAGAGTTTTACCCATCAATGGGGCCACCCGTCCCTCGCGCAACGCACCGACCTCACCATCTCTGATCACTACCCGATTGTTATCACTTTCCAACCTTCCAGCAAGATCCGCAAGGCGCCTTGGTTCCATGCCAGTGCGCCCACCTTCTCTCTCCCCTCCGTCCATCAAGAGATTGCTGATGTGTGGAAGGAGGCATTTGCCTCCGGCTTGTCCCCAGCCAAGTGCTAGAGAAGTGCGGTCGATAAGTCTCGAAAGATCATGATTAGAACCAAGAAGATGCTCGAGACTGTGCGGCGGGCTCGTAGGGAAGCTCTTTACCACAGACTCTGGAGGCTCAAGGAGGAAGTGAACAAAGGAAAACCTCAAGCTTAGAAAGGTCTTCGAAAAATCAGAGCGCTGTTGAGATACGAGGAAGAAATACAAAGGAAAAACTTGGAAATTTTCTTCAAGGAGTGGTGGGCTGGCAAAGCCGACAAACCCACCAAAGAGATGTGCCGTATCCTTAAAAGGAAACATAACAGAGAGTCGATTCCCCTATTGCTAGACCTAAATGGTAATGTATGCATTTCGGAAGAAGATAATCTTGGGATCATTGAAGGGCACTTCACGAGACTCCTCGGGACCTCGAACCCCCTCTCCCACCATAGAAGGGACTGTATGGTAGCCATATCTAGGGTTTCCCCCCGCACGATACCACCCCGCTCCCTGCTACATGCCCCTATCTCTAAAGCAGAAATCATTGAGGTCATTGATGCACTCCCTCTCGGTAAAAGCCCGGGACCCGACGGGCTCACTAACGAGTTCTTTAAATCCTTCAAGTCGGTGGTTTCCACCCCTCCTCGTCTGGTTTGGCAGGAGGCGCTCAGGTTCGACGCACTTCCTTCCTGTCTCAACAATGGTATTATCAAGTTAATTCACAAAAAAGGGGAAAAGAACAGAATAGAGAACTGGCATCCTATTACGATGCTCTAAACAGGATACAAGATCATCGCCAAAGTCATTGCCAATAGAATCTCTTGCCACTTGAGAGCATGGCTAAGCGAGGACCAAAAAGGTTTCATCAAAGGCAGGTCAATTTTGGAAACCATTATTGATATTTGGGAAGGACTTGAATTTGCAAATGAGTCTAAACAAGATGTGGTCTTCCTCAAGATTGACTTTGATAAAGCCTACGACAAGCTTGAATGGGACTATATTCTGCAGTCGCTCCAAGATCTTGGTTGTAGTCATAAATTCACCAAGATGATCGCGACCCTTCTTGGAAACGCATCGACCCAAATTAACGTTAACGGCAAACTTTCGAAGGTGATCAAACTTAGAAGATCTATCAGACAAGGGTGCCCATTGGCTCCCCTTCTCTTTGCCATCGCCACAGAGGGGCTTAACAGGCTAGTGGCGCACCAGGTGGAAGCTAGTAATATCAAAGGCCTCCGATTGCCTCACGACCATAGTCAGATCATCATGAGACTTTTTGCCGATGACATGAACACGTTTGTTCACAATGATACGGCCAGCCTTGAGACGTTCTGGAGGTGTCTTGCTACCTTTTGTGAAGCCTCTGGATCCATAATCAACCACTCTAAGACCGCCTTTAGAGCTACTCTGGGGTCTCAGCCCGACCTTCTCATTGATCATGGCTGTCAAATCATTTCGCAGGGCCAAATTTTTCGGCTTCTTGGGATCCCTTTGGGGTTTGGCATCTCTATGGAACAGCGGTGGAACTGGGTGCTGGCCAAACTCGAAAACAAGCTTAACTATTGGAGAGGTATGCAAATCAATCTTGCTGGTCGTGCGATGTTGGTGCAAACAAGCCTTAACACTTGGCTTTGCTTTGTGCTTTTGAAGACCCAACATTAAGCTTGGACTATTGAACCCTTGGAAAGCATAAAAGATTGAACCCTTGGATGATACATTCACAAGAGTCAATAATCATGTGAACCTAGTCTTAGTGATTCTTACTTTTATCTCATGTAAAAGTCCATGTGACTTTATCAACAATGTAATCATACCTACTAGACTAGAGTCGTGGAAAAGTTAGATGATCTAGTTGAGAGAATATCTCCCTAAGTCTAGTGGAGAGAATCAAGGGAAGCTTTAATTTGAATTCAAATTCAAATTCATTCAAAAACTTCTATAAAAGTCAATGTAAAAGTCGCGGGTTCAGTGACACTCTTCCCGAGGCTAATCCAAGCATATTTGTGAGTGTGTGAGTGCTACTACCTAGCCTACACCTCTGAGTACCATTGGGCATCATTCTACATGCCAATGGGAATGTACATTTGATAGTATCAATACATATACTCATAGTTTTTACTCTGTGTTTTCTCTGAGTGACTACCTCCAAGTCTGTCAACTTCAACAGAGCATATCTCAAGATCTACTGAACCAAATTTGATAATCAAGGGCTCATTGGAACCAGCTCAAAGCATTCTATAACACTACAAAGTTTCAAGTCAATCTATTCAGCCAATTGGGAGAAATCGCTGTCGAAGTGATCACTGGTATATTTCTGTGTGTTTCCTGAAAAGTCGGGGGTGTTCCTAATTTTGCTAAACATCATGCTCAGTATATAGTTTGTCATTTGGAGTGATTTAACTTGCTAATGGTAGCTTGTTAAGTTAATTTAATACTCCCAGAAGGAATTTGACCAATTGCAAGTGTGCTGGACACACTGAGCTTAGGACTGAGCAGGTGTCATTACAGAAATAGCAAGTTTTTGGACTTATGAAGGTTCAAACTTATCTGTTTTGATTTGATCATTTCTCAATCACTTTGTAAAGCACATATATAGTTTCTTGGTGTCATTTGGAAGCTCAAGGAGTCTCTTAACCATATCTGAAGAAAAGTAAGGGCAGGTGTTAAGCAGGTCTAGCAGCACCACCTTGATCTTCTGATTGTACCCAGCCATCACATCCAACAGTGGTATCAGAGCAAACAAGGTAATCATGGGTGATGGTTTCCCTTCCTTTATTGACAAATTGGATAGGAATAATTACCAGGCATGGTCATTAAGAATGAAGACTTATCTACAAGGGAGAAGCTTGTATGGATACATATCAGGAGATGAGGAGTTGCCCTCATTCAAAACCAGAGGCCTACCTACAAAGGATGAGCATGAGAGACTTAATCAATGGTGTGCTAAAGATGCTTTGGCAAGGTCATATCTTCTAAACTCTATCTCTGATTTCCTTCTACCTCATGTTAGGAACTGTAAGACTTCCCAAGAGACTTGGGAGACCTTGTCAACATACTTCTCATCAAGCACAAGGGCCAGAAAGAATCAGCTATGGATTGAGTTTACAACTCTTAGGAAGCAATCAAAACAATGTGTTTCAGATTTTGTCACCAAAGTCAAAGACATAGCAGATCAACTTGCAAGTGTTGGAGAAGAGATTGAAGAAGAGCAAATAGTCAGACAAGTGATCAATGGACTCAAAGCAGATGACAAGTGGGAGAGCTTTACCACTGCAATGGACTTGTACATGGACATTCAAGCACCTGATCTAACAACTCTGATTGGACAACTCTTCACACATGAAGCCAAGATCACAAAGAATGGAGAGCAATCAAAAGGTAACAATCCCTCTGCCCTATATACAGATAAGAAGTCTAAAGATAAGGGTAAAAGCAAGAAGGTTGATGATGAAGGATCCACCTCCCAAGCAAACTATGCAGGGAGAGGTAGATCATCTAGAGGTAGGGGCAGAGGAGGTAAGTCAGGTAGGGGGAGACCCTATAATCAATCTCCATGCAATATTTGTGGCTTGTCTAACCATACTACAGATGAATGCTACAAGAACTACAAGAATCAAAGAGGAAGAGGTCACCAAAGAGGAGGATACTCCCAAGGCAGAGGCAGATTCAATCAATCTCAAGGCTACCATGGCTACAACAATAATTACAACAACAACTACAACAATAGCTACAATCACAATGGCAATTATCAAGGAGGATACAGGAACAGAAAGGATTACAATAATTATGCAGAGGATCAAGATGATTCCTTGTTGATTATGAACATGACATCTAAATCAGGTATCAATGATGATCATTTGTTCTATATTGATTCAGGTTGCTCTAACCATGTAGCTGGGAATGTTGCCTTACTCTCTGATTTGGAAGAACCTAAAGGCAAGCACCAAGTGCAGACAGGTGATGACACTAAACACTCAGTGGTTAAAGTAGGTAATGTCAAAACAAGTGATGGTAATCAGAATTTGCTAAGCAGAGTATTATATGTTCCAACAATCACCAAGAATCTGATGAGTGTAGGTCAGATTGTTGAAAAAGGTCTACAGGTCAGGTTCACTCAACATGGTGCATTTGTGGAGGATCCAAGACATGGATTCAGAAGGATAGCCAAGGGAGAGAAGTCAGGTAGATTGTTTACCTTTGAACTTGAGGATACTAAAAATATTGCCTTGTACAACTATAGGGACCAAACCCTATCAGAATTGGAGATGTGGCACAAGAGATTGGGTCACATTGGAGAGAGAACCATAAAGCAGATGAGCAGAGATCAATGTGTGCTTGGGATACCTAATGTATCCAAGCAACACATGATATACAAGTGTGGGGCTTGTCAATTTGGTAAGTCACACAGGTTGCCATATACCAAGAAAGGATTTATGCATGAAGATTACTTGGAATTGGTGCATACAGATGTGTGGGGACCAAGCAAGGAGCCATCCATATCTGGGTCAAGGTACTATGTATCTTTTATAGATGATTATAGCAGATGGACTGTCTTGTACTTCATGAAACATAAAGATGAAGTATTTAATTGCTTCAAAAGGTATCTTGCATTAGTAGAGAATCAAACAGGTAGACAATTGAAGAGGTTAAGGTCTGATGGTGGTGGAGAATACTTCTCCAATGACTTTGAAGACTTCTTGCAGGAAAGAGGCATCAAGAGGGAGATTACCACAAGGTACTCACCTGAACAAAATGGGGTAGCTGAAAGAAGAAATAGACTCATTGTGGAGACAGCTAGGTCTATGCTTAATGAGAAGAAACTACCAAATTATCTTTGGGCAGAGAGTGTATCTACTGCCACATACTTGATCAACAGGTTGCCATCAAAGACACTTGATGGAATGACACCCTATGAGGCTTGGCATGGTAAGAGACCATCTCTGGATCATTGCAAGATCTTTGGGTGTGTTGCATATGTGCATATTCCCTCACAGGTAAGGGGAAAGCTAGACCCTAAGGCTGAGAAGTGTATCTTTATTGGTTATGATTTGAATCAGAAAGGATACAGGTTCTATAACCCCTCAAACAAAGGTTTCAAGGTAAGCAGAGATGTCATCTTTGATGAAAATGATTCATGGTATGATAATGAGTGCAGGAAAGTGAATTTACCTTATGATATGGAAGAGGACTTTCCAAAGCTTGTCAGGCAAGAACCAACTCAGAATGAAGAAACAAGCTCAGATGATGAAGACACCATCAACATTGAAGAATTCAAAGCTTGGAAATCCAAAGGGAAGATGAAGATGAAGCAACTTGAAGACAATCCAGAATCCTCAACTCAAGCTATGAGGAGATCTTCAAGGGAAAAGAAGAAACCTATTAGGTATGGTTATGATACTTCACTTGTAACCAAGCACTCTGTATATCTTGCAAAGGATATCTTAAGTGAAGAACCAGGTACATTTGAGGAAGCCATTACTAAACCAGAATGGAAGGAAGCAATGGATGAAGAAATGGAGGCTCTCAAGGAGAGTGATACTTGGGACTTGGTACCCAAGAAGGACTCCATGAAGGTCATAGGATCCAGATGGATCTACAAACTCAAAAGGAACTCAGATGGTTCAATAAGCAGGTACAAAGCTAGGTTGGTAGCCAAGGGTTTTGCACAAACCCAAGGCATTGATTATGAGGAGACATTTTCTCCTGTGGCAAAGATGCCAACTATCAGAATTATGGTGAGTGTAGCTGCATCCAAGAATTGGAACATGTACCAATTGGATGTAAAGAATGCATTCTTGAATGGATGGATATCTGAAGAGGTCTACATGTCACAACCACCTGGCTATGAGGATCCTAATAAGGTAAATCATGTTTGCAAATTGAAGAAAGCTCTGTATGGATTGAAGCAGGCACCTAGAGCATGGAACTATAGGTTGACAACCTATCTCTTGGATCAAGGATTTGTGATGAGTAAAGCAGATACTTCATTGTTTATAAAGAAGAACAATTCAGAGGTAATATACTTGTGTGTCTATGTTGATGACATCATTATTACAGGAAATGATGTTCAAGGAATTAGACACATCAAAGGTCAAATGATGAAGGAATTCAAGATCAATGATCTTGGATTATTGAAGTACTTCCTAGGGCTTGAATTGGTCTACACAAATTCAGGTATATTCATTACTCAGAAGAAGTACATTCAGGACATGGTCAAGAAGTTTAATTTGCAGGAAGCTAAAGTCTCAAACATTCCTATGGAGGTCAACCACAAACTCAGTGCACATGAAGGAGAAGAACTCAAGGATATTACAGGTTACCAAAGTTTGGTAGGTAGTCTCAATTATGCTACCTTAACTAGGATTGATATCTCATATGGTGTGAGTGTACTTAGCCAATTTATGCATAAGCCAAGAGTACCACATTTGGAGGCAGCCAAGAAGATAGTAAAGTATCTAAAGGGAACACAAAATCATGGTTTGTATTACCCATATTCATCAGATATTGACATCAAGGTATACTCAGATGCAGATTGGGCAGGTTGCAAGGATGACAGGAGGAGTACATCTGGTTACATATGCTTTGCAGGTGATAAACCTATTTCTTGGTCATCCAAGAAACAACCCACAGTGGCTCTATCATCTACTGAGGCAGAGTACAGAGGGCTAGCCAATGCCACTCAAGAATCAATATGGTTGAAGCTACTATACTCAGAATTGGGCCTATATACAAGGCCACCTATCATATTTGGTGATAATACAAGTTCACTTCATTTAGCTGCTAATCCTGTGTATCATGCTAGGACAAAACACATAGAGGTGCATTACCACTATGTGAGGGAGAAACTACTTAGCAAAGAAATCCAATTATCTTATGTATCCACTAATATTCAATGTGCAGATTTGCTTACAAAAGCTTTGGATGGAAGCAAGTTATGCAGGTTTAAATCCATGATTGGATTACAGGACATCATTGAAGACTAAAGATGAAGACTCAAGCAAGTGTTTGGCTTGAGGGGGAGCTGTTGGTGCAAACAAGCCTTAACACTTGGCTTTGCTTTGTGCTTTTGAAGACCCAACATGAAGCTTGGACTATTGAACCCTTGGAAAGCATAAAAGATTGAACCCTTGGATGATACATTCACAAGAGTCAATAATCATGTGAACCTAGTCTTAGTGATTCTTACTTTTATCTCATGTAAAAGTCCATGTGACTTTATCAACAATGTAATCATACCTACTAGACTAGAGTCGTGGAAAAGTTAGATGATCTAGTTGAGAGAATATCTCCCTAAGTCTAGTGGAGAGAATCAAGGGAAGCTTTAATTTGAATTCAAATTCAAATTCATTCAAAAACTTCTATAAAAGTCAATGTAAAAGTCGCGGGTTCAGTGACACTCTTCCCGAGGCTAATCCAAGCATATTTGTGAGTGTGTGAGTGCTACTACCTAGCCTACACCTCTGAGTACCATTGGGCATCATTCTACATGCCAATGGGAATGTACATTTGATAGTATCAATACATATACTCATAGTTTTTACTCTGTGTTTTCTCTGAGTGACTACCTCCAAGTCTGTCAACTTCAACAGAGCATATCTCAAGATCTACTGAACCAAATTTGATAATCAAGGGCTCATTGGAACCAGCTCAAAGCATTCTATAACACTAAAAAGTTTCAAGTCAATCTATTCAGCCAATTGGGAGAAATCGCTGTCGAAGTGATCACTGGTATATTTCTGTGTGTTTCCTGAAAAGTCGGGGGTGTTCCTAATTTTGCTAAACATCATGCTCAGTATATAGTTTGTCATTTGGAGTGATTTAACTTGCTAATGGTAGCTTGTTAAGTTAATTTAATACTCCCAGAAGGAATTAGACCAATTGCAAGTGTGCTGGACACACTGAGCTTAGGACTGAGCAGGTGTCATTACAGAAATAGCAAGTTTTTGGACTTATGAAGGTTCAAACTTATCTGTTTTGATTTGATCATTTCTCAATCACTTTGTAAAGCACATATATAGTTTCTTGGTGTCATTTGGAAGCTCAAGGAGTCTCTTAACCATATCTGAAGAAAAGTAAGGGCAGGTGTTAAGCAGGTCTAGCAGCACCACCTTGATCTTCTGATTGTACCCAGCCATCACATCCAACATGCGATGGTTATCAACACGTTCCTCTTTTCTTCTACCATTTATTTCCTTTCATGTTGGAGACCGAAAGAGCAAGATCTGTCCAAACTGGATAGTATTTGTAGAAACTTCCTCTGGACGGGCGATCACAATAGAAGGGGGGTGCCTAAAATCAAATGGTCCATCTGCACTAGCCCTAGAGATTGTGGGGGACTTGGTATCCTGGACATTGGGTGCATGGCTAACAAACTGGCTGCCAAATGGATGATTAAGGCTTGGAGCAATGGGGAGCCCTCGTGGGCCAAGTTGATCTTCAGAAACAAGAACGAGTTGGCTCTCATGGGTTTCCCAAACTGGAAGAATCTCGACATCTTGACTCTGCTGTTTTCCCCAGTTCCCGTTTTCCCGAAAGGCTCTAATCTCGTATGCTCCCTATGGAAGAGTTGGAATAAAGTCAAAAGCTACACAAGAATTAGTGAAGACTGGAAGTGGGCAGCCGGTATCAGAAAAAACGACTCCATTTGGTTTCCGATCCATGGCATCCGGAGGGTGGAACCTTGGAACATTCAAAATGCCAAGAAATTATGGAACAAAGGCTTCAAAAAATGGAAACATCTCTGGAACATGACACCAACCGCTGGATCAATTTCGAGGATATTGACCCTCGCGTCAACATTTCGTACGAAGAATGGAACACTTTGCAAAGCAGATGTCTCGCCTGGGATCGACACAAAACTCGCCTTCTCATGGGACACGACACATCAAGCTCGCTTGGTCTCAAATGGCACAATGGGAATAGCCTATCAAGAATCCCGAACATCAAAGAAACGATTGACTATCAGGTTAACCTCAACAAGAAGTGGTGCCTGTCATGGACGCGGCTTCGGTGGGACATGAAGTTCATGGCTATCTGGCACCCCCTCATAGAAATCAAAAAGTCTGTCCTCTTATGGCAAATTCTTCATCATGGAATCTGGACCAACCTTAAGGCTAGCAAACTTTGTGGGATTTCTCCTTGGTGCAAACGCTGCTACCGGGCTATCGAAGATGTCCCACACATCTTCTTTACCTGCCCCAACTCCAACAGATGGCAGACGGTTGGAATGAAAATTAGACTTCAGAAACATATTAGTTGGCAGCAAGCCCTGCTGGGAGAAGCGATCGGCTGCTCCGCGACTCTTTGGAACGCCATCAGAGGGGAGGTCCTATGGAAAATCTGGCGTGAAAGATGTGCTCTCAACTTCGGTGACTCCCCCAAGGACTGGTCAATTGAGAAATCATTATTCCTCCTTGGCAAAAGGATTGTTAACTGCAAGAAATCCCCCCCCTTCAGGCATCACCAAGTTCTCCTTTGGATCAATAACAAGCTTAAACCCAAGTGGGCCCCGCATGAGGGTGACGAGAGGGTGATTAACCTTCTTTGTAACACCATCTAAGCTCTGTTAAAACTTCCCTTGCTTTGTGGGATTTGGGGGGTCCCGTGGGCACTAGTCCCCTTCTCTTGTACTTTTCTTTCTTTATTTAATTCAAGTCCGGGAGAGTAGGCTAATGCCGAACTTCCTTTATATTAAAAAAAAAAACATCTAATAATTATATGATTTGGACAATTGTTCATAGGTTTAGTAAATAGGCATATTTCATTCCTTATAAAATGTATACTATATGATTTGGACAATTGTTCATAGGTTTAGTAAATAGGCATATTTCATTCCTTATAAAATGTATACTATTAACCTAGTGGAGAAGGAGGTCTTAAATTCAAGCAAAGGTGAAGGTTTCATTGAAGATTAGTCTTTTGGATACATAGTAATACATTTATGATTGTCTTTCTAAGGGCCGAAGATATTTTCTTTGCCTTTTTGTAGGAAATAAAATTTAAGTGATCAAGAAGAGGGGAGCCTATTTACCTAGATGTTATCCAAGAAAAAGGCTCGTATATATAGTCACATATTTGAATGTCCACTGTGTAGAGTTGAAGGCAAAGCTTTTTGTGTGTTGTTCCTTATGAAATTTATCAACATGTTTTCCATAATACACATCAACAACATCTGGCTTGGTCAGGAGATTTATATGCACATCTTAGGTAGGCGCCTTCTCCATAACATAATGATATTAACCTCTCAATATGCTTACTCCTAGTATGAAACGTAGGTTGATTAGCCAAATGTATGCTTGATATGTCGTATCCATGAATTGAAATTGGTTGATATTACACTTGAAAATCATCTACGAGATTTTGAAGCCACATGGCTTCAAAGCTACCAAATCTATACGTAATACAAATATCAATTGTTTCTTTGAAATCCAAGAGATAATTTTACTTCCATTATTAATAAATCTGCAAAAATTCCCCAATCATCATCACTATATCCTTTTGCTTGCAATTCTTCAGCATGCCTCGAAACTATAGCATGACCGATTTTTTCGTTGATGTATCTAAGCACTCTTTTTAATGCATTAAGGTATTAAGTAGGAAGAGCATCCATAAATTTTGAAAAGCTTCAACCACATAACATAAATTACGCTATTATATATATTGACTCCTTCAATTTATTCCCATCATTGGCACCATCTTCATATTCGTACCCATTGATTGTTTAAGAGGCATCATCTCCAAGCTTCCTTTTGATGTTTTCAATACTTACAAAATTTATCCCTATGATGATAAGATCACCTACATATATGGAAAATATACAATCTTTTCTTCATGATCCTCATATATAATAAGGGTATGCTTTTCACATACATATATGGAAAATATAAAATCTTGGCTTCATGCTTCCTCATATATAATAAAGGGTGTGCTTTTCTACTTGAGTATCCATACATTGTATCCTAAGAGCTCCTCATTCCAGGATGTTGGTGCTTGCTTAAGCCCATATAAAACTCTCTTAAGCTTCCAAACAAAGTCTGGATGCTTCTTGTCTTCATACCTGGTTATGTTGAGATATCAAGCTCAACATGTGATGATCCAGGATGACACGTACTAGTTTTTCGTTTCTCTGACATGTATAGTGGTCACGTCGGTATATGTCACGGATACTTCATTGAGCTTTATTAGATTTATCTACCAAGAGTGATGGCACATTTGTTTCTTGCCAGCTCACTCATTCGCGGACATTAGGTTTTTCCTTATGTACTGGTCTTTATATATTGCACTAGTTGTATTCTTGTTTTTAGGTCATTCTTGTACATTCCTTTTATGTAATAGAAGAAGAAGAAGAAGATCCTTCTTCCTTGCCTCAATCTGTGTGTGTGCTTCTCCTTGAGAGTGAGAGTGTGTGTGTGAGCTCTCTTCCTTATCTCCTTCCTCGTGACATGGTATCAGAGCCAGCGTGGCTGTAGAGAGCTCGTGGAGAAGGCGATGGTGAAGACTACGCGGCAAGGCATGGAGAAAACGTGATTTCACAAACGGCCTCCGCTTGCTAGGAAAATCACCATCAAGGTAGAAGACCTCAAAATATTTTCGAGAGTTATCCCTTTAGGATCGCTTGTTTTTGTCAGATCGAAGTTTCGGAACCATCTCGACCTCCGTTTCGAGCCCGCAAGGTGGGGCCCATAGAAAAACCAGGTCAGTTTCAGAAACTGTAACTTGCGTTGTGTTTGACGACACTCATATATTCCAGATTCAGAATTTCAAGCGATTCCGTGTACTGTTGATACACAAAAACTGTGTTTTTCTGAGATCGAACTGTCACGTCATAGTGCGACAATGTTCAAGCAGAAGTGCTGCTTGTAGTGTGTTGCGGTGTTGTGAATTGTTGCAGAAATGGCAAACGCAGATGGAATGAGTCAGCTTATGAGCGATAAGATGGACAAGAACAACTTCCATGCTTGGAGATTCAGAATGACGAATTTCCTGATGGGAAAAGGCTACTAGAAGTACATCGAAGGAGAGAATGAAAATGCTCCGCAGTTACCAGAAAGGAATCAGACTGCAGAACAGTTAAGAGCATATGAGGAATGGAATCAAGGAGCACGAAAGGTAATGTATTGGCTATCTGTTAGATACAGGATGCCAAGACTCCAAAAGAGGCTTGGAACAGTTTGGTCACTTTGTACGAGACCAATACAAAGGCACGGAAATTGCAACTCAAGAACGAGCTGCATACATTGGAGAAAAAGAGCATGTCGGTAAGTGACTACACTCTAAAAATCAAAAGCATATGTGAGTCACTTGCATCTATTGGCGTGAATGTAGATGATGATGATAAGGTGGAAGTGTGCCTTCGTGGTTTAGGAGCTGCATATAAGCAGTTCAGAACTTCTATACAGACGAGGGAAAATATTCCGAATTTTGCTGATTTGGTCTCTATGTTGATCATTGAAGAAAAGAATCTTGGTGAGGATTCAAACTCCCAAAGAAAGCCCAGTTCTGAGCAGGTATTCTACTCTGGCAGAGGAAGAGGCAGAGGTAGAGGTTTTCGAAGTGGAAGAGGAAACAGTAACCAAGACCAAGGTCAACAACAGAATCATGCAGGAGGAAGAGGACAGTTTCGAGGCAGGGGGAGCCAAAGAGGTCGCAGAAATTTCCAAAGAAATGATTCAGGTAATGATAGTAAAGGATGCTGGAATTGTGGTAAACCTGGACACTTTGAATGTGATTGCAGGTTAAAGAATCAAAATAACAGAAGGCAGCAAAACAACTATGCATCCACAAGTGCATATGATTCTGAGAAGCTGTTTATGGTTCAACATCACATGATGAATACGATGTCTGCTGGTGTTTCAAAATCGAATGATAATGTCTGGTATGATGATTCAGGTGCTTCAAATCACATGACCAGCCATGCAGAATGGTTTAGTAGTTGGCAAAAAATGCCAGTTCCTGGATATGTTGAAATAGGTGATGACACATCGCATCCTATTGAGCATACAGGAAACATAGCATTGTCTATGGAGGATGGAAAGGTAAAACATCTTGCTGATGTGCTGCATGTTCCAAATATAACGAAGAATCTGGTTTCTGTTGGACAAATGGTTGACCAGGGATTACAAGTCAGGTTCAATGCTGATGGATTATATGTAGAAGAGTACAAGCACGATGGACGATTGGTTGCCAAAGGAAACAAAGTGGGTAGGATGTGCACCTTAAATGTGAAGATTCCTGAAATGAATGCAGCCATGTTTGCAAAAGGTGCAGGAGTTATTGCAGATATAGAGATATGGCACAAACGGATTGGACATGCAAACTTGCAAAGGCTGAAACTGATGCAGTCAAAGGAGATTGTCCATGGACTAACAAATTTCAAAGTTGCAGAAATTCAAAAGGTATGTGTAGCATGTCAATTTGGTAAACAATCAAGAGCATCATTTCCAGATGACAATCATGTTAGTGAGAATGTACTAGAAGTAGTACATACAGATGTTTGGGGTCTAGCAAAGACCACATCTATGGGCGGTTGTAGGTTTTATGTTACTTTCATTGATGACCATACACACAAAGTATGGGTATATTTCATGAAAGAGAAGAGCGAGGTGTTTACTCACTTCTAGAATTTTAAAGTTATGGTGGAAAAGCAGACAGGAAAGTACATTCAAACATTAAGATCTAATGGAGGAGGTGAATACATGTCAAATGAGTTCAACAGTTTTCTAAAAAATCATGGAATTTGGCGTCAGTTTTCATGCAGGTACACACCACAATAGAATGGTGTTGCTGAACGCAAAAATAGACATATTGCAGAAATAGCAAGAGCCTTGATGGCTGAGAAGAATATGCCTCATTGTTATTGGGCAGAAGCTGTGCATACTGCTGTATACATCATGAACAGAACTCCGACTGCTGTTGTACATCAAGTTACACCTGAAGAGAAGTTTACAGGTAAAAAGCCAAACGTATCACATCTAAAAGTTTTTTGTTGTATTGCATATGTACATGTTCCAGATGAGTTGAGGACGAAGCTTGATCCGAAAGCAGAAAAATGTGTCTTCATTGGATATTCCCTTGAGCAAAAGGGGTACAAATGTTATAACCCACTCACATGACAGGTGAAGGTGAGCAGAGATGTGGTATTTGATGAAATGTCAAGATTCTATGCAGATGCCAAAGAAGGACTGAATCTTGAACCAAATGACAAAGAAAATGCTGAAAAATCTAGTGCAGAATCTCAAGTTTTGAGTGGACCGGATGCATCACCAAGCAATAGTTCCAACTCAAATCCATGGAGTGGAAGATTGCGTGGAAATTTCAGTCCAGCAAATTCATCAAATACATCCAAGAAAGGTAAAGAAAAGCTTTCTGTTGGTAGTAAAATAGGTGTAGGTTTTGAAGACGTTGATGGAGATTCAAGCGGTTCAGAAAAGAGTCTTGATGAGGAACTTGGATTGCCCTCTGTGAAGACTCCAGGAGTAAGAAGGGCACATGCAGATGATACAAGAAGAAGTGACCCAGGACCAAGAAGATCTGGGAGGATGCGTAATTCAGTGCAACGATTGACATATGATAGTTACATGGCTCGCCATTGTGCCTACATGACAAAGGTAATACAAGATGTTGAACCTTCTTGTTTTGAAGATGCAATTGGTGATGCAGATTGGGAAAAAGCTATGGATGAGGAGATGGCTGCACTTTATGGAAATGATACATGGAAGCTGGTTCCATTGCCGCAAGGAAAGAAATCCATAGGTTGCAAATGGGTTTACAAGGTAAAGCATAATGCTGATGGTAGCATAAGCAGGTATAAAGCACGATTGGTAGCTAAAGGTTATGCACAGACATATGACATTGATTATGAGGAAACATTCAGCCCTGTAGCTAAAATGTCTACTGTCAGAACACTTGTTGCATTAGCTACAGCAAAAGGATGGACTTTGCATCAGATGGATGTGAAGAATGCTTTCCTACATGGTTGCAAAAGGCTTTGTATGGGCTGAAGCAGGCTCCGCGTGCATGGCATGCAAGGATTGTTGATTACTTAACCAGCATTGGGTTTTCTATGTGTGATGCAGATCATTCACTATATGCAAGGAAGGCTGATGATGGCATCACTATTGTGGCTATTTATGTTGATGATCTGATTGTAGGTGGTGATAATGAAGAAAGCATCAAAGAGGTAAAGAAACTTCTTATGCAGGAATTTGACATGAAAGATCTTGGTGTGCTGCGCTATTTCTTGGGCATTGAGTTTATAAATACAGAAACAGGTATATGGATGTCGCAAAGGCAATATGCCTTGAATATGCTGCAAAAGTATGGTATGGCTGATTGTAAGCCAATTTCTATGTCTTTAGATCATAATTTGATATTGGAAAATGCTACTATGTACAGGAAAATTGTAGGAAGTCTTATATATCTTACAATTACAAGGCCCGATTTAAGCTACACTGTTGGACTTGAAAGTCAGTTTATGCAGGTTCCCAGGAAGCCACATTTGGATGCTCTGAGGCGCACTCTACGTTATGTGAGTGCTACTTTGGATCATGCATTGTTTTATCAAGTTGGTGTAGATTTGCAGGTTCATGGATACACCGATGCAGATTGGGCTGGTAGTAAGCCAGATAGAAGATCTACTAGTGGCTTTCTTTTCTCACTTGGAGGTGCAGCTATTACATGGAGGAGTAAGAAGCAACCCACTGTTGCTTTGTCGAGTACAGAGGTGCTGCAATGGCAGCATGTGAGGCATCATGGCTGGAGCTGTTACTTGCAGATTTAGGTGTTGAAGTGCAAAAGCCTATCACTATCTATTGTGATAATCTTAGCAGCATACAGTTAGCACGGAACCCTGTTTTTCATGCTAGAACAAAGCATATCGAGGTACATTATCACTTCATCAGAGAGAAGGCATTAGCAGGTGATATTGATCTTGTTTATGTGAGAACAGATGAGCAGGTTGCTGATATTTTCACCAAAGCACTTGGAGCTGAGAAGTTGAAGAAGTTTTGGAAGATGCTTGGATTACAGGATATGGCATTGAGCTTGAGGGGGAGTGTTGAGATATCAAGCTCAACATGTGATGATCCAGGATGACACGTACCAGTTTTTCGTTTCTCTGACATGTATAGTGGTCACGTCGGTATATGTCAGGGATACTTCATTGAGCTTTATTAGATTTATCTACCGAGAGTGATGGCACATTTGTTTCTGGCCAGCTCACTCATTCGCGGACATTAGGTTTTTCCTTATGTACTGGTCTTTATATATTGCACTGGTTGTATTCTTGTTTTTAGGTCATTCTTGTACATTCCTTTTATGTAATAGAAGAAGAAGAAGAAGATCCTTCTTCCTTGCCTCAATCTGTGTGTGTGCTTCTCCTTGAGAGTGAGAGTGTGTGTGTGAGCTCTCTTCCTTATCTCCTTCCTCGTGATAGGTTAGTTGACTCATATCCACTTACTCTTGAGAATATTCATTGAAGAAATCATTTTTGATATCCAATTGATATATAAGCCAACTTCTTGAGGTAGTAGTAGCCTATAAATTTTATTATTGACTGATTTTCATCATTTCTCAAGACATTTATGGTTGAAGAGGTGGTGATGACAAGAATATTATGAATTTCATTATTTCCTCATCACCAAAGGCATATGTGGCTTTCAGAGAGGAAAGGCCATCATAATGCAAAATCGTTTCTTGCATATGGATTTGGAATGAAAATGGCTAGGCAAGGAGTGATGCAATAGGGAGGAGAGAAGAATCGGTGCAATGGATAGGGAAAAATTGTGAGCCTAATGTCAGACATGAAATAGGAATCAAGAGAGGCTAAAATGGAGTTAAGAAAGGGGGATTTACAATGGTGAAAAGTCAAAGTTAAAAGAATTAAATATCCTATAGGTAAAAGTTAAGTTTTATTGAATTATTTCTATAATGAATGGTGAATGTCATGGCATTTAAGGTTATTTATGTGCCTTTAGAGAGTATCCTTGAGGTAGGTAGAGAGCCCAAAACAAAGGAAACAAGTAAGGCCAACAAAACTATGTTACAAGACTTTTCAACATCTTGGTGCATTGAAAGTCAAAGATGGAAGGGTTCAACATGCAATTCAATCATCGTGTAGCTGAAAAGAAAAATATTGAGATGATTCCAATATCTTTGAAGAACATTCAGTAATTATATAAAATATTATACAATCTTTATATTTTGAAGGAGAAAATCAAACCATCAGAGTGATCTCCATCATTCAAGAAGAAGTAAAATTCATGTGTATTATTGCAGAAAAAGAAGAGCAATAACAAAAGGGTATAACAAAAAGGATCATTACAACTTGA
This sequence comes from Ceratopteris richardii, assembly GCA_020310875.1. NCBI lineage: Eukaryota > Viridiplantae > Streptophyta > Polypodiopsida > Polypodiales > Pteridaceae > Ceratopteris > Ceratopteris richardii. The sequence continues at coordinate 14,879,962 of CM035423.1, read as the reverse complement.
GGACAACATGCTAGATGCATGGTAGAAACACATTAGAAAATATACACATATAAATTCTAACCAACTAAAAGTTGATTCCTGCATCAACATCTGGACCTAAAGAAGACATTATATCATCAAAAACTTCAAGGATACTACATGGGTGACAATGGAAGAAAACATGAGGGACATCTTTTCAAGGAGAGGAGAACCATTGGACTTGAAAAGGTTTTTCCCCTCCTTCAAAAAGAAACATTTCCTAGAAATTCAAGCAATCATTAGGAGGTAGAACAAACACATCAAAATATTGGTACAAGATATCCCTAATTGGGATAAGAGGCAGATCATTATTGAAGAGGAAATGCAAACCTAGTGAACAATTTCCTTCCTATCCATCAATTGATAGGACATATGATTTCAATCTTGAAAAGAGGAATTTCTAGATAGTTTGAGCTAGGGACCTAAACTATAGCTTCACACCACTTGTGGCGAGAGATGGTGATTGTAGATTAAATTTTTTTTTTTTATAATAACTAGTACAAAAGAACTAGGTAGAAGAATAATCAAGATTAATACCACTTGTCTATTTAAACACCATTGGATGCAATTACCGAGATGGCAAGGAATCCATGCTTGTGGCATTGTAGTCCTCTACTCTTGCATATGGACAAAATTTTTCACACATGATCATCAAGTTCTTCATGAGAGATGTATTTGTATAATGGAAGGTCTATGTTAATGAGATAAAATAAGTGGATCAAGTCTTTAGCCATCTATTCGAGCTAGTCGAATGTAGGGCCTTAAGGAGTCTCATTATGTTGAGGAATAGAACTATGTTTTAGGCATGAGAGGGAAATCCTATCGAAAGTGATGGTCTTGTTGATGGGCATGAAGATACGTTGAAAGGATTTTGTATATGTTACAAAGGAGACAAAGATTTGTGAAAGGATTTCCAAGAACATCACTCGTAGCATAAGAACATTCTAGTCGTGTGTTATACATGCTTAAATGATTAAAAAAAGATTATACTTGCAAGAAATAACCATGCAATAGTTTCTAATGAGCATACCAATTGTAGGTTTTGAACATGGAGATTTGGGTTCTTTACATAAAAGTGAATGAAATATGGCCACACTGAGCAATAAAATAAGATAAAGTATCACTACTATGAAGAGAAAAATACATTCAAGTGGATCAAAAGCTATCATGGTTTTTTTCTACCTGTTTAATATAGCTACATCATGAAAATGCTTCAAGAACATCTTGCACCTAGCTATAAGAGAGGGTCAATGAAAAACAAGAGAGGTATGGGAGCAAGAAGGGCACATCCAGGAGAGTTAAAAGAGGAAGAGGATCCACCAAGACACTATGAATGAAGAATTTGGTGGCATTAGAAATAGTCAATGCTCCACCATCATGGAAGACTTTGCATCATTCCAAGAAGGTAGTTCACCGCTAGATGGACATTGAGGGGGGTGTTAGATATGCTCAATGTCTCAAACTTATGTAGAACCACCACTGTTCCATGAAACTCTGTTTTTTAAGGCCCCCATTATAAGGAGAAGCCATGTGAGAATGTTGGACATTGCTAGATTCTTGACTTTGAGGTTAGATGAGGTCTAGAGTAGACCATAGATGGACAGTTACGAATGTTACTTTTGAAAACACAAATCATGAATAATTGTAGCATTTCCTTAATCACAAGCTTTCAATCACTCAAGAATAGTGGAAGAGAGAAAAATAGAACTTGCACAAGATAAGGGAAATTTTGATGTAGAAGAGTAGACAAGATATGACTTAGAAAAAGAGAAATTATGATATTATAGGTGTGAATCAATCGATACAATAGCTTTGGAAAATAGCTTCTTGATGAAGATTCCACCTCCTAAACATCTCCGAGCTATCACAATCTCATTCACACTCACACTCGCAAACACACTCTCACTCACTCTCAATCACAATCTAATTCTGTGACTTCTCCTCCATCTCTTTGATGTGCAAGTCTTCTTATAATAGAGTTGATCACCGCCCAAAGAAGTGTGCAATCCATCAAATTTAGAAAAATTCGATTCTCCACAAAAACTTTCACAAAAGCATGCATTTGTAGTAGTCAAGTGTTTTCTTTAGCGATACCTATCCAAAAATAGAAGAAAAGCAACAAAAAGATATATCCAAAGACATCTGTAATATTGTATGACAACATGTGCAGTTTAAAATCACATATTCCAATAGAAATGAAAAACAGCACTTTGTAAAGCCTTGTAAGTCAAAAACCATGAGAAAGTCTCTTAAGCTTGTGAGGGAAACGTGTCCCTCATTAGGGGTACATGACATGACACTTGAGGAGGCATGGAGTGGGAGAAAACTAGACCTTTCACACATTAGAATCTTTGGGTGTGTATGCAACACACATGTGCCACAAGAATTGAGAGGTAAGATGGATGCAAGGGCTAAAAGATGTATGTTTATTGGTTATGCTATGGAGCAAAAAGGTTTTATAAGTGCTAAAATCCTAATTCAAAGGCGTTAAAGGTATCTAGAGATGTAGTGTCTCATGAACTCAAACCATGGTATGCTTCGAATGTTCCATTGTAGGATAAAGATATTGAAGATGTAGAGAGGCGATATGAAGCTAGGTTTCAAGATAGCTTGGAAATCAGTGGTCCAAGAATACAAAAGTTTTCAATCATGGATTCAAGCCATCAATCACTGAATAAAGGAAAGGCAAGATTGGTAGATCTTGATGAAGATGGACATTAAGTTGAAGACTTTGAAGAACCTTTGTTAGAAGGGGGACCTACATCAAAAGCAGAGATCAAGGCACCAAGGAAAGAAGATTCATTCCACCAAAAGGAGAAGAAAGGAGGTAAACAAGGGTAAAACATCCAATCTCAAGGCTTTTTCATGATAATTATATTGCTAGGCAATATTCTTTCATGGCTAAGGTTATCAAAGATCATGAACCTTCTTCCTATGAAGAGGCCAAAGACACAAAGGAGTGGCAAGAAGCAATGGAAGAATGTACAAAACCCTTGAAGACAAAAACACATGGAGTCTAGTTCCAAGAAAAGAAGGGATGAAGATAATTGGAAACATATGGGTCTATAAAGTGAAGAGAAATTCTGATGGTTCAATTGCTAGGTACAAAGCAAGGCTTGTGGCAAAGGGATTTGCTCAATCCTATGGGATTGACTATGAAGAAACATTCATGCCAATTGCAAAGATGACCACAATTAGGGCAATCATTGGGGTTGCCACATCTAAGAGGTGGCAAATATATCAATTGGATGTAAAGAATGCTTTTCTTAATGGTGATTTGCACGAGACACTCTACATGACTCAACCATTAGGGTTTGAGAACCCTAGATATTCAGATTTTGTTTGTAAACTTAGAAAAACATTGTATGGTTTAAAGAAAGCTCCTAGGCCATGGAATCAAAGGCTTGTGGAGTATTTGTGTAGGTGTGGATACAAGCCAAGTGATGTAGATCCTTCCCTATACCTCAAGAATATCCAAGAAGATGATGATACAAAATTTAGATTATGTTGAAATAATCTAAGTGTGTGAAGTGAGCGAGCAACGAAGCTAACCTTATTCTCACAAAATAGTGTAACAAAATTGTAAATCAAACAACCCTAATTTTGAGATTAGGGTAGAGAAACCCAAAAAAAAAAATAAGGTTAACTCACAAAAGATAGTTACCACCACCTTGTAGAAGACTTCTTGCTCCAAGAGAGTAGCCTCTCCTTCACCAAAACTCCACCTCCTCAAGAGTGTGTGAACACTCTCTCTTCAAGAAGACCTTGAAACTCTAGCTTGAAATCTTTGAGTGAATGAGTGAAGAATGGGCCAAGGACCTCTTTATATAGTGTACAAGTACCCTCCAAAAGCAATAGCGAAACCTCAATGAATAAAGCTCTTGCGATCCAATCACGAGAAAAACTCATATCGTAATCCATAAAAGCTTTCATCGCAAAAACATAAAACTCCTTCGCTTTTCTATATGTGATCTTATTAAAAAAAACGTAAGTGCTTGCTTTTGGTTTTGTCTAATAGATGGTTTCACACTATGAAGTTTCAGGTTCGCATGGAATAAAAACTATTGGACATTGATTCCAACATGGAGTACCTTCATCTTCAACTGATTGTTGCTTTCCTTTGAAAGATTTCTTCTTGGCTTTAGAATACATTGCATGACTTGCACTCTTATCAACATCTCCTTTGATATCATTCTCAAAAGTTAGCATATGTCCTAAGAATTGATTCAAATCAGGAGAGAAATAATCTAATGAAAGTTCAGTTGACAAGATGAAAGGCTTCCACTTCTCTTAGACCTGTGAGAATTTGTCTTACCAACTTATCTAATCTTCAATGACTTCATCAACTGCACCTAAAGAATCAGCAATGTCTTTCATCTTTTTCACATAATCAGATATTGATTGTGAGGCGTTCTTCTTGAATGTGGTAAACTCTACCCATAGTGATGCTTTCCTTGACTTTGTTGTACTCTTAAAATGTTCCTCCAAATCATTTCATATATCACTTGCACTTTCAAGTCCTCTAATGTGAGGAAGCAAGTAATCATTCATTGCCATATAGATTATGCTCGTTCTTTGAGCATCTTTCTTCATCCACATCTTTAAGTCTGCAAGCTCTTCCCTAGTAGGAACACTAGGATCTCTAAACTCTAGATTTTCTTCTTCTCTTGTAATATATCCTATCATATCTTTTCTCATAAGATGAGCTTCCATCCTCATAGACCAAGCTAGATAGTTTTCTTTGTCCAACTTTTCAATTTGGAGACTATCTCCCATCCTTTCTTCACCTGTACTATCAAAGCTTCAACCTTATGAGTAATGAATGTACTTTAGCTTCGAAATCTACTCCTTTTGATCCTTTTGATTGCTCTCGTGTGTGTCCCTTTAGTTTTTCCTTCACACTTTATCCTTTTGATTCTTCAATTGTTGAATTGTGTATGTGTGCAGTAGTCGGGGTCTTCCTTTTCTTCAATTCTGATTATTCCTGCTCTGATACCACCGATGGAGATGATTATCTCCAAAAGGTAAGCTTCACTTGAGTTTAGAATACCTCTATATCAAGTATAGCTCAAAACCTTCACCAATTTTGAAATCTCTTACCAAAATATAAACATTCAACTTCTCTATGAAAACTAGCTTCATTCAGAAAAGTACATCTCACAAAATTCACTTATTGACTAAGGAAATGATTAAAGTTTTCTATGTAAATTTGACACAACAGGCTTCTAGTGTTTACGCAACTATCCAAGTTAAATTTATTCAAAAGAACATACAAAACTTTAGATTTACTTTGATGAGTAAACTTGTGTCTGAAACAAGTACTTTCTACAAGCGACTTTTACATATGCAACTTTAAACAATTGGTTCTCACAAAATAGAACCCGTTTAATGAAATGCTTTTAGACATAGATGGCTTGCCTTTCAACTTAGATTTTGACTCCTCATTTGTAAAACTTTACACTATACTCTAAGATCTGATCAATTCTTTGATCATCGAGTTTGCGCCTATTTCAAAAAACACTTATCACTTCTTCACAAAAAAATGTTCCTACTCACAATTCTCTCAGCCTTATTACAATTAGGCTATCAATTCTTAACCATAGATGCATTAACTATGGACTTGGACTTCTACAAAAGGATTCCTGAAATGATCAAGCATAGAAAGAGAAATAGAGAAAAGATCGACGTGCAATTCTCAAAAGACTTCTTCTATTCAACTCATCTTACATCTGATGGATAATACTCATTTAACTTATTATCTACTCCTCTCTATCTCATCTATTGTTCATCTCTCATATATATCATGACTATATTCAAGTGTATATATACATATTTGTGTGGATTCATCATTACTTCAAGTAATTGTGAAGTATCTACAAAGCTAATATACATGTGTATATAGACCATCTCTTTCTAAACCTCTACTTTACTTCATGCTTTTAGGCTTCAATCTTTTCTTCAAGTCTTCACTCCTAAGCTTCATGTAATCATCAATTGTTGATTGTCTTGTTCCAACAATGAGTTGTCAGAAAGAGTTTTAGAGTTAGAGAAGTTGGGAGCTTCAAGGCTTTAAGCTATCATGAGCATCTATGTAGATAAGAAGAGACAGAAGGCATATCATGATATTCATGTTAGAGATAAAGATTTGCGAGTAGGGGACTTGGCAGCAGCCTACACTTTGAAAGAACACCAGAAAAAACTTCAAAAGAGAGGACGTGGACCCTATATCATTCATCAAATAAGCAATAGTGGTGCAGTCCAATTGGACAATATAGATGGAGGAGTCATGCCAAATTTCATAAGTGGATGTAGAGTGCAGAGATATAATCAACCTTTGACCACCCAAGAGCAGAGGAGACTGCATCAAGCTAAACATAAAAAACAGGAAGAAGAAAGAATGAAGTATGAGGCTCAACAAGCAGCTAAGGAAAAAATGAGAAAATCTAAAGAAATCAAAGAAGTATTGATATATGAAAGGCCGTTAGGAAAAATAAGAGAACATTTACTTGTGATTTTGATGAATTTCCAAAAAGAAGAAATTAGGGTTTTAATACACTCTGGGTCACAAGTAAAACTAATTATCACTGAGTTGCTAAATAGAAATAGGTTAAATGCAAAGAGAATTATGAGTAAAACCCTAATCAAAACCCTAGATGGGCATATAGTTCAAACTTTATGAACACAAACAATTACAGTTGAATTTGATGAAGAACAGATGAATATAGAATGTGAAGAATGGCCTGATCACATGATGTCTAAAAAAGTGATTTTGGGAAAACCTTGGATGAAACAAGGAAAGGTAACAATGAACTTTGAAAAAATGTCTCTTTATTTGAAAGTAAATAACTAAAAACTCTTAATACTTTTTACTAGTGATGATAAGCAGGAAACCAATGAGGAGATGTATAACCTGGAAATGGAGAAATTTCTTTTTCCATTAGAATCAATTGTGGATCTATATAAGAATATTTTCCATGACAAGAGCAATTCTCAACATAGGGAACAAAGACATGAGAAGAAGCAATCAGTTCTCAAGCAAGTCTGGATATGGAAGCCAAAAGTAGTTCAAAAGGCTCCATGTCAAAATACTAAGTGGGTATGGAGACCTAGAGAGATGAAGCAGTACTTTGAAGAAGCATATATCAAAGATTCAAGGAAGTTCAAGACAAGAAACAGAACATGTTGGATAAAGAAGACTAACCTGGTACCAGTAGCACACAAAACAAGTGAAAATCATAATCATTTACAACCACATAAGTTCTCTAGGACTAGTTGTAGGAAAACCTCTTCATCAGATAACCACGTAGGTCTCTTGCCTAGGACCTCAGTTTTGCATTATGAGCAGAAATGCATTTCCAAAGTATGCATGAATAGGGCAACACTACAATGATGTGCATTTCACCAAGCACATGAGAACTTTCCCATGCACTTGTCATAACTCTTTTTCTTGGAAAAAGAGTAGGGGGGGAAGAGAGTTCCCTCAGTTATTTGCCAATAGATCAAGTCCAGGATGATCAATAGATGTAAATATCTGGTAAAAAAATATTTAGGGAAATATATGAAAAACAAAATTCACACAAATTACATAAAAAACCAGAAAAAAATACAAAAATAAAAGGAAAAAAAAAAAGAGAGTGAAAGCAAAAAATAATATAATAAAAATGAAAATGAAAAAAAAAAAGTAAAAATTAGGTGCATTTTTTAGAAAAAGATAAGCCATCAAGTTTTTACTTCTATTTTTGTCATTTTCTTTTCCTTCACAAATTTTGAAGCACAAGCAAGATCTAGGCTAAAATTAGGAAGTTGACAAATCTTTTGATTTATCAATATTTATTTTTTATTTTGTTGATTAAGTAATTAAGTTCTTCCCCAAACAAGCACAAGAAACAATAGAAATCTTACTTCACCTGTGATGATCACCTATTTTGAGTCTTGGAAATCACTAAGTGTTTGAGGTTTGAAGAAAATCATTTATCTCAAGTTGTTTTGAAGTATTTCTTTTCTTTTCCTCTTAATATGACTCATGGTGGACAAGTGTGTGTGTGGTGTATTTTCTTCTGACTTTACAGGGTGGTGAACACCAAGGAACTTACTATTCATGACTTCAAAGCTGAATCAGTGGTGGTATCTAGGGGACATTGGTTCCTAGATAGTGAAACAATTGAGGAAGTTCTTGAATTGGAATCTAATGTAGAGCAAGGTCTTCTTGAGGTAGAGCAGATAATTAAAGAGCTTACGGAGACTATCAGGATAATTGGTCAACACATATTCACGGTGAAGGTGGGAGGCAACAAATACACAATGTTATGCCAGGAACTCTATAAGTTCCAGAGGGTGAGTATCAATAACAAGAGATGGAAGGCAGTGGGACTTCACAAAAAAGTTATCCAAGCAAGAGAACATGGAATAAAAACAGGACTGAGAGGATCAGGTATGAAGAGGAAAATTCTGACTAAAGAAGTGATGCCAAGCAAGAAGAGAAGAAAAGATCCAAGGAAGGTGGAGTTGGAACAGGAAAAAGCTACTAACGAGGAGATTGTAGCTGCCTAGAAGGAAGTACAAGCTGATAGAGATCCACATCCACCTCAAACTAGTAAGGAACAATTGTATACTTATCTGACTCAAGGAAGTGACAAGAGAGCTCTATATGAGGCTCAATATCAAAAAATGTTGGAAATCTATTCAAATAAGGCCTTTGATTGGAGACAAGAAGAAATCCAGTATTATGAGGAAATCCATTATCAGATGATGTCTGTAGAAACAGATAAGATGTTTGTCAGGAAGGAGGCAGAACTACTAGCATACTTCAAAGAGTTGCAGGGACCTCCAGAAACCAGAACCACTATTGTGGCTAGGAAAAGGGTGCCAAAGAAGACTGTCCAAAAGAAGAAACCAACCAAGAAAAGTAAGGGGAAAGTAGGGGAACGGTCAGCTCCACAATTGATAAAGGAGATTAAACAAGATAATCGAGGTGGAAAAGGCAAAGAAACAAATTTGTCTTGAGATTTTGATATTGATATAGAGGGTTTTTTTACTAAGAAGTTTATATTTATCTATAACAAGCACACTAGTTAAAACTGCACAGATAATGGAAGCAGACAAATCTGCAGAAAAATCAGTTGGAAGTTCAAAAGGAATTAAGAGTATGGAAGAATATACAGAGAATATCAGTCCTGAAGAAGAAAAGAGGAAGCTAAAGGGTAAAGGAAAAGTGATAGAAGAGAATACCACATTGAATGAAGGAATATGTGAAGGAATAATAGATACAGGCTCAAAACCAATATGGACTCAACCTTCAGAGCAACCTTATTGCTCACCATTTGTGGAAGTCCACCAAAAAGAGGAAGAGGCAGAGGTGAGTAAGAAGATTGAAGAAGTTCTATTGGACTTGGGAAAACACACAAAAGAAGAACAAGCAGAGAACCAAGAAGTATTATATGAGCCATTGGATGTGGATGATACAGTAACAGGAGATGACTACCTAGAAAACAAAGAAAAGAAGGTAGAAGAGAATTAGCAGGAACAACCAGACAAAGAAGAAACTTATGAGCAAGAACATCCAGGAACAGAATAGACACAAGAAATTGGAGATAAAGGTGAAGACGTTGAACCTGATCAAGAGGTTGAAGAGAATATAGAAGAAGAAAGGGAATCAAACCTTAAAATAGATCAAGTATCTGTTTATGAAAAAATAGATGAAGATGAGAAGATTAAAGAAGAAAAACAGATTGAACTTAAGTAGTTGGATCTTAGTTATGGATTGGAAAGGATAGCTAAGGATATTAGAAGTGCTTGCAAAATCATCATGAACAATATAGAGCATTTGAGGCCCTCAAGTAGAAACATGATAATGTCAGGTATGGCTATTGAGTTTGAGTTTATCAAAGGTAGCAGAGTTATTGAGGAGGAGAAGAATGAAAAAGAGAAGATGAGTTAACAAATTAAAAAAATTCAAGAAAAGAATGATAGCATGCTAGAAAGATTGTTGAATATGGAAGCACAAGAAGTTCAGAACCAAAAAAATCCGATTTTTAGAAGAGAAGTGTGCAAAACAGACTAAAAACATATTTAAAATGGAAGGTGAATTAAAGAGAATGGAATCCAAGTATAGAATATTGCAAGAGTCTTATCAAATAATGGTCAGAGATAATGAAGAAATCAACAAGCTACTAATGGATGAAGGACAGGTAAATGTGGATAGCTAAGCAACGAATGCTAATCAAGAAGAGCTAGAAGGATTGAAGAAAGAAGTACAAAGATTACAGGAGGAATTGAAAGAGACAAAGCAAATGGAGAAATAGGCTAGTACACATACTGCTACTACAATGAGAGGATATAACAAGTTATACAAGGATATAGCCAAAGAAAGGGAAGAATGGAGGAATGAAAAGGAATTATTCAATTCACAGAATATTGGTTAATGGAAGAAGTATCAGAATTAAAAAAGCACTTGGAAAACATAGCACTAAAGGAAAAAGAACAGGTACTAAAGTCATAGGAATCGGCAGCAAAAGAAGATCAGAATGTGAAAACTAGAATGTCACCACCAGCAAAGGACACTTACACAGAGGCAGATGACAGACAGGTGGAAGATCACTCTGAAGAGTTTGTGCAAAAATTGTTAACTAGCAGAGAATCAAGAATGGAATTTATTAGAAAACTGCATCATGAATATGAGGAACAAATAGTAAAATTTGCTTTGGAAAATGGTGTCAATCCAGATCAACATCATTGGGTAGCTGATGGACTTGGAATCCCATTATGTATGATTCTCGAAAGCATAAGGAACTATCAGACTGCAAGAGTTGGATTACCACCTAACAGGCACTTAGAATATGAAGAAGACATATTGGTCACAAAGGAACTCTTTGAGAAAGCTAATCCAAAGTGGATAAATAGGTGGTTAGATACCGACAAGGACTATAGGAAAATTTGGAAAGAGACCCCTTTACACTTAAGGATTAATCCAGCATATTGTCTAATGGCTAGAAGAAGGGAATGGTCTGATTATTGGAATAGGAGAAATGAAGGATTGATCCCAACAAGATGGTTGAATTTTCCTAAAATAGCAAGACCTAAGAAAGGATCATGGCCAACAATGAAGTACATGGTAAACATAGCAGAATCTATTATATCAACATATAAAGATGTCAATGACCCATCTTGTATATTAGAACTATGAATTATGAGGTTAATCCTTACCTATATAAAAACCTTCACTGATTCAGATGTAAGAATACTAAACTACATAGGATTAAATTCACCAACAGATGCATTACTTTCTGACCTGAGTGAGACACCTGATAGGATATGTCTCATGGCATACTAAAGCAGAATTGTATTCCTAGGAAGTCATTACTTACAGATTTTTGAAGATGCTTTTGACTATGGATTTTTTGAAAGAGAATAAAAAATTCTTGGAAATTTATCATTGGTAACCAAATCAACATTGACTACCTATGAAGCTGCATACACAGAATATTTGAAGAAGGATGTGATAGATAGGCCAGAGGCAGTATTCCAGTGGAGGAAAGCACTTTTTGAAATGGTGAATAGTCTAAACTTGACAGAAAGAAAAAGCCATGATTTACTCGCATAGGTATATCAAAGGAAAAAGAAGTGAAGGGATGCTGATGAAGAAAACAGTTTTTATCAATTCACTACCAAAAAGTCTAGGAGGGGAAGAAAATGTTAGCATAGGATTTTTGTTGTAAAGAAACCATTATTTTGTAAAATATTTATCATAATGTTGTAAAAATGAGGAAGAGTCTTCCTCATAGATAGAATAAGCCATACATATTTTTTAGAGAATTTTTAGAAGCTCTTCAAGCACATATTTTTAGACTAGAAGTTAAAAGGACCAAATTTCAAGTGTGAAAAGGGACACTTGAAAAAGTATAAAGGAAAAAATCTTCTATTTTGTAGTGGTTGCTATCATTTTGTACTCATGTTACATGTGAAGGAAGAGCTTCAATTAGAAAAATGTGTCTCTCTTTTCTTTGAGTGTTCATGATTGATTCTTGAGTCTTTTTATTGTGTTATCCATGGAATTTATTGGTTTAATCACTCCACAACAGAAGTAAGCCCAAAGCTTTGCGAAAAGGTTCAAACTTTTCCCTACGTAGAGCCTTCATGAAAAGGTCTGCAATGTTCTCCTGTGTGGGCACATATGCCAAGCTGATCTCCCCAGCAGAGAACCTCTCCCTAACAAAACGATAATGCACCTCAATGTGCTTAGTGCGAGCATGGAACAGAGGGTTCCTCACAACTACCAATGCGCTCTAACTGTCAATGAAGATGGTGGTGGCAAAAGACTGACCAACACCCAAATGAGCCATAAGGCATCTGAGCCACACACTCTCAACAGTCGCTGTGAAAGCTACCCTATACTCAACCTCACAACTAGAAGTGGCCACAGTAGGCTGCTTCTTGCTCAACCAAGATATACGTGAGCTACCAAGCATGAAGCAAAAGCCACTAGTGGACACATGAGTGTCATAGCAACCAACCTAATCATAGTCAAAAAAAGCATACTAATTTGGTTGTAGTGATCCCCGCTTGGGATAAAACAACCCAAGTAGCGGAGTACCACTCAAGTAGCAAAAGATGTGCTTAACCGCCTGCCAATGCTTGACACCTAGGCAATGCATAAACCTGCTCATATGTGAGACAAAAAACTAAATAACTAGCCGAGTAATGCATAAGTAAATCAGGCATCCAACAGCCTGCTGATAGAGGACAACATCAAATGCATCTCTAGCATCATGAAGACTCAATCGTAAACCTGTCTCCATAGGAGTGGCAATAGGCTTACAGTCTTCAAGGCCAAATTTCTACAATAATGTGTCAATATATTTCGTTTGACACAATGCTATTCCACCATCAACTTGCATAAACTCAATGCCCAAATAGTGATGCAAATGCCCCAAATCAGACATCTCAAATGAGGCATGCAAATCAGCCTTAAAATCAGCAATATGCTTCTCAATAGGACCAGTGAGCAGCATGTCATCAACATAGACAACAGCAGCACATCATTAGCATGCTTAACATATAAGGTGCTTTCAGTTGGACTGTTCTCAAAACCATGTGAAATCAGATAGGCATGTATCTTCTCATACCAAGCACATGGTGCTTGCTTTAAACCATATTATGGATTCTTTAACCTGCACACCTGGTTTTCATGCCCTTTTTGCACAAAGCCATGGGGTTGAAAAACATACACTTCTTGATGCAAGTCACCATTCAGAAATGCAGTTTTAATGTCCAACTGATGTACATTGCAACCATGATGGGCTGCAAGTGCACAGAGGCTTTGAACAATAGTCATACGGCATGTGGGTGCAAAGGTCTCATCAAAATCAATGCCTTTTTCTTGTGCATAACCCTTTGCAAAAAGCCTAGCCTTATACCTGTCAACTCTTCCATCAGGCTTATGCTTTAGCTTGTAAACCCACTTAGTGCCAATGGCCTTCTTGCCAAGAGGCAAGTCACATAAAGAGCAAGTACCATCCTTCATTATAGCATCATATTCAATTGCATAGAAGCCATCCAATTTTCTAAGTTTTGTGCTTCGTCAAATGAAACACACTCATTCTCATCATAGAGACTAGATGCAGCCATAGCATAGCAATCTGATGCAAAAGAGGCACTATGAGAGCCTGATCGAGTACAATATAATAGAGTTGCATCTAATTTTCTATCATGCAAAGTCTGGACCAACCATTTTGGCATACTTTTTGCCTGCTCAATATCAGCTCTCTCATCAACAAGTGCATCATGTAAATCTGCATGAGAAATGGAATGATCTGCATCATCACATGAAACCTGCAAAGGGTGAGAAGTTGCCTCATTAGGACCAGCACTAGACTGTCCACCTGTAAAAAGAGGCAGCAAAGTATCATATATGTCTTTGGAGCTAAGAGACGTCTCCTTAGTACATGAAATCAATGGCTAAATAGCATCTTCCACAAAAACAACATCACGGCTAACCAGAATGTGTTTAGTTTGTGGATGACACAGATGACAACCTTTACTTTCAGAACTCTAGCCAACAAAAATACATTTTATTGCTTTATCATCCAATTTTCGATGATGTTTTTCAGGCACTAATGCATATGCCAGACAACCAAACACACACATATGAGCAACATATGGCTTGCGATCATGCCAAGCCTCATATGGAGTGATAGACTGCAGTGCTTTAATGGGACACCTGTTATATGCTGCACACATAACAGCCTCAAGCCAGAAACTATGTGGTAAGGCCTAGCTCTTGACCATATACCTCACCTTCTCCATGAGTGACCTATTCTTTTGTTTAGCAACTCCATTCTGTTGAGGTGTATATGGCACTTATCCCACGTTCAGCAAAAAATGCATTAAAATCAGAAGACATATACCCCCCCCCCCCAAGATCAAAACGGAGGATGCCCATTTTACATGCTGATAGATTTTCAGCCAAAACCAAAAACTGTTTGAAGCACATGAACACTTTGGACTTTGCCTTCAATGGATATATCCATGCATGCCTGGAAAAATCATCGATGAAAGTCATGAAGTAAAGATAACTTCCAAGAGAGGGTGTCTGCATAGGACCACATACATCACTATGTACAAGCTGCAATTTGTGAGTAGCCCAAACTGAACCATCTTTTGGAAAGGAAGAAAGATGGAAAGCTGCATTTTGCCCAAAATACAGCCTTCACATACATGTTTACCAGGTGCCTCAAGTTTGGGCAAAGAGGACACCATTTCAAATTTCTACAAGTGTAGCAAACTAGCAAAATTCAGATGATCAAAGCGTGCATGCCAAAGCTTTGCATCTCACATAGCTTGAGAATCATGTACTGCACATGCTAAATCATTTACAGATCTTTCATAGTCTATGAGCTTATAGAGCCCACGAACATAAAATGCCAGAAGCAATAATCATGTTGCCAATTGACAGATCATGAACTCTACATCTGTCATCAATAAATTTCACAACCAAGCCAATCTTGGCTAATGCAGAAATTGATAATAGATTTTTCTTGATCCTTGGCACAAACAAAGTAGCTGACAAGGTGAAATAACTACCATTAGCAATAGTCAAAATGATCATACCAACTCCCATAATAGGATAAGAGGAGTTATTGGCACATGTAATAGTATTCCCTATAGGGGTAGGCTTGAGTGAAGAGTACAAATTGTGTTGTGAGGTAATATGTTTGGTCGGCCCACTATCAAAGTACCAAACATCTCAGTCTACTGCACACATGCACTGCTCATGAGAAGATGGGTCAAAATTGCAAACAGTAGTAAATGCCCATTCTTCCTCCTGCACAAGATTAACAGACTCTATTTTTGGTGTAGAGGCCTCTACAACAACCATTCCAGCCTCTTTCTTCTTTGTCTCTTTAGCAACCAGTTTTGGATAGTTCTTTATGATATGATCATTTCCTTTACAGTACTTGCAAAACAATTTCTGCTTTTCTGATTTCTTTTCATCTTTGTCTTCCCTCTTTGATTGTGCAGAATTAGTAGATTTCTGCTCACTACTTGAAGAGCTCCATTTTCCTTTTCCCTTCTAACTAGCTAGGAAAGCTTGATCCGCAACATGCATAATGGACCTCTTTTGCCTGGACTGATCTTCCTGCAATAGAAGAGAGACTAACTCCTCAAATAAGAAGGCATTTAGATTGCCTTTCATCATCAACCGAAGAGTAGAAGCAAAACTCTGATTATGAATCAGGAAGACCATTCAGAACGGTCTGCACAAGTGAGCTATCTGGTATAACCTCATCAACAGAAATCAATTGTTCCTTCAAGTCTTTGATCTTTGTTAGAAAACTATCCATAGAATCCCCTTCATTCATGTGCTCACTCTCCAACTGTTTTCAGAGGTAAGCAACACGAGCCTCATTCCTAGCCTGGTAGAATGTGGTAAGATCCCAAGCATCCTTAGCTGTTTTGCAAGAGCGAATCTGAGGAATAATTGCACGTTTGATAGACAAAGCTATCAATGCATGTGCCTATGCATCGCTACCATCCCAATGAATTTTCTCTACAGTAGGAATCAGCTTCAATACTTGTAGTTGTAACAGTTGCAGGTGTGAAAGGACATTTTTCAAGACCCTGCACAATGTTCCACAGTCATTTTGCAACCAATACATGTCGCATCATATAAGCCCATAACGAGTGGTTGGTACCATCCAACTTATCCTCAACAGCCAACATATGGAATACATCACTGCTTTCAGCCATGGCCGGTGACTAAAATACCTTGATGCAGAAAATTGATTGTATCTCAAAAAGTTGAACGGAATCGCCCAGACGAATTCTACTAGACATATAGCAAACTTTGAGACGCTTACACTGGCAAACCAAAATTGGTATATACCTTGGGCACAAAAAGTCGAAATAGCCTGCACAAGTGCTGCAATAGTGCATTCGGAGACTACAACCAGAGAGGTGTTGATGATGCCCTAGATGAAGTGGCGACCTACTCTGATACCAATTGTTAGAATCAGACGTCTGCAAAAGCACGTGAACAACACAAGGAAGAAGAAGAAGCTTGGAGCACAACACACAATACTGAATGAAATACTAGAGAATGTATAAAGATAAGTAGCACATTAGGGCAATAGGCGTATATACAAGCTAGGGGAAAAAAACCTCCTAAAGAGGGAAAAAAGTGCCCCAGTGATCCTAGAGTGTTCACATACATCACTACCTAAATATATCAACATAATGCAAGAAAAATGACATACTTTAGGCACAAGAATCATTGAAAAATCTATTGATTAGCTCTAGCTCAAAAATTAGAATTGTTTTTACATCTTCTTGGATTCCATTAACTAGAAGGGGTTGTGGTCTTATTATACTTCCTAGATTCACAAATTTAAGATGTGAAAGTTAATCCTTTATGCTATGATGATTGGAGAGGACAACTACAAAGGATATCAAACACTTCCCTTGTTTCTCAGTCATCAAATCCTCCAAAACAACTATGGAATCATGGTTTTTTTAGGCATGGGTGGTACTAGACTACAACAAAATCAGTCTTTACTATTAGATGTGTTAAAATATCCAACGATTCATGTCTTTTTGTGAAAGTCAAGGTGAGAGCAATTTTTGGCCCTTGGATTTCCCATCAATCGTGTGGCCCATGATGAAAGCCATTGGAAGAAGGCGCTCAACAATATCAACCATTAGATTGAACATGCATCAGATGGCTTACATGAGACGAGTCTCAAGTCTCATGATTGGCATAAATCTTTATAGTTTGTGCTCCCTATATCTCTAAAATATTACCTTTTGGAGGATGCACAAACAACAATTTATAAAATTAGTTCCTTGGTATGATGGATCTCTTCTAAAGAGATAAGGAGAGATAGCATAAAGAGTGTGAAACACAATGCTATAAAGGTTGTTTGTATGGTTGAGAAATACTTTCCCATAAGTATTCTTATAATTCAGCTTCATTTATTGGTTCATGTGGTTGATGAAGTTGCAATAAAAAGAATTATCCATAATTAATGGATGTTCTTCTCACTTCGTGAAGACATTAAAAGGGAATAGAATTTCTATGCATGTCGAGCCTAGAAATGCCTTGCTTATGGAGCGATGATGAAGATGTTCATCTCGTAGGATGAACCACAGGGTAAATGAATGCAAAGAAAAATGGATGTAGCTTTCAAAGAGAAGGCAATGAAGTTTTGCATCTCTAACTCTAAGCCTTTGGAGAACTGGTTGGAGAAGTATGAGCTTTCCAAGGAGACAAACACAAAGGAAAGTTTTTAGTCGCAAGAGAAACACTTTCGGATCGCATGAATCGATGAAAATATGTCTACTTTTGGTAGTTGGGTGATGGTGAACTTTTTACAAAAAAGTACAGCTAATGCAAGAGATGAGAATTCTCAAGATGGCTAGCTCAAATATTGTGGAGTGATCCAAGATATTTTGAACCTATCCTTCAGGAGATTTGACCTTTTTGTTTGACATGAACTATTTCAAAGTAGTCACCTCTAGAAGAAATGCAACAATGAGGTGGGATAAGAGTGGTTTGCTTCAAGTAGACTCCGCAAAGCTATGTACAGATGAAAGAGATACATTTGTACTTCCCGAACACTGTGATCAGTTTGTCTTTATGCAATATTTGAAAGAACTATAGTGGCTATTTGTTTTACAATTCTCTCCAGAGAGGAAACAAATTTGTGAGGACATAGATGTAGAAGAAATTCCATCTATAGTGGACTCTGAGGTGCATTCAATAGTGGAGGAGGAAGAGATCATTGTCTGAGATGAAGAGGTATTTGAAGAAGATGAGGTACACTATGAAGTAACATATGATATGTTGTATGAGGACGATGATAAAGAAGAGGCAACCATACCAAGGGATCTACAAGTTGCCAATGTAGAGATAAATATCCTCTGCACATCAAGTCTCCAACAAGATGCTAGAATAGAGGATTTATGAAGCAAACACTTGTACATACTAATTTTTGTTCATTTATTTTGCTATCTTTTTTGTATACTATTATTTTTCTATATTATCATTATTATCATATTTTAATTATTTTATTTTTTTTCATGTAGAGCACGATGGGAGACACTCCATCGATCACTCCACACTCCATGATAGAGAAATAGTTTATGGAGCTTATATCTCACGCACCTCCTACTTATATGGCTAGAGCATCATAGTATTGGATTGCTCACGGTATAACTCCCCCCGACCTCACTCCCACTGATGGCACTCCCATCAGCCCCACTCCCTTTGGCGGGACTACTCTTGCTGGAGGTACTCCCTTTGGTGGGACTACTTCCATCGGAGGTACTCCTTGCATTACGACTCCACCATGACCGCCCTCTCAACCATCTCCTAGTGGCTCTAGTAGTCAACATATGTGTTCCACACCACAACCTGATATAGGTGCTGGCCCATCTCCTTTGTCCCATTGATTGAGATCATTGGAGGAGCAGGGCTCCATACAATTTCAACATTCTGTCATGGAGAAATGGAGTGAACATGACAAAGATCAAAAAATTACATCATAGGATCTATCACGAGTACCAACTAGCACCTGGGCACCCTATTGTTAGCTCAAAGTGGATTTAGCACATAGTGTGTGAGGTGATGTCCCATCGATGCTCAAAGGCTCATGATGCTTTCAGAGCAGGCTTACCAAAGCCTATATGGTTAGATGCTGAGGAGTGGGATATGATCTGTGATGAGCAGTAGTAGACTCTTGATCGATATCGTCAATAGCGAGATGCGACAACCACACATCTAAATATAGTCAGAACATCACATTTGGGTAGTGGCGGGTACGACATTATGCATCACAAGTTTGTAATTATCATTTTGATGGTTGAATTTGCTTGTGTGAAGCACATCATGTATGTTCATCTAATTTTTTTCATATTTGTTTGAGGAGTTGGTAGCTTATCATCCTCCGACATGAGCGAATGAGGCTTATGGATATCGTCATGGATTAGTTGCATTATTGGCGGACTTGGAGGGATGCACTCTAGTCATTTCATGAGAGCATCTATGATGAGGTGAGCTTATAAAATTGGTTTCATGTTTCTTAGTTGTTGCTTATAAATATCATGTCAATTTCTCTCATTTCATGAATGTGCTTTGTTGCATGATTGTAGATATAGGGGTTTGATCCCTCTAGGCATGTGTATGGCAGTGGTGTGCCACAATTTTTTATTTGGCTCATATATAGCTATGATGCACCACAATTTTGTATTTGGTTCCTATATGGCAATGGCTTGCCACATTTTGTATTTGGCTCACTTATGAAATATCTCTTGTGTACATGGTTCATGGTTTATTCTGCTCATCTCTTTTATATTCATGTGTTTTGCTTTATCAAATCATGTTTTGGTTGTCGGTCATGTAAACCCTAAATCGGCAACCACTAGAGTATGTGTCACATGTACTTGGTTTTTTTTTTGGGTAGAGTGTATTGTGTTTTGCCACAGAATAGCATGGTAATGTTGTTGTAGCAAGAGACACCACACTCTGCCCAAAAAAAGTTTTCCAGATATGGTCATCAATATAGGCGATGGTATGAGTGCCCGTATGTCCAAGGATATACCGGTGCCTATACCGATAGTTTGCCCAAGGACTTACCAGTGCTTATAATCGCGATTGAAATAATGATGTGCATACCATCGAGTATATCAATACTACTAGGGAAGTACTGATGTGTATACTGATGCTAGTAGGGAATTATTGATGCATATACTAGCCCATATACTGATGCCTATACCCATGTTTTTGTACTAGTGATTTCGGGATGAAATCCCTCAAGGAAGTGTTCACCAAGTTTTTCTAAAGCCTATTTCATTGTTTTTTTAATCATGAGATGCTATTTTACTGTGAAAAGATGATAAGAGTCTTGAAATGTTTATGTTGTGGTTGATTTGATTGATCATGAGATGAGAAACCATGTTGTGTCTATACATCAGACCCATATATTTGCAAATAGTTCACTAACCTATCTCTCAACACGTGAAATCCAAGGTTTTACCCTTGGAGAATATAGGGTTGGCCCTTGAAACCCCTTGAAAACCCGAGTTTTATCCCATAAAAACCTAACCTAGACCCTTAGAAACCCTTGAAGTTTAGGTCCTAATTGTAAATAAATCCTTAACTTAAAGTGTCTAACCTTAATCATAGGCAAACCCTAATTTTCCCAATCAAAAACCTTAGGTTAGAACCTTAGTATTCCCATTTATCCTAAGTCTTGTACATAAAGTGTGAAACCAAACCTTAGACTAGGGAAAATAAAAAGAAACAATACAAAAATAGAATTCTAAAAATAGAAAGTTTGAGTAAGGAGGTTATAAGTTTCTAGAGAGAAGTCCTAGGGAAGGGGGGAGAAACCTATAAAGAGGGGGTCAAAATCTCTTCTGTGGATTGCCTCTCGAGGAAAACTTCTTACCCCTCTCTTATTCATTCTTTACACATTCATGTTTGTTGGTGCAAATGTCCAAGCCATCACACTTGGCTAGGCATGGAAGCAAATATGTGTAACTACTTGAAGAAGCATGAGAACCTTAGATTGTAATTGTTTGATCAACAACCATTGTAAAAGTGTTTTTACTTGAGGGAATCTTGTAAAGAAAATCTCGTGGATTTAGGAAGAACAAAGAGCTAGGAATTTTAGTTGAGGGAATAACTCCTAACTTGGAGGAACACTTTTAGGTGAAGCCTTGTTTGAATTTCAAATTCAAATTTGAAGAAAATCCTTATAAAGGGACTTGTAAAACTCACGGTCCAATGTGGCCTCATTGATAGTTCTTTTCTAATCATTTGCAGTAGCTAAAAGACTTACACCATAGCTCACTTAGACTACCTTCATTGTGCATCATTTCAATGCTCATGATTATGTATAATCATGTGTTATAATACATACATTCCATTAATCATATATGTTAACTTCTCTACTATGACTACTGAGAACAGTGAACTATGCATGACCATATCGTAGTGATTTCTCAATCATTTTGCATGTTCTCTAGCTTGTTGGAGCCAGCTCAAAATCTAGTTTATTTTATCAAATTTTAATTACCTTTGCCTCAGCCAATTGGGAGATATCCGCGTCAAAGTGCTCACTCGTTCTGTACTATTCAGTTTCTAAAAAGTTGGGGGTAAGCTTCCAATTGCTAAATAATGGTCTCCCTTCTTTTATTGATAAATTGGACAGGAACAATTATGCAGCATGGTCCTTAAGGATGAAGACCTATCTACAAGGAAGGAGTCTCTATAGATACATATCAGGAGATGAGGAGATGTCCATAGTTAGAAGCAAAGGACAACCTACAAGAGAGGAACTTGAAAGACTCAACTCATGGTGTGCCAAAGATGCTTTAGCAAGATCATATTTACTTAACTCTATCTTTGACTTCCTTCTTCCTCACATTAGGAATTGTAAAACTTCCAAGGAGACTTGGGATAGATTATCTTCATATTTTTCTTCCAACACAAGAGCTAGGAAAAATCAATTGTGGATTGAGTTTACTACCCAAGGGAAGCAAACCAAGCAGAATGTTTTAGGTCCAAGGTTAAAGATGTGGTTGATCAATTGGCAAGCATAGGATAGGAGATTAAAGAAGAGAAAATAGTGAGACAAATAATCAATGGCATCAATGCAAATGATAAGTGGGAAGCCTTCACAACTGCTATGGACCTTTACATGGACATGGAGATTCTAGATCTTACCACACTCATGGGACAACTCTTTACCCAAGAAGCCAAGATCAACAAAAATGGAGAACCATCAAGAGGTAACAACTCTTCTGCCCTATACACAGATAAAGGAAAGACTAAAGATAAAGGGAAGAACAAGAAAGTAGAGGATGAAGGTACTACTTCTCAAGCTAACTATGTAGGGAGACGTAAGAATTCAAGAGGAACGGGCAGAGGAGGTAAGCAAGGTAGGGGGAGACCTTTCAACTCTTCCCCATGCAATATATGTGAACTGTCTAATCACACTACATATGAGTGCTATAGGAACTTCAAGAATCAGAGAGGAAGAGGATATCAAAGAGGTGGCTACTCACAATCAAGAGGAAGATTCAACCATAACCAAGGATACAACCATGGCTACAACAACAATTACAATAACAATTATCAAGGAGGATACAAATCATGAAAAGACTTCAACATGTATACAAAGGATCAAGAGGATTCCCTTCTCATTATGAATATGACTTTAAAACAAGGTATGAATGATGAGCACTTCTTCTATATTGACTCAGGTTGTTCAAACCATGTAGCAGGCAATGTGGCTCTATTTTCTGATCTTGAGGAACCCAAGAGAAAGCACCAAGTGTAGATAGGTGATGACACCAAGCATTTAGTCTTTGAGATAGGAAATGTTAAAATATCTTATGGGAATAGGAATCTATTGAGCAAGGCTCTTTATGTACCTACTATCACCGATAATTTGATGAGTGTTGGACAGATAGTGAAAAAGGGTTTGCAGGTTAGGTTCAACAAATATGGAGCTTTTGTGGAGGACCCCCAACATGGATTCAAGAGAATTGCCAAGGGAGAAAAAATAGGTAGATTATTTACATTTGATCTTGAGGACAGTAGAAACATTGCACTTTATAATTACAAGGATCAAACATTGTCTGAGCTTGAGATTTGACACAAAATATTAGGGCTCCCTAAAGCAGATATGTAGAGATCAATGTGTGCTTGGGATACCTAATGTTTCGAAGCAACACATGATCTATAAATGTGGTGCTTGTCAGTTTGGTAAATCACACAGGTTACCCTTCACAAAGAAAGGCTATATGCATGAAGATTTTTTGGAACTTGTCCACACAGATGTGAGGGAACCAAGAAAGGACCCTTCAATTTCAGGCTCAAGGTATTATGTGTCATTCATTGATGGTTTCAGTAGGTGGACTATCGTTTACTTTATGAAACATAAAGATGAAGTGTTCAGTTGCTTCACGAAGTATCTTGCAATTCTAGAAAATCAAGCATGAAGAAGTCTAAAGAGGATAAGGTCAGATGGAGTACTTCTCTAATGAACTTGATGCATTTTTGTAGGATAGAGGTATCAAAAGGGAGATTAATACAAGGTATACCCCTAAGCAACATGGGCTAGCAGAGAGGAGAGACAGGTTGATTGTGGAAACAACTAGATCAATGCTTAATGAAAAGAAATTTCCTAATTATTTGTGGGCAGAAAGTGCATCTACTGCCACTTATCTTATTAATAGGTTGCCATCCAAATCACTTGATGGGATGACCCCATATGAAGCATAGCATGGTAGGTGGCCATTACTTGATCATTGTAGAATATTTGGATGTGTTACATATGTGCATGTTCCTTCTCAAATTAGAGGTAAGCTAGACCCTAAGGCAGAGAAGTGCATCTTCATAGGGTATGATTTCAATCAGAAAGGATATAGGTTTTATAATCCATCCAACAAAGGATTTATGGTCAGTAGAGATGTTGTGTTTGATGAGAATGAATCTTGGTTTGAAAGTGAATGTAGGAAGGTCAAGTTGCCACATGACTTGGAAGAAGAATTTCCAAGCCTCACCAAGGACAAGCAAAGCACAATTGAAGACATCAAATCAGATGATGAGGACACCATCAACCTAGAAGAGTTCAAAGCATGGAAATCAAAGGGCAATGCCAAGATGAACAGGTTGGAAGACTTACCTGAATCATTCAACCAAGCTTTGAGGAGATCATAGAGGGAGAGTACGAAGCCAATCAGATATGTGTATGATAATTCATTAGTTACTAAGCGTTCCATTTATCGTGCTAAAGATTTATCACTTGAGGAACCTTCTTCATATGAAGAAGCAAGTACCAAGGTAGAATGGAAGGAGGCTATGTTGTTGGTGCAAACAAGCCATAACACTTGGCATTGTTGTGTGCCTTTGAAGACCCAACA
The DNA here is from genome assembly GCA_020310875.1 of Ceratopteris richardii. Taxonomy (NCBI): domain Eukaryota; kingdom Viridiplantae; phylum Streptophyta; class Polypodiopsida; order Polypodiales; family Pteridaceae; genus Ceratopteris; species Ceratopteris richardii. The sequence continues at coordinate 14,855,518 of CM035423.1, read as the reverse complement.
TGAAGCTTGGACTATTGAACCCTTGGAAAGCATAAAAGATTGAACCCTTGGATGATACATTCACAAGAGTCAATAATCATGTGAACCTAGTCTTATTGATTCTTACTTTTATCTCATGTAAAAGTCCATGTGACTTTATCAACAATGTAATCATACCTACTAGACTAGAGTCGTGGAAAAATTAGATGATCTAGTTGAGGGAATATCTCCCTAAGTCTAGTGGAGAGAATCAAGGGAAGCTTTAATTTGAATTCAAATTCAAATTCCTTCAAAACATCTATAAAAGTCAATGTAAAAAGTCGCGGGTTTAGTTACACTCTTCCCGAGGCTAATCCAAGTATATTTGTGAGAGTGTGAGAGCTACTACCTAGCCTACACCTCTGAGTACCATTGGGCATCATTCTACATGCCAATGGGAATGTACATTTGATAGATTCAATACATATATTCATAGTCATTATCTCTGTGTTTTTCTCTGAGTGACTACCTCCAAGTCTGTCAACTTCAACAGGACATATCTCAAGATCTACTGAACCAAATTTGATGATCAAGGGCTCATTGGAACCAGCTCAAAGCATTCTACAACACTACAAAGTTTCAAGTCAATCTATTCAGCCAATTGGGAGAAATCGCTGTCGAAGTGATCACTGGTATATCTCTGTGTGATTCCTAAAAAGTCGGGGGTGTCCCTGATTTTGCTAAACATCATGCTCAGTATATAGTTTATCATTTGGAGTGATTTAACTTGCTAATGGTAGCTTGTTAAGTTAATTTAATACTCCCAGAAGGAATTAGACCAATTATAAGTGTGCTGGACACACTGAGCTTAGGACTGAGCAAGTGTCATTACAGGAATAGCAAGTTTTTTGGACTTATGAAGGTTCAAACTTATCTGTTTTGATTTGATCATTTCTCAATCACTTTGTAAAGCACATATATAGTTTCTTGGTGTCATTTGGAAGCTCAAGGAGTCTCCTAACCATATCTGAAGAAAAGAAAGGGCAGGTGTGAAGCAGGTCTAGCAGCACCACCTTGATCTTCTGATTGTACCCAGCCATCTCATCCAACATATGTTTGAAGAAATAGAAGCACTCCAAGAGAATGATATTTGGAAACTAGTACCCAAGAAGGCATCAATGAGGATAATTGGTTCGAGATCGATTTAAAAAATCGAAAGGAACTTAAATGGATCCATAAATAGGTATAAAGCTAGACTTGTGGCCAAGGGTTTCGCACAAACCCAATGAAGAAACATTTTCACATGTGGGTAAAATGCCAACCATCAAAGTATTGGTAAGTGTGGATGCATCTAGGAATTGGAATATGTATCAACTAGATGTGAAGAATTCTTTTCTAAATGGCTGGATTTCAGAGGAGGTTTACATGGCTCAACCTCCTAGTTATGAAGACCCAAGCAAGGTAAATTATGTGTGAAAATTGAACAAAACTATTTATGGTTTGAAGAAGGCACCTAAGGCATGGAACCAGAGGTTAAAAAACGTACCTTCAAGATCAAGGATTCATGATGAGCAAGGCAGATTCTTCTCTGTTTGTAAAGAGAAGCAACTTACAAATGATATATTTATGTGTGTATGTTGATGGCATCAAACAAATAAAGAACCAAATGATGCAGGAGTTCAAAATCAGTGGCCTAGGATTTTTGAAGTACTTTCTTGGACTTGAGTTAGTCTACACTAACTCTAGAATTTACATCACTCAAAGGAAGTATGTGTGGCATATATTGAAGAAGTTCCACTTGGAGAATGCAAAGGTAGCTAGCACCCCTATGGAGGTAAATCACAATTTGAGTGCTCATGAAGGTGATTTGATTGAAGACATTGCATGGTATCAAAGCATACAAGAAGTCTAAACTATGCAACCTTGACAAGGATTGACATATCTTATGGAGTAAGTGTTCTAAGTCAATTCATGCATAAACCTAGAGCACCTCACTTGGAAGATGCCAAAAGGATTTTGAAGTATCTCAAAGGTATTCAAAATCAAGGTCTTTACTTCCCATACACATCAGATTTGGACATTAAGCTATACTCAGATGCCGATTAGGTAGGTTGTAAGGATGAGAGAAGGATTAATTCTGGATATCTTTCTTTTGCAGGTCATAAGCCCATTTCATGGTCTTCCAAGAAGCAGCCTACTGTTGCTCTATCTTCAACAGAGGCTCAATACAGGGGATTAGCAAAAGCTACACAAGAAGCAATTTGGATTAGATTACTATATTCAGGTTTGGGACTTCACACTCATTCACCCATGATCTTTGGTGGCAATACAAGTTCTTTGCATCTTGCAGCCAATCCTATTTATCATGCAAGAACCAAGCATATAGAAGTACACTATCACTATGTTAGAGAGAATCTATTGAGCAAGGAGATTCAACTAGCATATGTATCCATAAATATGCAATGTGTAGATTTGTTAACCAAAGTTCTTGATGGTACTAAACTTTGCAAGTTCAAGGCCATGATTGGATTGCACGACATTCAAGAAGACTCATGAAGAACTGCAAGCCAAGTTGTTTGGCTTGAGGGGGAGCTGTTGGTGCAAATGTCCAAGCCATCACACTTGGCTAGGCATGGAAGCAAATATGTGTAACTACTTGAAGAATCATGATAACCTTAGATTGTAATTGTTTGATCAAAAACCATTGTAAAAGTGTTTCTACTTGAGGGAGTCTTGTAAAGCAAATCTCGTGGAGTTAGGAAGAACAAAGAGCTATGAATTTCAGTTGAGGGAATAAGTCCTAACTTTGAGGGGCACTTTTAGGTGGAGCCTTGTTTGACTTTTCAATTCAACTTTGAAGAAAATCCTTATAAAGGGACTTGTAAAACTCGCGGTCCAATGTGGCCTCATTGATAGTTCTTTTATTTGATTTTCTATAATCATGTGCTATAATACATACATTCCATTGATCATATCTGTTGGCTTCTCTGCTATGACTACTCAGAACAATGAGCTGTGCATGACCATATCTCAGTGATTTCTCAATTATTTTGCATGTTCTATAGCTTGTTGGAACCAAATCAAAGCCTAGTTTATGCTATCAAAGTTTCATTACATTTCCCTCAACCAATTGTGAGATATCCCCATCGAAATGCTCACTAGTTTTGTACTGTTCAGTTCCAAAAAGTCGGGGGCAAGCATCCAGTTGTTAAATCCCAAAACGAATTTTATCAATTGCTACTATATTGTGAGCACTGAGCAAAAGATCTAGCAGGTGTCAGTACCAAAATAGCAAGTTTTGTGAAACTAGCTATTTGCCAAGTAGTCTATTTTGATTCAATTGTTTGAGGGACCAAATCCAAAGTACATAGGGACTTATTTGGTGTCATTTGCAAGCTAACAGGTCCTATTACATAACCTGAAGTGAAATAGGGCAGGTACAAAGCAGGTTTTGGTAGTACCACCTCACTTCCTTGAAGTATCCATCCATCTCTTCCAACAATGTTCTACTTTTATGTTCATGCTTTGTCTGAGAGAGGGGGGACGCTATCCGTCGACACACACACACACACCCACACACACACACAAAGTGGTGCATTCTTCTAAATCAGTCATGAACTTCTACAAAACTAGTGCTGAACATAGGAGTTAGTTGGTCCCTGGAGCTGCAAGTTATTGAAGATTTCATCAACTATGGTGTGGACGCTCACCAATGGCACATCCTTGTCGATCTGCATGTCATCTTCCACATCATCTCAACATGCTAGTCACAAACCATCTCCTTTTTGGAGGTCAGAGAGAATCTCCGAAGTCACTTTCTTTGACTTTCCAATGACCGCTCCTTTTGGTGCTTTGTCATTGTTTGCATTAGCATGTTCTTAGTTCACGAATCTCTTAAAACTTCTACAAATACCACTTATTTGTGAATCCTACCTACCACCTGAGATAGGGATTCACTGAAGGTTCCACCTCTATTTTCACACTCGTGAATAGCACGATACATGCATGCACACAGAGAGAGAGAGAGAGAGTCGGCTGATTATCAGAATGTGTAGAGAGAGATAGAGAGAGAGGGGAGGGAAGGATTTACACGGTAGAGAGCGAGAAGAGAGGTGCTAGAGAGAGAGAAAGAGATTCGGCACAAAAGTTCGGGGAGAGAGAGAGAGAGAGAGAGTCAAAGCTTCTCCCACGGCCGCAAGCTATCCACACACACATAGAGAGAGAGAGGGGAGGGAGAGAGAGAGAGAGAGAGAGAGAGAGAGAATTGTTTGTCGACAAAAGCAAAGAAAGAAAATAAAGAAATAAATAAATAAAGAAAGAAGGAAAAACGAAGGAAAGAAAGAAAGAAGAAATAAAGAAAAAGAAAGAAAGAAAGAGAGAGAGGAAAGAAAAAGGAAGAGAGAGAGAAAGGGAAGAGAGAGAAAGAGGGAGAGAGATAAAGAATTTTTTTCTCTTGAGTACTATTATTAACCATTTAATAAGAAAAGAGATAAAAAGAAAACAAAACTTTAAAAGAGAAAGGAATTAATGTGATGATTTTATTTGAATATGTTCTATTTACTAATATGAGATTGTTCCTCTTGGGCCCTTGTGGATCTTTTTTGTGGATCTTCTCTCAAAGTTACGACTGATTTTTTTTGAGATATTATATGAAGTGATTGAGAGTGATTGGAAGTAAAGAGAAATAAACATCTTGCCGTGAAGACTTGAACTAAAGCTTTGACGAAGACTGAAGAAAAGCAAAGATCTGACTACAAAGACCAAAGTTGAAGCTCGTGGGCATCTTCTCGCACTATAGCAGGAAGTCTATCTTGTATCTGGTCGATCTGCACTATAGCAGCATACTGTATCACTGATCCACATTGTAGCGGGAATCATTGTATTATTGAGATTTATTGGATGGCATTAGTTGTATTTATATTGTATCATTGAACTTAGTTTGTTTACTTGGCGCATCGATATGGGGATTTCCATTTCCTAGCATTGTATTTCGATTTATCATCCACAATTCTTACAAGCATACGTGCATGACCGAGTGCTTTTCAATTTCTCTTCCAAGGGCATGGGCCTTTGACATACGATACGATCATCCTACCAGGGGCGAGGCACCCAGAATGCAAACGCCGCTTGTCGAATGGGGAGAACGACCCACACTGGGACCTGATCCAACCTCATGTCACTCTTCCCTCCTTACCTCCCTTGCTCTCCGACACCTGAACCCAATGTGAAGCAAGGTGGTTTCATGGTGATCCTCGACATGCCACCCACTCCTTGAGAAGAGAAAACAGGAACCTTGGCGTCAGATCAGATATTCCAGGTACTAGCATTTCAAGTTCTTCCAATTTTTTCACATTGTTCTACGCACTTTAAACAGAAAGATTGATTGGTTGCCTGAGTCTGAGCATCCACGTTCTATGTTAGCTTAGTCCATACACTTGTGCACTCTTTTCATTCCTGCTTAGACTAGGGAATTGCGGCTTTCATAGCTTAGACAAAAGTATATCATAAGAAAGAGGGGAAAATACATTGAACTATTTGGGAATTAAAGAGGGAGTAAGAAAGGGAAATTAAGAGAGAAATAAGTGATAAATCAAAGAGAAAATCAAGATCAAGGTCAAGTGAGATATTCAAGTAAAATTCAAGTCAAGAGCAAGAAAGAACAACCGAGTTAGATCAGATTCTAGCCTAGGTAGAGAGCATTCAGACTGACACCTCGTAGCTCATGACCCATCAAGTTTCTTCTCTGAGCTCTACTTTGAGCTACGAGAGATAGTAGAGCCACTCATAGTGGACATCGTTCTGAGCTCTAGGATAGAGCAGAGAGGAGAGATGGAGGAGGTGTTCAAGGAATTAGTGATAGAGAAACAAGGGGCTCGTGTAATCCAATCCATCTTAAGAGAAAAAGGTAAGTTCACGAGTCTAAATGTGACAGAATACCTAGATGTGTTTGAGGAAAAGGCACAGATCTATGGACCACTGGAAGATATGTTTGCCCACTACTTCACCCAAGTAGTTTGAAGATCTATCCTCGCATCTATATTAGTAAACATAGCAAATCCTTTGGTTGAATTTAGGAGGAATTACATAAGTTATTTTACTTAGAAGATTTTTCCCAATAGAGTAGAGAGGGGTTCCTATGGTGGGTGAATTTCCCAGCACCCACTGTATCCCTTACTCACCTTTTGAATGAGTTCTTGAGAAGATATACCCAGTTACCTAAGGCTGATTTAGATTCACTAAAGCCTCACTTAGTCGTTTCCTTTCTTAAGATCTTAAGTCCTAAAGATAGGACTCAGGTCGAGAGAAGGATAGAAGAGCTTGTGTTGGCATACAAAGCAACAGAGGAGTCATGCACAATACGGCAACAAGGCCAAATCATTTTTTTCCCATGGATTACTTACAACTCAAGTGATTTTAATCACTACACAAACATTGTAAATCCCGTTTTTGGTAGAATAGACTCCATTTTGTGCAAGCCAAGGAGTCCTCGAGCTTGAGGAGTATTAGAACTAGCGACATATCAATTTTCATAATTTTTAGACTCTGTTTGAGCCCTCAAATAGACTCTAGAACCTAATTTTTAACTAGGCCGGACACTAGGTCTGGACAAGACCAAAGCTAGTTAGAAAACTATAAAAAGAGCTAGAGAGCTCATTTTTGGGGTTAGATTGTTTGTGAATTGAGCTTATGTAAGAGACCTTTTGATTAATGCAAAGGACTCCATTGTTCCTCTCCTTGTTCTTGCCTTGTGTGCGCGTGTGTGTGTATGTGTGTGCATGCTTGTGTGCTTCTCACTCACGCACTTGTGTCTTCACTTGCTCATAGTCTTCATACTAGTCCTCACGTCTCCACGGATTGACAATTATGAGGTGAATCTTCTCACGTTGGTACTCACCATTGTGCTAGAGTGACACCAAATTTGGCACCATTGCCGGGGAGAGAGCTTCGAGGACGAGCGTGTGATGGTAAGACGTCGAGTTGAGACATTGGAGTATAGGTAATATCCTTCTTTCTCTTAATTTTTCTTCATTTCTTCCTTACTTTTGCATCACCATCATCACCATCATCATCTCCACCATCTCCCACCTCCATCTCCATCTCCACAAAAAATTTCAGTTTTTTGGTCATATTACACCCCCCACCTCATTTCCCTCATTTCATTGTGAGAGAGAGCGAGAGAGAGCTTGCATGCTATCTGTTTTTGGTGTGTTTTTGAGCTTTTGTTGCAGGAACTTGCTGTACCACCTCCTCCAGCAGTGTGCGCAGGTACGACAGACTCTACACAGGTCCCGGGACGATGACCTCTATCTGTCGCGACAGACAGAAAAACTTAAAATTTTGTGAATGCATGTTTGGCACGGTAACCTACACCATTAGGGCACTCTAAATCACTAGAAGTTTCTCAGAAATTTGCGTTTTTTCAGTCTATCGCGACAGACACCGTCTATCGTGACAGACACTGTCTATCGCGACAGACACCGTCTATCGCGACAGACAGAGACCCACGATAGACCCCGTCTATCGCGACAGACCAAAATTCCACGACAGACAGTGTCTATCGCGACAGACACTGTCTATCGCAACAGACACCGTCTATCGCGACTGACCGAAATTCCGCGACAGACACCGTCTATCGCGACAGACCGAAATTCCACGACAGACAGTGTCTATCGCGACAGACACTGTCTATCGCGACAGACACCGTCTATCGCGACAGACCGAAATTCCGCGACAGACACCGTCTATCGCGACAGACCAAATCACGACAGACGACAGACAGCGTCTATCGCGACAGACACTGTCTATCGCGACAGACCAAAATTCCACGATAGACACCGTCTATCGCGACAGACACCGTCTATCGCGACAGACCAGTCTATCGCGACAGACACCGTCTATCGCGACAGACCAAAATTCCACGATAGACACCGTCTATCGCGACAGACACCGTCTATCGCGACAGACAGCCCCCACGATAGTTTGTGTCTATCACGACAGACACCGTCTATCGCGACAGACAGACATTTTCGGCAAAAATTAAGGGGTAAATTTTTTGGAAATTTAGGCTAAACTTTGGGCATAGTTGCACTCTCAAATACTCATACACTTGCAAAGGCCTTAGAAAAATGCATTAAAACCCTGACAGGTTCTGTTTGTCTAAGTTAACCCCCTAAACCCTGAACGGTCATAACTTTTTCATACGAAATCCATTTTTTGAGCTCTAGGGCTTGTCGGAAAACGCGTTGATTTTCATATAGGATATTTGGAAGTTGACACACAGAGGGGTAGAAACACCAAGGGAGCTCTAGAGGAAATTTCTAGCAACACAAAAGGGGGAACAAGGGTCATTAAAAAAGTGTCTGAAATAAATTGTCTGTCAATTGAAAGGTCAACTTGGAGCTAATCTTGAGACTGATGCAGGTCTATTGAGAAGCAATTGAGAACGTCCAAGCAAGGGTTTTGCGCAAGCTTGAGAATCAACTTCTCGAGCACTAAAGAGCAAGGTTCAACAAGAAAGGTCGGAATACTCTCAACTCCTCTTCGTCAATTCCTAGCTTAGGCTAAGAACGATTAGAAGTAGGAGTAAGTCAGGGCGACGATAGGCAATTATCAAGTTGAAGCATACCTAAACTTTTAAGCTCAAGCTAAGGGCATAATCCTTGTACTGTCGAGAATTTTAAAGGGAAAGAACTTAACGTGGAACGATCAACTGTAAGTGCGAAACAACATTCAAATATTCCTGACGACGTGATATCAGACAAGACCTTAAACACGATAAAATAACTAAAAAGAACCAAGCGACTAATATAAAATAACCAGCAACGAGGTTGTACTCTGGGCAAAGAATTGTGCTACTTAGATAGGCATATGAACCTTAGATCAGGACGACATCTAGTAAGGGAGAGACAAAGCCTCAGATCTTCAGAAGCCAGTGTTAACCACACTGCTAGGTCTTGGGCCCAGCAGTTGAGCCACCACTCGTACTACCCTAGCTCTGAGACCAGTGAGTCAGAGATGTCTCAAGGCATGGACAGACCTACAGGAAGTTCAGGAGTGCCTTACTTGCACAGGGTAGAAGGCCCTTACAAAACACAGTTGGAATACCTTAGGACCAACCGATTAGGTGCTAGCATCTATGAGGACGGCCTAGGAAGATTCGTGGTCCAGATTAAAAACCCTGACCAATCCATAGGACTAGAGCACCCAGCTGTCAAGTTTGAAAACGGTGCATACCTGGACAAAGAAGGAACCATATACGTAGTCACCAGTCACCCAGATAGGACAGATGAATTTGGAAATGTAATCTCAGAAGTGGACTTAGGTGACTTGGAACAAGGAAACATGGGAGTAGAACCTAGAACACCCCGAGGCAAATCTGTTCTCACTAGGATTATCACACCTGAGTGGGTTCCCCAAGACAACAAGAGCATAGAGTTGCTCCTCAATCGAGAAACTGACGAAGCCTTCTGGAGGTATAAATCTAATCAGCCAACTGATATAGAAACTATCATGATCTATGAGTTTAAGGATCCGGATAGCCCAGGTAGAGTGACCTACTTAGATCACACTTCGGAAAGGATCTTTGTGGTGACAAAAAATGATAGGCATGCTTACACTTGGAAGGGTGAATTCATTTTCCCTCAACCAAGATCGAATGAATCCTATGGTCACCCTAGAGCTGGAACATCCCAAGCTCATGGAATGCAAAGAGACAGAAGTAGAGATAGACCAGAAGTAAGCTTTGCCAATCCAGTGGGCAGAGAAAGAACGAGGACGGAGATGAATAGGGTAGAACCTGAGGTGCTTAGAGCTCACAGGAACCAAAGAAATGTGGATGGATTCCCTCTGCCGAGACCTAGAGAGCACGCAAGAACTCTGAGACCGACTCAGCTAGTTAAGTCCATGAAGAATTACTTTGATGGCACAGGAGATCCCTATGATCATGTGGCGGAGTTCAAGCAAGTCTTGAGAGCTGAACAAGTGGAGGATCTATTCACGCAGTACAATGCCTTCGGTCTAACCCTTAGGAACACAGCACTTACATGGTTTCAGCCATTGGATGAGCGCCAGTTCAGGAGCATAGACCAACTCCTAGAAGCATTTATTATTGAATTCTCCAAGAGTGGCATAAGACACAATACCTCCTCACTGATTCACAGCTTCAAGCAAACCCCTCAAGAGACTGTGAGACTTGCAGGAAGAAGATTTAGGCAATACCTTGAAAGATGTCCTGTTTCGGAGCTACCCACATCTGCCAAACAAGTAGCCTTATTCCTTGATGGATTGCTGAGTACGAAATTGAGATCCTATGTGTATCTGAAAGACCCTAGGACTATAGAAGAGTGTGTACGCATGTGCATTGACATTGAAGATAACCTAGGGGAAGAACTAGAGCTTTCCAAAATCTACAAAGATTCAGATAGTGCATCTAGTCACTCTTCCACGCAATCCACATCAATTGAGGAACTCGCAGAAAAAGTAGCTCAGAAATTAGGGGTAACTAGTAAACAAATCCCAAGGTTTGCCCCTGTGAAAAGGTGCTACACTTGTGGTGGTGACCACATGGCGAATGTCTGCCCCATTATGGCTCAGCCCCAAGTAAATCCTAGTAGCCAATCTTGCACCATAGAACGAAGATACACCAATCACACCGCACAAGATTGCCCATACAACAAGCAGGCAGTTAGGCAACCCTACCCTCAGCCATACCCGCAGCAAGGAAGATACCAGAACCCGTACCCTCCACAACCATATGGCAGGCCACAGCAACCTTATCAGCAACCCTATCAAAACCAGCAAAGGCCTCAGCCAGTGCTAGCTCAACAACCACCTGCCCCAGCTAATGTGATTCCGGTAAAGTATGCTGTTGCAGAAGAAAACCTGAATAGAGCGATAGTCCCGGTGACACCCTTGATCTCTGAAAATGACCTCAGTGACCATAGCTTTGATTCTATACATGTCGATAGTCCCCAGGCGTACTACATGCAGTCTCCAGAACATGGTGAGTCCTATTACAGCGAAGAACCGAGCGAACCTAGTTGGGAATCCGATTACACAAACGTCATGTATGCAAACCCCAACCCTAGGCCTCAACCTAGGCAAGTAAGACCTCCATTCCCAAGAGGACCGTGCTACAGATGCCAAGGTGATCACCTCATTCGTGATTGTCCCTTACCTCCACCTACACAAACTCAGTCCGTGACGATCCAAGGCTTTTGCCAAGACTGTGGAAAAGAGCATCTCTTACGAGATTGCCCTAAGAATCCTAATAATATGCCAAAAATCACGCCTATCAACGTTATTGGGTTAGTGGTAGATTCCACAGGAAGTGTCACTTCCACTGCACCAGTGCAGGTAGTCACTAGAGCTCAGGCATTGCAGCAAAACCAAGAGGCAAGCAAGGAAAAGAGCCCAGACGCTAGCGATACTGAGAGCCAAAATAAAAAGAGAACAAGAGCTTGGAGAGATAGCCGCGAACGCATGAAAAGGCAATGGGCAAAGAAGATGAGTGAACTTGAGGAAAGTCTACGAGAAACCAAGGCTAAAATCATAGAGATCACATCTCAACCGCACTCTCACACATTCCCACCGCTACCATCCCCATCACCCTCCATCCCTCCACCCTCTAACACACCCCACGTAACCCACCCACCACCCCAAACAGGATCAGTATTAGCTGATCCCACTCCTGAAGACATAGACATGATGCTTAAAGCATATCAGGCCAGAATCCAAGAAGGGCCAAACGTCACGGATCTTGACAAGTGCTACCCTAGAGCTGACCTAGAGATAGAAAGAACCAAGCTGTGCGCGAAAATGGTCGCATTGGCTCAAACTATGTTTGAAGCTAGTCGCCTTTTCAATTACTCGGGCTCAGCCAAGACGCAATTACACTTGGATGGACTCCTAGAGAAGTTAGAGGAAATAATTGCAAGATCTGCCAAGGAAGAAAAAAATCAAGAAAAAGATAAAGCAAGCAAAAACATGAACCATCCCCCATCGGAAGTTTATGTGGCCAATTCCACTGAACCAGACAACTTCCCCTCCTTGGAGAGAATAGAGAGGCTAATCGCACAATCAGAAAAGGAACCTGCCCCTCAAAGAAAGGAAAAGGCAAGAGAACGGATAAGCCAGCCTCTTCAGGAAGCCCATATGCCTCCTCAAGAAGCTTATCTTCCCCCCCAAAAGGCACAGGAGCCTCCCTCGAAAGCTTGCATACCTCCACAGGTTGCCTACATTCCTTCTCAGGGAGTGTATGAGCCTGTTCGGAAAAGTAATAGAATAAGTAACCCTCCCCAGGAAGCTTGTGCTCCAGCCATCTATGAGAACGAGGAGAGAGCCAACGATAGAATAAGCCCTCCTTCCCAGGTTGCTTATGCGCCTAATTCTACGGAGCCAGACACTTCTTCTTCTATGAATCGGTTTGCACTAGACTTCCTACGAGAGATTCAAGAAGACAAATGGGATAACGAAAGTGAAGTCGCCCCTCCCTTTGAACTTGTGGATGATGCACACGACCAATTCCCACAAGACATCCCATCTATTTACGGGGAACATGAGAGTACTCAATCTCACGAGAGATTGGACTTTGAATCTAATTCCATACAAGAGTTACCCCACTTCACAGGACCATGGGAAGCAAAGTCCACCTGTATGAGAGCACCTACAGTCATGGTAAGAAACGAAGATTCAGTCATACCTAGGAACACGGAGGTAGTGAAGAACACTAACGTGCAGTGTAATCTCAAGTTAGAAGAGCTACTCAAGGTTAGACCTGAATTATGGAAACATGTAGCCAAACAAGTACCAGAGATAGCAAAACCTCGTTCCCAGGTAGGATCCCATAAGACAGTGCCAGAAATTCCCTTGGATAAGATAGGAGATATGTGTGAAGGTGAAGAAGGGAACACCTATCTTCCCATTACCTACCAAGAGTACACCACCAAGGCAATTTTGGACTCAGGTGCAGGAGTTGCAATTGCCACTACTTCCCTATGGAAGCGTTGGGGCAAGCCGGCACTCAGGCCAACGAGAATGAAATTGCAGATGGCCGATGGTCACATAGAGAGACCCCTAGGATTGCTAGAAGGAATAACTCTCACCACTTGTGGTGTCGAGTTTGAGCATACATTTGCCATATGTGACTTCAGCAAAAATCATGCCTATGAGATGATTTTGGGAAGACCATTTATGCGACAGTTGCAAGTGGTACAGGATTGGGGAACCAACTCCTTGTATTTGCAACACTTGGGTGTTACGACCAAAGTCAATCTCAAGGATTATTCTCATAGAGATGTCCCTCCTATCCAATGGAATCCGATCCATAGAGCCAAAGATGATACAGAATCGGTGCATTCCATAGGGTCTGGATCCTCATGGATGCATGAAGACACTCACTTATGGATGTGCAAGGTAGCAGTAGAAGAAGAGAAGAGAGAGAAAGCCAGAGAGGTAGGTGCGAAAGAAACCCATAGATCAATCCAAGACCCAGCCTATGCACCTGTAGTTTTTCCAGACGAAGAATTTGAACCTCACGGTTGGGCAGAAATTTTAGCAACAATGGACGTAGCCATCAATGAAGAACAATGGACACCTCACTGTGATGAGGATGGCTATGACATTTCAGTCTTCTCCATAGAGCCAATCATGGGAGAGGCAGTTCTAGAAGAATGCGAACCTGGCCCTGATGCATTTGAGGATGCAAGTGACTCCGATCTAGAGTCAATCATTATGGACCCACCATTTGCATCAGATGAAGAATACTTCCATGAAGTAGAATTTCAACCCCAGAGGCATGGAGAGGTTACAAATGATGTAAGATTAGCAACACATGTGACCCCGAAGGAAGAAGGAAAGAAACGAAAGAAGAGAGAAGCCTCACCAGAAGAGGAAGAATCTTTGTTTGAGGTCCCAGAAAATTTTAAGAAGTATGAGATAGATGACAGGAGAGTCATGATAAGAATGCCTAAACGAGAGGCACAATCAGGAGAGACCTATGATAACAAAGAAACCACCAAGAAAATAGTAGTGGCCCTAGAAGAAGGAGAGGAGAGATGCACGTACATAGGCCATGACCTAACAGAGGAAGAAGAGCATGCGTTGATAGCCTTGCTAAGAGAATACAGAGCTGTATTCGCTTGGAGTTACAAGGATTTGAAAGGTGTTGACCCCGATATATGCTCACACACTATCCCCATGACCCCAGATGCTAAACCCTCTAAGCAAAAGCCCTATACTTATAACGATAATTACGCTGCTAAGATCAAAGAAGAGATAGATAGATTGGTTGAAGCTGGATTTATCTATGAAATTGAGCACACTGAATGGGTATCCCCCATCGTAGTGGTGCCCAAGAAGAATGGCAAGCTGCGTGTGTGCATTAACTTGAAAAAGGTAAATGCAGCCACAATTCGAGATAACTATCCGCTTCCCATCACAGAACATCTCCTAGAAAGAGTGGCAGGCAAGGAAGTGTACAGCTTCCTTGATGGATTTTCGGGCTACAATCAAGTAGCCATAGCCCCAGAGGATCAGCATAAGACAGCCTTTGCCACAGAATGGGGCATTTTTGCTTTTAGAGTAATGCCATTTGGGCTTACCAATGCACCAGCTACCTTCCAGAGGCTGATGTGCCATGTGTTTAAGGAGTTCCTGAGGAACAGTTTAGAAGTCTACGTTGATGATCTTTGTGCTCATTCCAACATTAGACAAACCCATATCCCTGAACTCAGACAAATCTTTGACAAATGTAGAGAATATCAAGTCTGCCTGAACCCAGAAAAGTGCGTTTTTATGGTAAGGCAAGGCAAGATTCTAGGACACATAGTGTCAAAGAATGGCATATCTACTGACGAAGAAAAAGTGAGAGCCATAGCAGAGCTACCTAGGCCAAAGAATGTCAAGGAAGTACAAGCTTTCATGGGGCACTGTGGTTATTACCAATGATTTATACACATGTATGTTGTCATGCAAAGCCCATGTACGGACTTCTGACAAACTTTGAGTGGACGGATGAATGTGAGAATTCCTTCCAGGAGCTTAAACAAAGATTGTGTTCAGCACCAATCTTGATCACACCAGATTGGAATAAGCCTTTCCATGTTCACGTGGATGCATCCAATTATGCCATTGGATGTGTGCTTGCACAACCTATGTTGGATGTGATGGCTGGGTACAATCAGAAGATCAAGGTGGTGCTGCTAGACCTGCTTCACACCTGCCCTTTCTTTTCTTCAGATATGGTTAGGAGACTCCTTGAGCTTCCAAATGACACCAAGAAACTATATATGTGCTTTACAAAGTGATTGAGAAATGATCAAATCAAAACAGATAAGTTTGAACCTTCATAAGTCCAAAAACTTGCTATTCCTGTAATGACACCTGCTCAGTCCTAAGCTCAGTGTGTCCAGCACACTTGCAATTGGTCTAATTCCTTCTGGGAGTATTAAATTAGCTTAACAAGCTAACATTAGCAAGTTAAATCACTCCAAATGACAAACTATACACTGAGCATGATGTTTAGCAAAATCAGGGACACCCCCGACTTTTTAGGAATCACACAGAGATATACCAGTGATCACTTCGACAGCGATTTCTCCCAATTGGCTGAATAGATTGACTTGAAACTTTGTAGTGTTGTAGAATGCTTTGAGCTGGTTCCAATGAGCCCTGGATCATCAAATTTGGTTCAGTAGATCTTGAGATATGTCCTGATGAAGTTAGCAGACTTGGAGGTAGTCACTCAGAGAAAACACAGAGTAAAAAACTATGAGTATATGTATTGATACTATCAAATGTACATTCCCATTGGCATGTAGAATGATGCCCAATGGTACTCAGAGGTGTAGGCTAGGTAGTAACTCTCACACTCTCACAAATATGCTTGGATTAGCCTCGGGAAGAGTGTCACTTAACCCGCGACTTTTTACATTGACTTTTATAGATGTTTTTAAGGAATTTGAATTTCAAAATTCAAATGTAGGCTCCCTCAAATCTCTCAACTAATCACATGGAGATATTCTCTCCATTCATACCTTACAAGTTCCACGACTTTTGAAGGTAGGTACAATTACAAGAAGTCACTTTGACTTTTACATAAAGTAATAAGTAACTAAGCATAGGCATGGGTTCCTATGCTCTTTCTTGAAATGAAGTAATCCAAGCTTTTGCAATAAACTTCAATGTTGATATCCAAAGCTAAGTGATCTTTGTGCAATCTTCATGTTGAGTCTTCAAGGCACAAGACAAGTCCAAGTGTTAAGGCTTGTTTGCACCAACAGCTCCCCCTCAAGCCAAACACTTGCTTGAGTCTTCATCTTTAGTCTTCAATGATATCCTGTAATCCAATCATGGATTTAAACCTGCATAGCTTGCTTCCATCCAAAGCTTTTGTAAGCAAATCTGCACATTGAATATTAGTGGATACATATGATAATTGGATTTCTTTGCTCAGTAATTTCTCCCTCACATAGTGGTAATGAACCTCTATGTGTTTTGTCCTAGCATGATACACAGGATTAGCAGCTAAATGAAGTGAGCTTGTATTATCACCAAATATGATAGGTGGCCTTGTATATAGGCCCAATTCTGAGTATAGTAGCTTCAACCATATTGATTCTTGAGTGGCATTGGCTAGCCCTCTGTACTCTGCCTCAGTAGATGATAGAGCCACTGTGGGTTGTTTCTTGGATGACCAAGAAATTGGTTTATCACCTGCAAAGCATATGTAACCAGATGTACTCCTCCTGCCATCCTTGCATCCTGCCCAATCTGCATCTGAGTATACCTTGATGTCAATGTCTGATGAATATGGATAATACAAACCATGATTTTGTGTTCCCTTTAGGTACTTTATTATCTTCTTGGCTGCCTCCAAATGTGGTACTCTTGGCTTATGCATAAATTGGCTAAGTACACTAACACCATATGAGATATCAATCCTAGTTAAGGTAGCATAATTGAGACTACCTACCAAACTTTGGTAACCTGTAATATCCTTGAGTTCTTCTCCTTCATGTGCACTGAGTTTGTGGTTGACCTCCATAGGAATGTTTGAGACTTTAGCTTCCTGCAAGTTAAACTTCTTGACCATGTCCTGAATGTACTTCTTCTGAGTAATGTATATACCTGAATTTGTGTAGACCAATTCAAGCCCTAGGAAGTACTTCAATAATCCAAGATCATTTATCTTGAATTCCTTCATCATTTGACCTTTGATGTGTCTAATTCCTTGAACATCATTTCCTGTAATAATGATGTTATCAACATAGACACACAAGTATATTACCTCTGAATTGTTCTTCTTTATAAACAATGAAGTATCTGCTTTACTCATCACAAATCCTTGATCCAAGAGATAGGTTGTCAACCTAAAGTTCCATGCTCTAGGTGCCTGCTTCAATCCATACAGAGCTTTCTTCAATTTGCAAACATGATTTACCTTATTGGGATCCTCATAGCCAGGTGTTTGTGACATGTAGACCTCTTCAGATATCCATCCATTCAAGAATGCATTCTTCACATCCAATTGGTACATGTTCCAATTCTTGGATGCAGCTACACTCACCATAATTCTGATAGTTGGCATCTTTGCCACAGGAGAAAATGTCTCCTCATAATCAATGCCTTGGGTTTGTGCAAAACCCTTGGCCACCAACCTAGCTTTGTACCTGCTTATTGTACCATCTGAGTTCCTTTTGAGTTTGTAGATCCATCTGGATCCTATGACCTTCATGGAGTCCTTCTTGGGTACCAAGTCCCAAGTATCACTCTCCTTGAGAGCCTCCATTTCTTCATCCATTGCTTCCTTCCATTCTGGTTTAGTAATAGCTTCCTCAAATGTACCTGGTTCTTCACTTAAGATGTCCTTTGCAAGATATACAGAGTGCTTGGTTACAAGTGAAGTATCATATCCATACCTAATAGGTTTCTTCTTTTCTCTTGAAGATCTCCTCATAGCTTGAGTTGAGGATTCTGGATTGTCTTCAAGTTGCTTCATCTTCATCTTCCCTTTTGATTTCCAAGCTTTGAACTCTTCAATGTTGATGGTGTCTTCATCATCTGAGCTTGTATCCTCATTCTGAGTTGGTTCTTGTCTGACAAGCTTTGGAAAGTCTTCTTCCATATCATAAGGTAAACTCACTTTCCTGCACTCATTATCATACCATGAATCATTTTCATCAAAGATGACATCTCTGCTTACCTTGAAGCCTTTGTTTGAGGGGTTATAGAACCTGTATCCTTTCTGATTCAAATCATAACCAATAAAGATACACTTTTCAGCCTTAGGATCTAGCTTTCCCCTTACCTGTGAGGGAATATGCACATATGCAACACACCCAAAGATCTTGCAATGATCCAGAGATGGTCTCTTACCATGCCAAGCCTCATAGGGTGTCATTCCATCAAGTGTCTTTGATGGCAACCTGTTGATTAAGTATGTGGCAGTAGATACACTCTCTGCCCAAAGATAATTTGGTAGTTTCTTCTCATTGAGCATAGACCTAGCTGTCTCCACAATGATTCTATTTCTTCTTTCAGCTACCCCATTTTGTTCTGGAGAGTACCTTGTGGTAATCTCCCTCTTGATTCCTCTTTCCTGCAAGAACTCTTCAAAGTCATTGGAGAAGTATTCTCCACCACCATCAGACCTTAATCTCTTCAAATGTCTACCTGTTTGATTCTCTACTAATGCAAGATACCTTTTGAAGCAATTAAATACTTCATCTTTATGTTTCATGAAGTACAAGACAGTCCATCTGCTATAATCATCTATAAAAGATACATAGTACCTTGATCCAGATATGGATGGCTCCTTGCTTGGTCCCCACACATCTGTATGCACCAATTCCAAGTAATCTTCATGCATAAATCCTTTCTTGGTATATGGCAACCTGTGTGACTTACCAAATTGACAAGCCCCACACTTGTATATCATGTGTTGCTTGGATACATTAGGTATCCCAAGCACACATTGATCTCTGCTCATCTGCTTTATGGTTCTCTCTCCAATGTGACCCAATCTCTTGTGCCACATCTCCAATTCTGATAGGGTTTGGTCCCTATAGTTGTACAAGGCAATATTTTTAGTATCCTCAAGTTCAAAGGTAAATAGTCTACCTGACTTCTCTCCCTTGGCTATCCTTCTGAATCCATGTCTTGGATCCTCCACAAATGCACCATGTTGAGTGAACCTGACCTGTAGACCTTTTTCAACAATCTGACCTACACTCATCAGATTCTTGGTGATTGTTGGAACATACAATACTCTGCTTAGCAAATTCTGATTACCATCACTTGTTTTGACATTACCTACTTTAACCACTGAGTGTTTAGTGTCATCACCTGTCTGCACTTGGTGCTTGCCTTTAGGTTCTTCCAAATCAGAGAGTAAGGCAACATTCCCAGCTACATGGTTAGAGCAACCTGAGTCAATATAGAACAAATGATCATCATTGATACCTGATTTAGATGTCATGTTCATAATCAATAAGGAATCATCTTGATCCTCTGCATAATTGTTGTAATCCTTTCTGTTCCTGTATCCTCCTTGATAATTGCCATTGTGATTGTAGATATTGTTGTAGTTGTTGTTGTAATTATTGTTGTAGCCATGGTAGCCTTGAGATTGATTGAACCTGCCTCTGCCTTGGGAGTATCCTCCTCTTTGGTGACCTCTTCCTCTTTGGTTCTTGTAGTTTTTGTAGCATTCATCTGTAGTATGATTAGACAAGCCACAAATATTGCATGGAGATTGATTATAGGGTCTCCCCCTACCTGACTTACCTCCTCTGCCCCTACCTCTAGATGATCTACCTCTCCCTGCATAGTTTGCTTGGGAGGTGGATCCTTCATCATCAACCTTCTTGCTTTTACCCTTATCTTTAGACTTCTTATCTGTATATAGGGCAGAGGGATTGTTACCTTTTGATTGCTCTCCATTCTTTGTGATCTTGGCTTCATGTGTAAAGAGTTGTCCAATCAGAGTTGTTAGATCAGGTGCTTGAATGTCCATGTACAAGTCCATTGCAGTGGTAAAGCTTTCCCACTTGTCATCTGCTTTGAGTCCATTGATCACTTGTCTGACTATTTGCTCTTCTTCAATCTCTTCTCCAACACTTGCAAGTTGATCTGCTATGTCTTTGACTTTGGTGACAAAATCTGAAACACATTGTTTTGATTGCTTCCTAAGAGTTGTAAACTCAATCCATAGCTGATTCTTTCTGGCCCTTGTGCTTGATGAGAAGTATGTTGACAAGGTCTCCCAAGTCTCTTGGGAAGTCTTACAGTTCCTAACATGAGGTAGAAGAAAATCAGAGATAGAGTTTAGAAGATATGACCTTGCCAAAGCATCTTTAGCACACCATTGATTAAGTCTCTCATGCTCATCCTTTGTAGGTAGGCCTCTGGTTTTGAATGAGGGCAACTCCTCATCTCCTGATATGTATCCATACAAGCTTCTCCCTTGTAGATAAGTCTTCATTCTTAATGACCATGCCTGGTAGTTATTCCTATCCAATTTGTCAATAAAGGAAGGGAAACCATCACCCATGATTACCTTGTTTGCTCTGATACCACTGTTGGATGTGATGGCTGGGTACAATCAGAAGATCAAGGTGGTGCTGCTAGACCTGCTTCACACCTGCCCTTTCTTTTCTTCAGATATGGTTAGGAGACTCCTTGAGCTTCCAAATGACACCAAGAAACTATATATGTGCTTTACAAAGTGATTGAGAAATGATCAAATCAAAACAGATAAGTTTGAACCTTCATAAGTCCAAAAACTTGCTATTCCTGTAATGACACCTGCTCAGTCCTAAGCTCAGTGTGTCCAGCACACTTGCAATTGGTCTAATTCCTTCTGGGAGTATTAAATTAGCTTAACAAGCTAACATTAGCAAGTTAAATCACTCCAAATGACAAACTATACACTGAGCATGATGTTTAGCAAAATCAGGGACACCCCCGACTTTTTAGGAATCACATAGAGATATACCAGTGATCACTTCGACAGCGATTTCTCCCAATTGGCTGAATATATTGACTTGAAACTTTGTAGTGTTGTAGAATGCTTTGAGCTGGTTCCAATGAGCCCTGGATCATCAAATTTGGTTCAGTAGATCTTGAGATATGTCCTGATGAAGTTAGCAGACTTGGAGGTAGTCACTCAGAGAAAACACAGAGTAAAAAACTATGAGTATATGTATTGATACTATCAAATGTACATTCCCATTGGCATGTAGAATGATGCCCAATGGTACTCAGAGGTGTAGGCTAGGTAGTAACTCTCACACTCTCACAAATATGCTTGGATTAGCCTCGGGAAGAGTGTCACTTAACCCGCGACTTTTTACATTGACTTTTATAGATGTTTTTAAGGAATTTGAATTTCAAAATTCAAATGTAGGCTCCCTCAAATCTCTCAACTAATCACATGGAGATATTCTCTCCATTCATACCTTACAAGTTCCACGACTTTTGAAGGTAGGTACAATTACAAGAAGTCACTTTGACTTTTACATAAAGTAATAAGTAACTAAGCATAGGCATGGGTTCCTATGCTCTTTCTTGAAATGAAGTAATCCAAGCTTTTGCAATAAACTTCAATGTTGATATCCAAAGCTAAGTGATCTTTGTGCAATCTTCATGTTGAGTCTTCAAGGCACAAGACAAGTCCAAGTGTTAAGGCTTGTTTGCACCAACAACCTACTGGTGAAGGTAATATGGATCTTCCGATTGCCTATGCCAGTAGACAGTTGAATGCGGCTGAACGAAATTACACCACTACGGAGAGAGAAGGTTTAGGCATGGTATATGCAGTTAAGAAATTTAGACACTATTTGCTTGCAAATAAGTTTAAATTTTTTACGGATCATCAAGCATTGCTATACCTCGTAAACAAGCCTTGCAATACAGGAAGATTAGTGAGATGGTTTCTCTTGCTAATGGAATATGATTTTGAGGTTGTGGTAAGGAAAGGGAGGACTCACTTGAGAGCAGATCACCTCTCTAGGCTCACATCGGGAGAAGCCCCACAAGGAGTGTCAGACGACCTTCCTGATGCTTACTTGTTTAATTTGGAAGTTGTACCGCAGTGGGCTAAGCCACTGGTACCAGTATTGACATACGCGCCTAACCATCCAGTGGTAAACACACGGAATAGAGAGGTTGTAAAAGCCCAAAAGTACCACATCATGGCAGGAAGTATGTACAAGCACACAGATCAAGGGATCTTGGCTTGCTGCGTAGAAGAGGATGAGTACGCTAAATGGTTGCAGTTAGCACATGTAGGTGCACTAGAACAACACCATTCAAAGCAACGAACTTTATAGACACTAAGAAGACTCGGAGTGCATTGGCCGACTATGGAAGCGGATGTCCAAAAGTTGTGCAAGGAATGCCCAATCTGTTGCACTAAGCCACCTGTGGAACACGCCACTCTGTATCAAGTATCCATTGTGCCAGATTGGAGTGAACCACTAGTATCCTTCCTAAGGACGAAAGCATTCCCTCCAGACATGACTTTGGCTAGGAAAAGGAGTTTAGAACAAGAAGCCCTGGATTACTCACTCATTGGTGATAATCTATACAAGCGTGGTAAAGATGGTTACCTGAGGCTATGTGTCCATGAAAGTGAATATCTTAAGATCTTAGAAACTGCTCACCAAGGTGTAGCAGGAGGACACTTTGGACCGGATCAGGTGATCAAAGCAATACTATTTGCGGGTTTCTGGTGGCCTACCCTTCACATGGATGCACATACCTATGTGAAACGGTGTGATGTCTGTCAGAGGACTCAGTATCCTATACGCAAAGATGAGATGCCACTGAAACCTATGATGGGTGGACGTGCATTCTCTAAGTGGGGAATAGACTTCGTAGGTCCTATTAATCCCCCAGCTAAAGGTTCTCATGCGGAATACATCATTGTTGCAACAGATTATCTCACCAAGTGGGTAGAGGTAAAGGCTACGACAAAGAACGATGCTCAAACAACTACCAAATTCTTGTTTGAGAATGTATTCACAAGATACGGGCTACCTATAGAGCTTGTAAGTGATAGAGGCACTCATTTCTTGAACGAAGTGATTGAAAATCTACTCCAAGAATTTTTGGTAATACACAAGAAGTCTGCCCCCTATCACCCTCAAGCTAATGGACAAGCTGAGAGCACTAATAAGATCTTATGCAATGTACTGACAAAGTTAGTGAACACTAAACGCTCTGATTGGGACAAACAGCTACACCATGTTGTTTGGGCATACCGAGTTGCCTACAAAACGGTACTCCAAGCCACCCCCTTTCAGATGGTATTCGACCAAAACGTTGTGCTACCCTTGGACTTCCTGATTCCTACGTTGAAAGTAGCACAAGAGCACGAATGGACAGGTCATGAACTCTCCTCTAGGATCTTTGACCTTGAACGATTAGGAGAAACAAGACTGAGAGCCGCTGCAGGAATATATGCAGCCAAGAAGAGACAGAAGGCATACTTCGATGCCCATGTGAAGGATAAAGGTTTGAAAGCAGGAGATCTAGTTTTAGTCTATACACTGAAACAACACGCAAGGAAGCTAGAAAAGAGAGGCTACGGACCCATGATCATCAATAGGATCTCCACAAGTGGAGCAGTACAATTGGCCACATTAGAGGGTGATGTTCTCCCAAACTATATTAGCGGTTGCAGAGTCAAGTTGTATCAGGAACCCCTCACGGAGGAAATGCTCAGCTGACTCAACACTGCTAAGAAACGCAAAGAGGAAGAAAAGCGAGTTCGAGAAGAGGCTCAAGCAGAAGCTTTAGAACGCATCAGAAGGATGAAGTTATGAAGGCAAGGTAGAGATCAGCCTAGAGCAAATGACTATGCAGATCAAGGATATCCCATGGCCATGTGTGAAGTTGCACGAACAAGCTCGCATAGGATAATTGATAGACATCCTTTCTTAACCCTAAATATAGGACAAGGAAAGAGTGCAAGGAACGTAAGAGCCTTGATTGACTCAGGCGCAGCCACTAGTGCTGTTAGAGTGTCTTACTGTCAAGAGTTACAGTTAACTGTCAATCCTGTGGAAGCATATCTCATAGGATTGGGAGGCGTGGAAACCCCTTGCATGGGCGAGGTGGAACTTCCCCTCTACATTCATGATGAGGAAATGACTGTTAAAGTACTGGTGTGTCAAGATGAGGATCTCACTGAACCTCTTGTCTTGGGTCAAGATTGGATCTATGACCAAGCAGTCAATCTAAACCTAAGAAGTGGACTTCTCCAGGTTTGGGTCAATCATAGTCGAGTTACAGTAGAATTAGACAATGGAGCACTCAAGGAACTAGGAAAGGCACAGACTCTTGGTCCTTCCAGGGGTACACATGAAGATGACCATGCTGTTCTTGTCCAAAACCATGTGTTGCAGAGGAATGATATTCGCAAAAAAGGAGTCAGGGATGCAACGGAACTCCCTTCTTTTCCAAAGGCCAGAAGGAGGCAACAACCCAAGGTGGATCAAAGGCAGAAGAAGTAGAGTACTACCTATGTCCGAGATCAAAAGTACCTGCGCAGCAGAATGTCCCAGAAAGTAAACCATGTGTGGGTGCGGAAAGGCGAACAACCGGTGGCACCACCGCCAATTACACGGGCTAAGTCTCTTATTAATAACCAACAACACGACATTAATAAGAAGTTTTGCAGAAATTCTCCTGCTAACGTGAAATCTATTTGGGTGCCCAAGAAGTCGATGAAGGCTAGCCCACAATCAAGACAAATTTGGGTGCCTAAGGCTTGCTTGCGGGCGCAAGCAGCTACGCCGAGGCCACGACCTATACAGCATAACCCATCTACTCGTACAGCCAGTATTCACTCGTTCTCAACACTCAGGAACACACCAAGGCCCATGAGCACGAACAGAATCATTTGTAAATGGGTCCCTAGAAGGCCTCATGTTCAAGCTGATACACCTATAATGTTCTCTAGTGTCTCTACGAAACCAAGGGAAAAACCCATCCACTGCATTTGGCAGCTTAAGACCTGTAATAAACCCCCCGACCCCAATTTGTAAATTCACCCCCACTTACTAACTGCATTAGTCTCCTAGGAATACCCAAGCATTAACTACACACACTGTCTTCGTGCACTTACTAACCACTAACTCACCATCTACCTCATGTTAATGTTGTAACGGGGACAACAACGGATTTATTCTGTCCATTACGATGTTAACACGTGATTCTATATTCTCACAGAATCAGAAGGCAAGAAGTAAAATGGCAGAAGCGACAGGTTCGGGCTCACAAGTAGGGATACTTACTGCAGGAATTGATGTGGATAGTCTACCTGTGGATGTGCCACCAACTGAACGACCAGTGGAGCTGCAGCACCTTCAGCAAATCCTGGTGCCGGATCCACCTACAGGAATCACGGAAAGAGTCCATGCCAATTCTCATTGGTTCAATGGCATGCCAGGTCCATTAGGAGAGGCCAAGTATATATGGGAGTCTAAGTGCGAGTATGACAGATCATGGGTTCGATTCCAATTTTTCTCCAAGGAGTTCGAGACTTTACAGAACACCGAGGATCTCCAGACCATATGGCAACGAGCAGGGCTGGCAGAATACTTTGAAGCCCCACTACCTAAACCAGATCTCCTCCGATGTTACTATTTGGTCTCCACATTACAAGCTAATGAAGAAAAGGACAAACCTGGATCATTTGTTCTTCCCTCCCTGCTGGGCAACAACGAGTTGAAGAGGTCTGAACTTACTGTGGAGTTGGTAAGTGACGCTTTGAATATGCACGGCACGCATGTACCCTCTGAAAAGGATGCTCTTGTTCCCACTAACATGAAGGATAGGAAACTATTGAAGCTTAAAGACATGGCAGCACTCACCCCAAACGTGTCCATCCCTCTCCGCATGTGCATGCAACATTTCGCCTTTCCCGGCCAAGACCGCTTCACACAACCACACAAGAGAATCTGGTTCGCTCTCTACTTAGCGGAAGCAGGTGCGTTACCCATTAAGCTACCGGTATGGATTATAGATCAATTGTATGAAGCAAACAAACGGTCTTCTAGGAAATTAGTGGTGAACGGATGCTGTGCAATCACACGCATTATTTACCGGTGCCTAGCATACGATGTCCCCATTGAACGTGCCTTAACTTGGGCACAATTACAAATGTTTAAAAGGCTCAAGACGTCCACACATCAATCCAAGCGCATGAGGGGTGCGATCCCTTGTGTCCAGACAAGGGAAGTTCTGACTACTCCTGAGGTATCGCCACGAAGGGAGGCCACTGTACCTCCCTTTACCATTAGGATACCCAGGTCGGGATCTGAAACTACGACACAAGCTACCCCATCGGCTCCTCCTCTTCCACCTGAATTCGAATTTGCTGCCACTGGAGATGCTGAAGGAATGGACCCCCAGGACTTCGAAGCATTCCTACAAAGTACACAATTCTCTGATGTGGAGTTTTATTCAGAGGCAGAGGAGCAAGGCACATCCTCACGAAGAAGAAGAAAGTCTACAGACGGTCGACATGTACATTGGAGTGACGCTCAGCAAGGTCAACAACAAGGACACCTAGAAGAAGAAGGAGCGTATGAAGAAGGGACCACTGAAGCCCCAGCATATACAGCAGAACTCCGAAGGCTGTATCAGATTATGGAAAGAGTGCGATCGCAACAACTACTCACCGAACAGAGTAGCAGAGTACTCATGACTCAGTTGTTGGAAGAAGCAGGAGTTGACTCAGAGTATAGGGAAGGTCTCTTATTGATGGCAGAAACATATGGGGTAGTAGAAGCAGTGCGCACTGCCATTCGGAGGTCTCCAGTTCAATATGACCCACGAAGGTTCCAGACACGACCACGCTCAGGTAAGAATATCCAGATTCCCATTACAACTGCAGAAGAGCCAACTATTACATCTGAACGTATCAGGACAACCTCCCAAGCAACCGAAACGGCTAGCCAACAGCAACCAGTCACCCATGAGGAGTCCACCGAACCACTACCACCCACACCCCCACCATCACCTCCTAGAGCAGAAACAGTGGAAATCACCTCGACCACTCAACCCACCGACCCAACCTTCATCTTCCGCACTCCCATCTCTAGTTCCACCCTATTCTCTACCACTGATAACCCAATCTTTGAAGCAACCCCCCTCACTACACAATCCACCGAACCGCTCCTAGAGCCTGTCCTAGGGCAACCATCCCCCATGCCCTCAGCCATAGGTCATCCTGACCCTAGATCCACATTCATGGGTTTCCCTGCTACCACGCAACCCTTCCAGCCCTCCTCAAATTTACGACCTCAACCCCCGACCTCTCTCTCTCCATTTCTACAATCCCTCCATGACCTCCTTGCTAGAGCTTTTCAACCAGGGTCTCAACCATTTCCTGTCTTTTCAGCTTCCCACCCCACTTCGCATCTATTCACCACTTCCACACACACACCACCTACCATCCCAATGTATATGGCAGACCCCACACTCACACCCACTCCTGAAGGTATGGACATTTCACCACCCACGGCACCTCCCCCCACAATTTCACCTCCTCCCATTCCCCCTCCACCAATTTCACTCACACACACGACTTCCACAGACACATCATTCATTGTTCCCCTTCCCCAATTCCCTTCCCATGCATCTCCCACTGTAAACACCACCCACTCATCTATAGGAAATGCATTGGACACCATGCTGGCTTGTATATCAAATTTAAGGACAGATTACATTCAGCTCCAGCAACAAAACGAACGCCTGCACGAGCACTCAGAGACACTACAGCACCGCCTCGCGGCACTAGAGGAGGAAAATGCTCGCCTCCACACACAGTTCCAAACTCTCCAAGAAGCTCATGGCATATTGGAGGTACAGTTACAGAACACAGATCAGGAAGCGATACAGGTGGTAGAAGGTCACCTACGGACACAGCTGGAACCCAACTCAAAGCTTCAGCGAAATATGGCTCTACTCAAACGCCATCTTGCGGCCGCTCAGGAAGAGAATCGACGTCTGCAAGTACAAAATCAAGAGAACCTGGAGGCAGCTATTGAGAGCACACCGGGGGCACCCATCAGCCCATCCAAGTTTCAAGCAGTGACCCCCGATAATATCAAGATCATATTGGAAGACTATGCCATGTTGCTTGAAGCACATGATAAGCTATCGGAGGAACTGGGACAAATGAAGCAGAAACACCAAAAAGGACCAACAGCAGCCTCTCCAACCACCCCCTCCGCGGCTTCACTTCTCACAGACGCAGAGGCCATAAAAGATCTCCAGAAACAGGTCACTGAATTGCAAACACGTCTACTACAATATGAGAGACCACCTTCCCCTCCAGAGGCTCCCACGGACGAAGAAGTTGTGCAAATTCCTGTGGAACAAACGTTTGACGAAGAATACGATCCACAACCATTCCCAGGAGGCCAACAAACAGAAGAAGCTCAGGACACATTCGAGGCACCACGGCCCCCATGGCTACGTCAAGTGGAGGAAATCGGGAGTTCGCACGAAGAGCGCACAGTAGTGCAAAATCAGGCCATGAGGGTCATAGAGGAAACTGTGCTACAATCGGCTTACTTCAAGCACCTGTCATCGAGACGCCTGATCCTCTCATCTGAACTCCAATACAGGCCGTATTATATTATCTTGGCTGATTATAATGCAGAAATACAAAGAGTCACGGGTCAGATTCCTACCTTTGCGACCCAATTTCAACCCGAAGACCTTCCTCCAGAGGTGCAAAAAGGCAAAATTCGTCAACCCACCTGGCGGCAGAAACTTCTAGAGACATATCCAAAAATGCTACGCACATGGAACAACGCGCCTTTACACCTCCTATACAATCCATGCTACGGTCCAGTCCCACGCCGCAGGTCTTGGAAGGCATTCAATATCAAGGTACAGAACAACGCGCAATGCAAGGAATGGCTGAACTACCCGTACATTGCGCCACCACAGGGACCACCGTCGGTAGCATATATGATGGGAACCATTCGCCACTGGATGCCGCGCTTGAAGCCCATGCAAGATGTAGCAGCGCAAATGATGCTTAAAATCTTAGATATGATGCAGGTAGTCCTGAAAACTTTTAGAAATGCAGCCGCACCACAGGTACGTCTCCCGGGGTTCAGCAATGGAAATTATGACTTGGTGTATGACATGAGCACCACCCCCAGTATTCGTGTGGCTTACGCCTGGCATGCGCGCATCAAATACCTCCCTGCCTGTTACAAACAGACCTTTGAAGAAATGTTCAGATCAGGTTTCTGGGAGTATCACTCGGAGATTTTCGCACCGAAGCCAACACATCTGCTCCAACTTTTTGCTTGTGAACAAGCAATGTACTCTGAGTACTACACCACCCCGCAACCAGAGGCCCCTGGTGCAATAAATTGGGATGCATTGGAAGCTGATCTAGCAAGAGGCTTAAGGATAGGAGAACATGAACTGGCCACCAATGTCATCCAATACTATATTGACCACCCGAGAGAACAAAGGTCTGTCAGGGGCGACAGACGCTAGGAAGGGGGGCGTGTTGGCATACAAAGCAACAGAGGAGTCATGCACAATATGGCAACAAGGCCAAATCATTTTTTTCCCATGGATTACTTACAACTCAAGTGATTTTAATCACTACACAAACATTGTAAATCCCGTTTTTGGTAGAATAGACTCCATTTTGTGCAAGCCGAGGAGTCCTCGAGCTTGAGGAGTATTAGAACTAGCGACATATCAATTTTCATAATTTTTAGACTCTGTTTGAGCCCTCAAATAGACTCTAGAACCTAATTTTTAACTAGGCCGGACACTAGGTCTGGACAAGACCAAAGCTAGTTAGAAAACTATAAAAAGAGCTAGAGAGCTCATTTTTGGGGTTAGATTGTTTGTGAATTCAGCTTATGTAAGAGACCTTTTGATTAATGCAAAGGACTCCATTGTTCCTCTCCTTGTTCTTGCCTTGTGTGCGCGTGTGTGTGTGTATGTGTGTGCATGCTTGTGTGCTTCTCACTCACGCACTTGTGTCTTCACTTGCTCATAGTCTTCATACTAGTCCTCACGTCTCCACGGATTGACAATTATGAGGTGAATCTTCTCACGTTGGTACTCACCATTGTGCTAGAGTGACAGCTTGGTAAGAGGTTTGGTTTGACGGAAGAGTGGGCCGTAGTGAAGAGAGAAGTGGAAGAAATTGCCCAGATGAGGCAAAGCCAAGTTGCATTATATGATAGACTGGCAGCAATGGCTCCACAATCACCTAGAGAGGCACCTCATCCAACAATTCAGAATGTTCCTATAGCATCAGCTTCTGCTAATGTTGCATCCACTTCGCACTCACCAGTAGAATTACAACTTGAGATCTTAAGCAGGAAAATAGAAAACCTGATGTCAATGAAAGCGTCTGTCAAAAGAAATGGCCAGCATACATAATAAAGTTTTTTCTATGGGATATTAAGACCCCACTCTTGTTATATAGACCTGATACCAAGAAATGCTATGCCTATTCCAAACATGCAAGGTTACATAATGCCTCAGCCTGCACCTCCACTATAGCCTATTGCATAGGAAGCACTTGCACCACTAGTTCAGCCCACATTTTAGAGAAACACTAGGCCTTTCGAGAGACCAGCTACTAGTGGGTTTTTGAGAGCAAAGACATGTGTATGGTGCAATGCAGAGGATCATTTCCCCTATGCATGTGAAGAGCTAAAGAAGCAAAAGAGCATCAATTGGTAATTGATATAGATAAGAAACTCTCTGACTTCAGGACTCGGCTTCCTCTACCTGTGAACTAGGGAAAGGGAGGAATGAAGGAACTTTATGAGAATTTATCAAGAAATATGGGCAGCACATCTGCAGCATAGTTAGAGCCACTAGAGGAAGGAGATGAAGAGGAGACTAGGCCTCAACCATAGAGGAATTACTCTCACTATAACATATGAGGGGCATATCGACATTATCTATACCGATGGTCACTCTCGGCATCGGTATAAACATTGGAAAACTCCATTTAAAGATACTGTGGGTTAAGTGAGCATCAGTATGACCATTTAAAATGGATCATCAAGATGTCTCGCAACCCTCGGTATAGGCGCTGGTATATGCGTCGATATAAGCATCGGTAATTTACTCGAAGTTACTGACGCTCATATCGACGCCCATATCGATGTCTATACCGAGGCCGTGTTTAAAACATACCGAGAATCCTAGAGAAAAACTGAACATTTTGCTTGTGTTTTACACTGAGTACTTCTTGCTTCTGTCAAACTTGCGTGTGAGAACCAAATTGTGACCTGCTTGTGCACACACACACACACAGATCTCTGTCTCTACACACACACACACTCTCTCTCTCTGTTTAGATCTTACATCTTGGTAAGTGGGTGCATACTCTTAGCCTTTCTTTTTCTCTATGCTTTATGTTTTATAATCTCTTCTCTTTGATTTTGTAGAAGTTTTTTGGCATCGATTCTTTGGAATTCGACGATAGACGACATATACATTATCCTTTGACGACAACGATCCAAAAGAGGGACATACCTGTAAGTGATTGTTTTATTCTCTATTGATATAGAGAGAAAGAGAGAGAGAGAGAGATGAGAGAGATGAGAGAGAGAGAGAGATGAGAGAGAAAGAGAGATAGAGAGATAAAGAGAGAGAGAAAGAGTGAGAGAGAGAGAGAGATAAAGAGAGATGAAAGAGAGGAAGATAGAGATAGGAAGATAGAGCATACATACACACACACATACATACACAGATACATACACACATGCATGCATACACACATATACACACATGCATACATACACACACACATATACACATATGCATACACACAAATATACACACATGCATACATACACACAAATATACACATATGCATGCATACACACATATACACACATGCATACATACACACACATGCATACACACATACATACACACACATATATACACATATGCATACACACACATACACACACATGCATACACACATACATACACACACACATATACACACATGCACACACACATATACATACACACACATACACACATGCATGCATACATACACATACATATACACACATGCATGCATACACACATGTACACATATACACACATGCATACTTACACACACATGAATACACACACATATGCATACACACACATACACACACACATGCATACACACATACATACACACACACATATACACACATTCATACACACACACATACATACACACATATACACACATGCATGCATACATACACACACATATACACACATGCATGCATACACACACATACATACACACAAATGTACACACATGCATACATACACACACATATACACACATGCATACATACACACACATACACATATACACACATGCATACATAGACACACACATGTACATACATGCATACATACACACACATGTACACACATGCATACATAGACACATATGCATGCATACATACACACACATATACACACATGCATGCATACATGCACACACGCCTACATACACACATATGCATGCATACATACACACACATATACACACATGAATGCATAAACATGCATACATATACTCACATACATACACACACATACATACACAAACATACACATATACACACACATATATGATTTTAGTATAGATAAATAAATTTGAAAATAGCTAGTGTTTTAATTAAATATATATAATTAAATATATATAATTAAATATATAAAATTAAGGTTTCAAAGTTTACTTTTACATCAAATATATAAAAATAGGATTAGGGGTTTTAGGCTATTTACACATACATACACATATACTTACACACATATATATATATATACACATATATACATACACATATATATACACATGCATATACATATATACATGTCTTAGGTCTAGATCTTTTTCAATTGGGGTTTTAGGGTTTTTACATATGCATAACGTATATACACACATACACGTACACATATAATACATATGGATACACGAAAAAATATATTTTATGTATAGATCTTTAGTATTAGGGTTTTAGGGTTTTTACATACATATAATTCAATTAAATTTATATAAAGAAAAAATATAGTAAAAATTAAGAAAAAAATCTGAATATATATATATATATATATAGGATAATTGTATAGATAAATAAATATGAAAAGAGGTAGTGTTTTAAATAAATTAATTAATTATATATATTTAAATATATAAAAATAGGATTAATTTTAAGGTTTTTTATAAGAGTAAATATATATACACACATACACATACACATATATATAGACACATATACACATACACATATATATACACATTCATACACATATATACATGTTTTAGGTCTAGGTCTTTCGTATTAGGGATTTAGGGTTTTTACACATGCATAACATGTATGCACACATACACATACACATATAATACATATGTACATGTATATACACATGGATACACAAATATACATATTTTAGGTCTAGATCTTTAGGATTTAGGGTTTGAAGGTTTTTATATACATATAATTCAATTAAATTTATATAACATAATAATATAGGAAAAATTAAGAAAAAAAATTTTATAAAATATATATATATATATATATATATATATATATATATATATATATATATATATATATATATATATATATATATATATATATATATATATATATATATATATATATATATATATATATATATATATATATATATATATATATATAGGATAATTTTATAAATAAATAAATATGAAAAAAGGTAGTGTTTTAAATAAATAAATTAATTATATATAATTAAATATATAAAAATAGGATTAATCTTAAGGTTTTTTTATCAAAGTAAATATATATACACATACACATACACATATATATATACACATATACACATACACATATATATACACATACACATATATATACACATGCTTTATGTCTAGATCTTTACGATTAGGGTTTTAGGGTTTTTACACATGCATAACATATATACACATATACACATACACATATAATACATATATACATGTATATACACATGCATCCACAAATATACATATTTTAGGTCTACATCTTTAAGATTAGGGTTTGAGGGTTTTTACATACATATAATTTAATTAAATTTATATAAAGAAAAAATATAGAAAAATTTAAGAAAAAAATCCAAATATATGAATAAATATGAAAAAATCTAGTGTTCTAAATAAATTAATTAGATATATATAAATATATAAAAATAGGATTAATTTTAAGGTTTTTAATCAAAGTAAATATATATACACATACACATACACACACATATATATACACATACACATATATATACACATACACATATATATACACATGCATACACACATATACAGGTTTTAGGTCTAGATCTTTACTATTAGGGTTTTAGGGTTTTTACACATGCATAATATATATACACATACACATATAATACATATATACATGTATATACACATGCATCCACAAATATACATATTTTAGGTCTACATCTTTAAGATTATGGTTGAGTATGATTTTTGGATTCAGATCCACTTGAAACTTGAGAATCTAAACTTACTTTTTCATTTGAGTCAAGAGCAATCGCATATTTTGCATCAGCATAAAATCGTGCCATTTTATGAAACACCACATCTCTAGTAACCTTCAACTGGCATGTGATTGAATTCTAGTACTTATATGAAGCGTTTCCAAAGGATTACCCAATGACGATACATTTTGCTACTTTTTGGAAATCTTCATCATGAATTCATCTAGCATATGTGCATATGCAATGCAATAATATACTTTCTATTGAGAGTTTTGTATTTCAAGCTCAAGAGGTGGGAACATGCCCCACATTGAACCTTCCACATCATCCACAATCAAAGGAGGATAATTTCCATGAGTTGGAGGCATCAAATCATGTCTATAATGGAAAGGAGTTTATTAGAGAGGATATAGGTTACCTTTTGATGTGATTGGACCTCACTTTTTGACATGTATATGCTTTTGATTGGTTAAAGAGGTTAGTATGTGACTTTTAAAACCTTTGATGAGTTCTTTTATTACTTAGAGTTGTGGAAATACGTGCCCAAGCTTTGTGCTTTCTTAAGCACACCCCCTACTATCTGTTCTCCGCATATTTTGTAGAGATTTTACTTTTGCATACTCTATCTCTCTAGATGATCTTGGGAGACCCCCTGATCTTGTAATTGTTTTTCCTCCTTCATTCTTAATCCATTTGCAATGGATTTTGTCTTGTTGGAAAGATTATAAGTTCTGCTTTGAGTCATATAAGATTTAGGATCAGTTCTTGCACAAGTTCAGAGAAATGTCTAAAATAGTGTCTCTCTATTTAGCCAATACTCTATGAATAGATTATATTATCTATTTTGTTGTAGCTAGTTGAGGCACCATCCACCATCCAAATGAGGTGACTTTTGTCTCATTAGAAATCTATTTGAGTCTAGTTTTAGCATGCACGTTTTCATTTTCATTATTTGCATGTACTGAAAGAAACATAGAAAACATAGAGCCTATGTTTGAAAAAAAGTAGGATCCTAGGAGGGTAATTTTGTTTTCGTTGTGCACCTAGGAGTGTTTATCCTCCAACAATGCTACTAAATTGAAGTAAAGACCTCATCAAATCTTGAATGAAAGAAGCAAAGATTAGACATGTCAACAACGGGAAGCAAACAAGTCATCGTATCAATGGTAAGAACGCTATCATTGTAAATGCATTAGTAGATTCGGGCTCCAAAATCAATGTGATTTCAAGAGAAGTCTATGATAAATTTTGATGGCCCCTAGATAAAGATTGTGGAGGGCATATGAGAACTATAGATAATGGTCTAGGTACCTTGTATGGAGCTTGTGCTAGTATGCTCATATCCATAGGAGGAATCATAGAAGAATTTGACTTCTTTATTCAACATAATTGCTCCAATAAAGTTCTCTTAGGTCAACTCTTTATTTGTGAGAGTCCTATGGAAACTAAAGCCATGGATGATGGGTCTACCTATGTTGGAATTAAGTCTAAGGATGGAATGCAATCACTTCAAGTCATGATGGTAGGAGTGAGTCATCCTAGGAATCAATTGTCAATTAGAAAGAAACCTATTGTTACTCAGGGTCGTGAGCATGCTTGTACTGATTGTGCACCACGATTCATGTTTGGAGCTACATACGATCAAAATTTCTGATAGAATCCATTGTTGAGCGGGACAAGAGTGGACATTGGTTTGATATCTCGCACCAACCATCATGTACAATAGTTTGAGACTTTTTTGTTTATATTCTAGATTAGATTTTCTTCATAATAGTCAATTGTCCAAGTCTTTTATCCAAAAAACCCAAAATAAATTATAAAACGAGCAAAATCATGGGACATGATGAGAACATTGAGCGTGTGCTTGAGACATCTCATTGTTTCTCTACTCTCGAGGAGTTAGAGTTATGTCTTCAGCAAAATTCTAATTCCCACATAATTCTTCTTTCTTCCCTTGATAAGTATGCACTAATCCAAGAGTATGCTCTCAATGTTGACAAGTGCTCAAAATTGATCCAAACCCACAATGCCTTAGTGTGAATGTGTACTTTACCTCAAGGAGCAACTAATTTTGTGGCTCATATGATTAGTGCTATGAATATGGTCTTACATGATTTTATCCCTCATATAACCATGCCATTCATTGATGATGTTCCAATTAAAGGGAGTGAGGAACATGTAAAGGACATTACTTTAGATTCATCTGGATTTCGTAAATTTTTTGTTGACCATATCTCTGATTGTGAATGAATACCCACAAAAGCTTGATGCCATTCGTAAGACTTTTGAAATGTGTAACAATGTGAGTGAGGTATGTAGATTTCTTGGTCCGTGCATCTTTTATGTTATTTGGATCCCACACTTTGCTAATGTTGTTGATTCTCTCTATTACTTGTTGAGAAAGAAACGAAAATTTATTTGGATTGACAAACACACACAAGCCATGCCTAAATTGAAGAAATTGTTGCTTGAAACCCCTATCCTTAAGCGTGTAAACTATTCTACTAACAAACCTATTATATTGGTTGTTGATACTAGTGCTATTGGAATAGGTTGGGTCATAATTCAAGATCATAGTGAACGGAATAGATAGGCAGTTAGGTTTGGGGATAAAATTTTACATGAAACACAAAGTATCTAGAGATCAAACAAGAACTATGGGGTATGGTAACAACTTTGAAAATGGACAAAT
Source organism: Ceratopteris richardii (assembly GCA_020310875.1). NCBI lineage: Eukaryota > Viridiplantae > Streptophyta > Polypodiopsida > Polypodiales > Pteridaceae > Ceratopteris > Ceratopteris richardii. Next base: position 14,818,314 of record CM035423.1, on the reverse strand, counting down.
AATATTTCATAGGTGCAAACATCAAAGTTGAGAGTGATTGTCTACATCTCATTGGAATCATAGCTAATTTTTCATCTCTTGATATAGCCATGCTTAGATGGAGAGCTAGATTTGATGATGATCTTGAAAGTGATCTAATAAAGAATGTGAACTTAGTTGACTATGTTCCACATATATACGAGTATGAGCAAGTTCATGAGTCTAGATATGAAGATGAATGGAGAGACATAGGAAATTATCTGAGTACATTGCATCCATTACCTAGTTGGACTATGAATAGATTTCATAACACTAGGAAACGATCTTATAATTTTTTCCTATGGAATGGATATCTTTGGAGACATGCTAAGGGTAAGGTTAAGAATCCACAACGAGTCCTACGAAAACGAGGACGTCAATTGCAAGTAATGAAGAAAATGCATGAGACATTATGGGTAGGATTTTTTGGACCATTTGAAAAAGTTAGAAGTACCTATTATTGGCCTAAGATGTATGTTGACATTAGTAGCTATGTTTCTACATGTTCTACTTGTCACCTCCATTTGTCAATCAACCATAGAGACCATTGCATCCTACTTATCCAGCCTGTATTCACTATAAGTGGGTAGTAGATCTTATAACTATGCCTAAAGTTATTGACAAAATGTGCTACATTGTACTTGCAAGAGAAGAATTATCTAATCACATAAAGGGACGTGCACTATGATCTAAGACCACTTACAATGTTTGCAAATTCTTGCTTGAAGGTGTCATAAGTCGCTTTGGGTACATAGAGAAAGTAGTTGCCGATCGTGGAGAGTTAAATGTGAGAGAAGCTAAAGAGTTCTTTGAACATCACAATATTTGTTTGTTTCTCACTACTGCATATAATCCACAGGCCAATGGTAAAATAGAGAGAGGACATCCACCTATTGTGAAATCCATATCTAAAGCATGTAACAGTGACATTAAACAATGGCATAGATTCTTACCTTTTGCACTTTGGGTAGATACAATGATGTGCACGCGTACCACTAGGTATATGCCTATTGAACTTATGTACTATCAAAAACCATTGTTTCCAATTCAGTCTCATATTTTTGCATGGTCAAATCTACCTTAGTTAGAAAACATTTCTACGGATGATTTTTGAGTTTGCGCATTAAACAATTAGAACAAGGTAAATTAAGACTTGATGATGTCATTGAAAAATTAAGAGAATCTAGATTGAAGAATAAGCATTATTTTGACAAAAATCATCGATTGCATACTAAACAACTTGAAGTAGGAGATTGGGTGCTCATTTATGATAGTACATTTGACTCTCAATATGATGCATGCAATAAACTCACTCAAGAGTGGTTTGGTCCATACATTGTATCAAACGTCAACAACAATGGTACTTATGCTCTCTATAAATTAAATAGTATTGCATTAGAAACTTTGATTGCAGGTAAAAGGATAAAGCTATTCAACAAACGTGATAAGAACGAGTTCATTTTAGATGAGGAAGTTGCAGAAGATGACAACAACGAGTCGTATTCATAAACAGGAGTATCCATGAATTATTTTCTTTAATCTTTTTCAAGTTCATGTTGCTTTGTTTTTTTCAAGTTCATTCCACTTTTTTTCCATTCTTTCTTGTTTAGAATTTCACTTCATGCATGTTTCTTTTCAATCTTTGCATTGCAATGCATATCCACATCACTTGAGTCAAAAGGGCAAATGATGATTTCTCTACTTGTTGTGACACATTGTATCTAAGTAATAATGTATCTACTAAGAAAGAGCCTATAATATAGAATTATGGAAAGAAAGGGCATGTAGATTTGGAGGTTTATTTTGGTAATATGACTTTCATATATAAACATGCATATGTATCTTGTATCAAACGCATAATTGTTGAAGTCCTAGCTCCTGCTACTACATGTTTCTACATCCTTAGTCCACCTCACAACACTTGTATCGAAGTTTACATGATTGTTCTCCGTCATAAAAAATGATTGTACCTTGTATTGGGGTTTAATTTTTCCTTATCATCAAATATATATATATATATATATATATATATATATATATATATATATATATATGTGTGTGTGTGTGTGTGTGTGTGTGTGTGTGTGTGTGTATGTGTGTGTGTATATATAGGCTCGTACATGTAACCAAGAAGTTTGCATTTTCTTCCACCCTAAAAAAGTGAACCTAACCATAAAGTCGTTGAATCATCATAAAAAAAGGAGAGAGAGAGAGAGAGAAAGAGAGAGAGAGAGACAGAGAGAGAGACAGAGAGAGAGAGAGAGCAAGTGAAAGGAAGCTAAGGAGGCATACAAGAATAAAACATGGGCTATATAGGCAGTATGCATTAGTGGAGTTTAGTTAGATTTCCTTGTTTGTAAGTAGAGAAAGAGCATATTCATATTTATGTAGGAGAGAAGTATTTCTAAAATAAGCTAAGGATGAAGGATATCTCTTGAAAATCCTAAATCTTTGTTTATAATCATATTGAAAGTAGATTGTTTTATGAAAAAGGTACAATTTCTTTCTTTAAGATGAGAGGAACTGATGCCTAAAAGGACTCAATACATTCACTTCCACTTCATACTGATGCTTTTTTGTTTTCTTTCTTTACCTGTTGTCAATGTTGCCTGTTCATTTGCATATATGTTTCCTATTTGTTCATGCATATTCATGTTGCTTGTTTCATTTCTTTCTTTCATGCAAATTTTGCTTCATGTCATCTTCCTACTCATTCATTCATATAATTTTTTCTTCCATGTTTCTTATGTTATCTATAAAAGAATTTGATGCTTGGAACTTTTGGTTTCTAGAGAGACTAGAGTGGACCTTCCTAAGGAATCCCAAGTTTAGTGGGGGTGAATGTCCTCGAGATTTTCTCTCCTCTCTCACTCATGAATGCCTACAGGAAACACATTCGGTGAAGGTAACTAGAGTTCCCAAAAAAGTCAAAGGTGCATCAAGGATGTCAAAGGGAGTTCACATGCAAAATTTGGAGGAAATCAAGAAAATCTAGGGTAGCGGTCCAAGCTGGTTATATTTTGGAAATTAGGGTAAACATTTCAATGTCACCAAATCACATGAAAATACATATACTTCTAAAGCCTATCAAAGGTAGTCTATAGCCTGAAATTCACATGTAAATGGATTTTCTAGCACATCGATATGCCATGTGCATTTTGAAAAAACGTATGTTTTTCACTTAGATCCTACAAAATCTTGTAAAGGAATTTCAGTTAGCCACATGGTCTACCATGTATAAAGATCATATGTGGCTACACATTCGTACAAGTTTTCAAGGCTATCAAAGCTTCCTAGACAACTTAAGGCCACCTTGCAAACTTCCAAATATAGTCAAACTTGTATAAGGGAGATTCAAATGGGAGGATTTTTTGCATATTCCTAAAGGATACCTTTCAAAACATAGCCCTGTAAATTTTCATCTTCATCAAAGGATATTTGTAGTTTCAAAGAGCACAAAATCCAGTTTTCAAGGTCACCATAGTTTCCTAGAATAAGCAAATTGAAGGCTCGACCGAGTGCAACATGGAAAATAATGATTGAACCATGTTGTATGGTTAGGATGAGCTCACATTCAAGGGCAGACATGTAGTAAAGATTAAATCAAGGAGGAATAGCAAACGTCTTCACGATTGTGCACCAAGTGACTTATATACAAGCTCCCTTAGTTTGGTCCTTTTACACAAGAGACTGACACTTTCCCTAATAATCCCTAAAATCCTACTACTGTAGATGTACTTTATTACATGCTTGAGGCAATATGCATCTAGAGGACTCCTTTAGTGCATTTACAAGGATTTTTTGTGTTCCATGATGGGGTATATGAAAAATGAAAATGGAAAATTCTTCAAAATGTTTAAGGACCTTCTCTTCTTCTCTTTTCTTCTTTCTTTCTCTCATCTTCAATTCTTTGCAACACTCTACCCCTCTTCATGTCTATCGTCCCTGACAAGCTTCATTCAGGTTTGCTTGGCATGCCACAAGTGCTTGGAGATGGCTCAATTTTCTTTTGAGGAAGGACCTTCATTATCACTATTTGGTCCCTCAAAAGCATCCCTTTTAACTATTGATCTTCACTAACTCGGCTTGCTCTATTGTTGCCTCACACGCAACCAAGCTTTGAAGAAGCACCAAAGATTGCTCAGGAAAGTTTTTTTCTTATTATTCCCTTTCTTAATTTGGTTCTTCTTGGTTAGTGCCTCAATTTCCCTCGTACTTAGTCTTTTATTCGCATTCACTAGGGTCTACTTCATTTACTTTGGCTTGTGCATTTTCTCCTTTGTATCTTCTGTTAGCCTGATGCATGCCCGTATGGAGCTTTGGGAAGAGGTTGTGAATATTCTTTAAAGCTTAATGATTTGTTATCTTTTTCTCTAATCTTCTTCTTCTTGCTTTTTTGCTTGATTCTCCCTCCACACATCCCTCCTCCTGAACTTTGTCATCCTTGATAGTCTTTTGTTGGTGATGTGCATAAATCTGAGAGACTTGTTTTTATTTGGCATTCAATAGATTTGTCTCATGGGTCATGAAATGTTACCATTTCTGCAACTTGAAACCATCATTTGAACTTGTCTATTGTCAGCAATAAGATGCAGTTCATATGCTACTAATAGGGAATTGAAATTTGATGACAACTTGAGGAAAATTTTGGAGTCTATCTCAAAGAACCTTATGAAAATGTCTCTTCAAAAGTTTGTAGATAAGAACTTGGTAGAAACATCGGCCTCAAATAGTAGGCCATTATCATATCTTTGCTCCAAATGACTATTAAATTAAATAAGAGTGGTTCTACTTCTTGGTTGATGCCTATGAACCCAAGGAAGGTATACTTGGTGAACGTAAAAACTTTCCAAACTATCAAATCATATTGAGCATCTTATTCGTGAGCTTAATAGTTAAGTCTGGGACATGAGCATGCTTTAACAATCAAAATTCTATCACCTATATCATGTAATCTTTAGTAAGAATATAGCCATGTACTTGGCATGGAAGTAATGGAAAATTAAGCCATTGCTTATTAATATGTAGTTCCCTCTATTCTTCCAAAAAAACTAGCCATCATCTTCATAAAGGCATCAAAGAAAAAGTATGATTTACCCATAATAGATACAATACCTCTTGCCAATGTACTTTCAAGGTTAGATTCTTCTCCAAAATTCTTTTTCCCAAAACAAGATTGGCTTCATTAAATTGTTCTACTATGTAATTTGAATGTTGTAGTTGTGAGATTCAAGTCATCGTCTAGATCCTTCTAGGTTCTTCTCCTAATATACTGGTGCATTTGTTCTTCTCCTAATATACTGGTGCTTCATTATTTTGTCAAGATATTTACCTTGTTTTTCTTTATTACTCAGATCACAATGTCTTTGAACTCTTTAATCATGCAAGACATAGGCAGTGTTTCTTCTACATAATCTAGCTTTATAACGTATGTCATTAACATCTTGTTAAGATCTTCCATCATATTCATGAATAGGAAAATGAATGATAGAGGGAGAAAGAGGATGTACCTTAGTATCCTTATTAGCCACATCAGGATTTGGCATTATTGGTATCCACATGTTTATCGTTTGTGTCCTCTTCATGTTTTGCAGCTATGCTATCTATTCTTGAAGTTGAGATGTGATCTCTTTCTTGGACCTTGCCCTTTAACGCAGCTAATTCTTTCTCAACTTTCATCTTCATTTCTCATATCTCCTTCACCTCCTATGCATCTTCACTACATTGCTCTACATATATCTTAATTGACTCATTCCAATTCGTTTTTCAATTCATCCCTATCCCTTATGTACTTGTCTTCTATTTTGGCTTGGTGTTCTTTCTTAGCCTCTATTTGTGAATCATAATCTTCCATTTTCTTCTTCAATGTTTATATATCTTCATGGTCCTATACCATACCTTCTAGTGGTTGATCTAGGAGTAATGAAGCCATTAGTTCCTCGTTTTGGTTTTTGAGGGAATCAACTTCCTCCATGTACACCTTAATCTTTGATTCAATCAACTTTGCTCTATTAGCCATACATACCTTTTTTCGCCTCAATTAAAGCATACTTGCTTTTCATATTAGCATTCTCCATCTTTTTCTTCTCTAATTCCTAAGTGATTTCCTTTATTTTGGACCTCCATGTAGCATTATCTAACATTAGTGTATCTATATTTACAATCGCTTCTTCCAGCTCTTTTTTTTACTTCTCTTGTTGAATTTGTGACTTAGTTCATTGTTCAGAGAGTTGCTCTCTTAGCACTTTGAATCTATTATTTTGGATATGTGCTTGGTCATATTCTTTATCTGCCTCCATCAAATCTCGTTGTATGTCCATGGAACTTTGTATCATACGCTTTACTATATGTTTCAATTGTGCTACAACATTAGTTAACCATGTTTGGGGGATAATGGACCTTTCTCGTGTTTCCACCTGTGTTGGAACTCAAGGTCAAGGATAAAGCATGGAAGCGCATCAAAGAAGTGAACATACAAGAAGAGGAGCAAGTAGGGAGCTCCAAGAAGTGTATGTCAAATTTTTAGAAGAAATCCCTACAAAAATAGTGATTCTCATCACTAAAAACCATTGTAAATACCATTTTCCTTTTTTCTAACTCCAATTTGTTCAAGCCGAGGAGTTTTCAAGCTTGAGGAATATTAGAAGTATCATCCTACCAATTTTCATAATTTTTAGACTTCGTTTGAGCCCTCAAATAAGCCCTGGAACCTAATTTTTAATTAGGTCGGACACTCGGTCTGGATAGGGTCAAAACTAGTCAAAAAACTATAAAAAGAGCTAGAGAGCTCATTTTTGGGGTTAACTTGTTAGAGAATAGAGCTTTTGTAAGAGAACTCTTTTGCAATCGAAGCTTTCCATTGTCCCTCTCTGTGATCTTGCCTTGTGTGCGTGTGTGTGTATGTTTGTGCATGATTGTGTGCTTTCACTCACACACTTGTGACTTCACTCGCTCGTGGTCTTCATACCAGTCCTCACGTCTCCGCGGACTGACAAGTAAAGGAGGTGGTGCTTATGCTTGAGCTACACCAAATTTTGGTGTCGTTGCCAGGGAGAGAGCTTCGAGGACGAGCATTGTGATGGTAAGATCGTAGATTTGCGACATTGGAAGGTAAAAAAACTTCCATTTCTATTCATTTTCTGATTTTTTCCTCTTCATCTTCATCATCATCACCATCTCCATCTTGTTCCATCTTCTTCTTCATAGAAATTTCTTGTTTTTTAGTGCATTTTCACCATTTTCATATCATTTTTCATGCATTATTGTGTGAGAAGGAGTTAGGAAGTGCAAGGGAGAGCAAGCGCCTGTGTTTTTTCATGATTTTGTGCACATACGGAGCTCGCCATTGCTCGGTGCTCAGAAATTTGAATTTCCTGCCAAAAAACACGATTCTGACTGAAAATTACGATTTTCATAAAATTCAATTTTTCTCGAAAAAAGATGATTTTCTATTTCCTGCCTAGAAGTTTTTTGAAAAGAACAGGATTCTCAGAATCGGGATTCTCTAGTTGTGCTCAAAATCATGATTCTCTAAATTTCTCAAAAAACACGATTCTAAGAAGACATGATTTTCAGTGGGCTCAAAATCGCGATTTTCACAAATCACGATTTTCAGCCAAAAACACGATTTTGTGAAAACATGCTTCTCTGTGGCTCCAAACTCGCAATTTTCAAAAACATGACTTTCATCCAAAATCGCAATTTATAGAATTTTCAAGAACATGATTTTCAATCAAAATCCCGATTTTCTGGTCATTCTCAAAATCGCGATTTTCAGGCCAAAAACACGATTTTGACCAAACACAATTTTCATTCAAAATCGCGATTTTCTGATCATTCTCAAAATCGCTTTTTTCACAATTCTCATTCAAAATTGCGTTTCTCACGATTCTCACTCAAAATCACGTTTTTCACGATTCTCACTCAAAATCGCATTTTTGAGGATTCTCACTCAAAATCGCATTTTTCAGGATTCTCACTCAAAATCACATTTTTTGGGATTGTTTAGAATCGTGATTTTCATTAGTGCTCAGCATCGCAATTTTCATGATTTCACCAAAATCGTGTTTTTTGTGGTTGCTCAGCATCGCGATTTTCATGATCCCTCAAAATCGTGATTTTCATCAGTGCTCAGCATTGTGATTTTCATGATTTCACAAAATCATGATTTTTGTGGTTGCTCAGCATCGCGATTCTCATGATCCCTCAGAATCGCGATTTTCATCAGTGCTCAACATCGCGATTTTCATGATTTCATAAAATCATGATTTTTATGGTTGCTCAGCATGGCGATTTTCATGATCCCTCAGAATCGAGATTTTCATAAGAGCTCAGGATCACGATTTTCAGACCTCCCAAAATCACGATTTTCACACAAAATAGTGATTTTTCCAAAAGGTCATGTTTGCCTGTTTTGACCCCCAAGAGCCTGATTTGATATAACTTTTTCATCAAAAGTCCATTTTTTGAGCTCTATAGCTCGTTGGAAAGCTCGTTTTGAATAATGCGTTGATTTTCAGATAGACTAATTTGAAGTTGACCCTTAGGTGGGACCAGGAACCCAAGGGGAATCCAAAGGATTTTGAACCATACCAAGGGGAAATTTTGGACTCTTAACCAAAGCTTATGAACCTGAGATCTGGTAGACACCTAGGCAAGGATAGACAAAGCATTAGATCTTCTGAGGGAAGTGTCAACCACACAGCTAAGTCTTGGGCACAACAACTAAGTGGTTATCCTTATGCACTAAGCTCTAACACAAGTGACTCAGAAATGTCTTTTGGCATGGGAAAACCTATAGGTGGCTCAGGAACTGCCTATCTAGAAACACCCGAAGGTCCATATAAGACATAGTTGGAATATATTCGGACCAACCGATTATTTGCTCGCATCTATGAGGACGGCCTAAGGCGATCAGTGGTCCAACTCAAAAATCCAGATCAACCCTTTGGACTTGAACACCCAGTTGTCAAGTTTGAAGAGGGTTCATACATTGATAAGGAAGGAACCATGTATGTGGTCACCAACCTACTGGATAGGACCAATGAGTTCGGAAATATCAGTCCTGAGAACGAGATAAGAGACCTAGAACAAGGAAATGTAGGACAAGGACCCCAGACTCCTAGAGGTAAGTCAGTTTTGACCAGAGTGATCACTCTAGATTGGATCCCTCAAGACAACAAAAGCGTAGAACTATTTTTGAATAAAGAAACAGAGGTAGCCTTTTGGAGATTCAAGCCAGATCAACCTAGCCAATTGGGTATAGTCATCATCTATGAAATCAAAGATCCTGAGATACCAGGCAAAGTTGTCTACCTGGATAACACATCGGAGAAAATGTTCTTGGTATCAGAGCATGATAGGCATGCATATACTTGGCAAGGTGAATTGACCTTTCCTCCACCGCAATCCAATGTGTCCCATGGCCTCCAAGAAGTAGGATCATCCAAAGCTCATGAAGCCCAGAGAGAAAGAACTACAAAGAGACCTTAGGTAAGTTTCGCACACACTGTGGGCAGGAATAGATCAGGATTTGAAACTAAAAGACCTGAAAGAGAGAGACATCAAACACATAGACAACAAAGAGATGAAAAGGATTTTCCATCGCCTAGACCCCGAGAGCACCCAAGAACCCTTAGACCCACTCAAGTGATCAAGGCAATGAAGAATTATTTCGACGGGACAAGAGATCCTTATGATCATGTGGCCGAGTTCAAACAAGTGTTAAGAGCTGAACAGGTTGAGGATTTGTTCACCCAGTACGAGGCATTTGGTTTGACTCTTAAGGGCACTGCCTTAGGTTAGTTTCAACCACTGAGTAGTTGCAACTATCGCGATATAGATCAACTGCTAGACGAATTCATTGTAGAATTTTCCAAGAGTGGTATCAGGCATAACACATCATCTTTGATCCACAGCTTCAAGCAGACACCCCAAGAAACAGTGCGACTAGCAAGTCGAAGGTTCAGATAGTACCTAGAAAGATGCCTTGCTCCAGAGTTACCCACACTAGCCAAACAAGTGGCTTTGTTTTTAGATGGATTACTAAGCACCAAGCTAAGATCATATGTGTACTTGAAAGAGCCTAGAAGCATGGAAGAGTGTGTGCGAACTTGCATTGACATAGAAGACAACTTGGGTGAGGAGTTAGGACTATCCAAACTCTATAAAGACTCTAAAAATTCTACTAGTCATACCTCTAGAGCCTCCACTGAGCTGGATGAGATAGCAGAGCAAGTTGCCAAAAAGTTAGGAGTCCAAAATAGACAAACACCAAGATTCACCTCATTGAATTGGTGTTATACTTGTAGAGGCGACCACATGGCTAATGTATGCACATTGCACAACCAGAACATGAGAGAAAGGAATGCTCCATATTGTACTATTGAAACAAAATACACGAACCACACAGCTCAAGATTGTCCATACAATAGACAGGCTATTAGACAGAATTATCAGCAACCTTACCAACAAGGTAGGTATCAGAACCAATACCAACAGCCATATTATAGACCACAACAACAATATCAGGCACCATATAGGCCACAACCAGTCCTAGGAAACCAACCACCAGCTCCTACCAATGTGATTCCAGTTAAGTATGCAATGGCAGAAGAGAACCTTAACAGAGCATTGGTGCCAATGACCCCACTGATCTTAGACAATGACTCTCATGCTCATAGTTCAGACTACTTCCATGAAGGTATTCCACATGCTTATTACACTGAGTCACCTGAGCATAGTGAGATTTACTCGTATCAATATGAGGCACCACCTATGGAGCAAAATTGGGAGCCAGAATACTCCAATGTCATGTACACAAATCCTAACCCTAGGCCCCAATTGAGACAAATGGGACCACAAGCCCCTAGAGGACCATGTTTTAGGTGCCAGAGCGACCATTTCATTCATGAATGTCCCCATTCACCAACTCTAGGACAAGGACATAACATCACAATACAAGCCTTTTGTCCTGAGTGTGGTAAAGACCATCTCCCCACAGATTGTCCAAGAAACCCCTCTAGTGTGCCCAAGGTCACACCCATAAATGTGGTAGGCTTAGTGGTGGATTCAAGTGCTAGTAGTAGTAATGTGGCTCTTATACAAGCAGTAACTAGAGCACAAGCATTAAAACAAGATAAACCAACAGAGCAATCGGAGTCGAGTGAATCGGGAGAGCCTAGTAAGAGGAAAACAAGAACATGGAAGGATACCAGGGAGAAAGCCAATCGCAAGTGGAACAAAAAGTTATCCGAATTAGAAGAAAGCCTGAAAGATACAAAAACAAAAATAGAAGACATTGCATCTCAAAACCCCTTGCATGCCGATACTCCATCCACTCCAGCTCATCCCGCCCCACCACCCATTGTAAATAGACCACAACCAGGGTCTGTTCTTGCAGATCCAACCCCAGAAGGCTTGGACATGATGCTCAAGGCCTACCAGGCTTGACTTCAAGAAGGGCCAACAACTGTAAACCTAGACAAGAGTTACCCTAGAGCGGATTTAGAGATTGAATGGATGAAAATGTGCATGAAAATGGTAGAACAAGCTCAAGCTATGCTCGAGACTAGTCAAAAGTTCAATTAGACAAACTCTGTTGAATCGGATTTGCATTTCAAGGGCTTACTAGAAAGATTAGAGTAGTTGGTAAACAAACCATAAGTTTCTTTACCTCCACAGGCTCAACTAGTCGTTGAGAGAGAAAGCTCTCCACCAATGAAAGCTTATGTTCCTAATTCCACGAATGTTGGAACACCTCTTTCAATTCAAGAGTACTCTCAAGAGTTCTTGCAGAAAATACAAGAAGAGAAATGGGCCAAGGAGAAGGGTAACCCCCGTCCTATTCCAGAGATTGATGATCTTCATGATGAATTTCCCCAAGACATTTTGTCTATCTATACAGAGCGAATAGAGAAACAAGAAGATGAAAAATTAGATTTTGAATCTAATTCTTTACAAGAGTTGCCACAATTCACGGGCCCATGGGAATTTGAATCTCTTCAGATCTGAGCTCCCACAATAATGGTAAGAAATGAAGACTTACTGGTTCCAAGGAACACCGATGTCATGAAGAACACTAAGGTTCAGTGTCATCTCACTGTACAAGAGCTGCTCAAAGCAAAACCTGAGCTATGGAATCATGTGAAGGATCAGGTTCCAGAACTTGATTCCAATATGCCAAAAGGAGGCTCTAAGCAGAAAGTACCAAAGATACCTCTAGACAAAATGGGGGACATGAGTGAAGGTGAAGAAGTTAATACTTATCTTCCAATCACCTACCAAGGTTACACAACCAAAGCGATAGTAGATTCAGGTGTTGGTGTTGCTATTGCGACCACCTCCTTGTGGAAGCAATGGGGCAAACCCATGTTAAGACCAACTAGAATGAAGCTTCAAATGGCAGACGGTCATTTTGAAAGACCTCCAGGATTGCTCGAAGGGATAACTCTAAACACATGTGGTGTAGAGTTTGAACGTACCTTTGCTATATGTGACTTTGAGAAAAATAATGTCTATGAGATGATCCTGGGAAGACCCTTCCTACGACAATTGCAAATAGTAAAAGATTGGGGCACCAATTCCTTGTACTTACAGCACTTAGGGGTCGCCACCAAGGTCAATTTAAAGGATTACACCTTCAGGGATGTACCACCCCTACAGTGGAATCCTATCCATAAAGCGAAAGAAGATTCTATCTGTGTGCAGTCTGGAAGTTCACCTGATCCATCATGGCTACATGAAGATACTCACTTGTGGATGTGCAAGGTTGCAGAGGAAGAGGAAAAGCGTCTAAAAGCGAGAGAAGAAGGAACTTCTCAAGGAGATAGACCAGTTAAAGATCCAAACTACACACTGATGATCTTTCTAGATGAGGAATTTGAACCTCATGGCTGGCCAAAAATCTTAGCCACCATGGACATTGCTGTCAATGAAGAACAGTGGACACCTCATTGTGATGAGGAGGGTTATGATATCTCGGTGTTCATGTGTCAGCCACTGTTAGAAGAATGTGACCCTAGTGATGTCATAGAAGAAGAAAAGAATGACGATGATCTAGAGTCCATTGTGATAGATAGTTGCTTTAATTCAGAGCAGCACTATCTAGAAGATGTAGGAGTGCTTACCCAAAAAGAGGAAGAACCTCTCACAAGTATCAAAACAGTAAATTCAAAGGATGGAAGTGAGAGTAGTCAAAAGAAAAAGAAAAGGAAAGTAGTGAAACAAGAAGAGGAGGAGTCATTGTTTGAAGTACCAATAAATTTCAAGAAATATGAAGTTGAAGACCGAAAAATTTTGGTACGAATGCCTAAGAGAGAGGCCATCATAGGAGAATCATATGATAATAAAGAAAAGACCAAGAAGATTGTAGTGACCATTGAAGAGAACGAAGAGAGATGCATGTATATAGGAGATGACCTAAGTGCAAGAGAAGAAATGGAGCTTGTAGCTCTATTAAGGGAATATAGGGATGTGTTTGTGTGGCACTATAGAGACTTGAAGGAGGTAGATCCAAGAATATGCTCTCATACGATCCCCATGACTGCTGATGCCATGCCCACCAAACAGAAGCCCTACACATATAATGACACTTATGCAACCAAGATAAAAGAAGAAATTGACAGGTCGATTGAAGCTGGATTTATCTATGAGATTGAGCATACTGAATGGGTGTCCCCCATTGTAGTGGTGCCCAAGAAGAATGGGAAGTTTCGAGTGTGTATTAACCTTAAAAAAGTTAATGCCGCTACGATCAGAGATAGTTATCCGCTTCCAATCACTGAACATTTATTGGAGCGTGTTGCAGGAAAGGAAGTTACAACCAAGTAGCCATTGCCCCAGAAGATCAACACAAGATGGCTTTTGCCACAGAGTGGGGAATCTTTGCATTTCGTGTGATGCCATTTGGGCTAACCAATGCACCTGCAACATTCCAAAGGCTCATGTGTCATGTCTTCAAAGAGTTCTTGCAGAAGAGCTTAGAAGTATATGTGGATGATTTATGTGCTCATTCCCAAGAAAGAAGATACCATATCCCTGAGCTTAGACAGATCTTCAATAACTACAGAAATATCGAGTTTGTCTGAACCCCGAAAAGTGTGTGTTCATAGTTCAACAAGGTAAAATCTTAGGTCATATTGTTTCTAAGAACGGAATCTCAATAGATGAGGACAAAGTAAGAGCTATAGCAGAGTTGCCGAGGCCAAGGAATGTTAAAGAGGTACAAGCCTTTATGGGCCATTGTGGATATTACTGTAGGTTTATCCACATGTATGCGATCATAGCTAAACCTCTTTATGCGTTGTTGACAAATTTTGAATGGAACGATGAATGTGAAAATTCCTTCAATGAGCTGAAAAGACGTTTGTGCACAGCACCAATATTCACCACTCTTGATTGGAATAAGCCATTCCATGGCCATGTGGATGCCTCCAATCATGCCATCGGATGTGTGCTAGCACAATCCACAGGTGAAGGGAATTTAGATTTGCCCATAGCATACGCTAGTAGACAGTTAACTGCAGCTGAACGAAACTATACCACAATAGAGCAAGAGGGCTTAGGCATGGTATATGCTGTGAAGAAGTTTAGACACTATCTATTGCCCAATAAGTTCAAGTTTTTCACTGATCATCAAGCTTTGTTATATTTGGTCAATAAACCTTGCAATACAGGACGCTTAGTAAGATGGTTCCTCTTACTAATGGAATATGACTTTGAAGTTGTTTTCAGGAATGGTAGAACCCACCTTAGGGCAGATCACCTTTCTCGCATCACTTCAGGAGAGTCACCGCAAGGAGTGTCTGATGACCTACCAGATGCTTATCTGTTCAATTTAGAAGTTGTTCCTAAATGGGCAAATAAGTTGGTACCAGTCCTAACCTTCGGACCCGCAAATAAGAATGTTAAAACATCACAAGAAGAAATTGTAAAATCACAAAAATACCACATATCAGCAGGAAGCACGTAGAAACAAGATACAGAAGGTGTACTAGCTTGTTGTGTTGAGGATGACGAACATAGCAGTTGGTTGCAACAAGCCCATGAAGGATTGCTAGGAAATCACTATTCAAAACAACGAACATTGCAAAATTTGAAACGTTTAGGGGTGTATTGGCCTAGCATGGATAAAGAAGTACATGAGTGAATAAAGAATTGTCAAGTGTGCTAGGAAGAAGCCCCATTGGAGCATGCGACTCTTCATCACGTATCGCTAGTTCCAAATTGGAGTGCTCCATTGGTAGAATTCATGAGATCAGGGACATTACCCAAAGAGGCTAGCCTAGCACAAAGAAGAAGTATGGAGCAAGAGGCTCAGGACTATGCCTTAGTAGGAGACAACCTATACCGAAGAGGCAAAGATGGTTACCTAAGACTATGCGTTAATGAATCAGACTATTTGAAAGTCTTAGAAACTGCACACACTGGTGTTGCAGGTGGACATTTTGGTCCTCAACAAGTCATCAAGACCATTCTATTCTCAGGACTTTGGTGGCCAACTCTTCATATGGATGCACATACCTATGTGAAGAAGTGTGACACATGCCAACGTGCACAATATCCAACTAGAAAAGACGAGATGCCTTTGAGGCCAACGATGGGAGGACCTACATTCTCGAAGTGGGGTATAGACTTTGTAGGTCCTATTAACCCTCCAGCTAGAAACTCCCATGCAGAGTACATTATTGTAGCCATAGATTACCTTACAAAGTGGGTAGAAGTAAAAGCCACAACAAACAATGATGCTCAGACCATGGCTAAGTTCTTATTTGAGAATGTGTTCACGAGATATGGACTACTAATAGAGTTAGTGAGCGATAGACGCACACACTTCTTGAATGAATTCGTTGAAAATCTTCTCCAAGAATTCTTGGTGATACATAAGAAGTCTGCCCCCTATCATCCACAAGCCAACACACAATCTGAGAGCACAAACAAGATCCTCTGTAATGTCTTGACTAAACTCGTAAACAATAAACGCTCTGATTGGGATAAATAGCTTCATCATGTTGTTTGGGCTTATCGAGTTGCCTACAAAACTATACTCAATGCCACCCCATTTCAGATGGGTTTTGGACAGAATGCTGTGCTACTATTAGATTTCTTAATCCCAGCTTTAAAACTAGCACAAGAGCATGAGTGGAATGGACATGAATTTTCCTCTAGGATCTTTGACCTAGAACGCTTAGGTGAGACGAGGCTACGAGCTGCAACAGGTATCTACGCTGCAAAGAAAAAGCAAAAGGCATACTTTGATGCACACATCAAGGATAAGGGACTAAAAGACGGAGATCTAGTGTTGGTTTACACACTAAAACAACATGCCCGTAAGTTGGAAAAAAGAGGATATGGACCCATGATCATTAATAGAATTTCCACTAGCGGTGCGGTTCAATTGGCTACTTTAAAAGGTGACATCTTGCCAAACTGTATCAGTGGTTGTCGAGTCAAGTTATATCAAGAACCTCTTACAGAGGACATGCTAATGAGACTCAACTCTGCTAAGAAACGAAAAGAAGAAGAGTTGAGAGTCAGAGAAGAAGCACAAGTAGAGGCTGGGGAGCACATAAGGCGAAATACGTTAAGGCGACTAGGCCTAGATGCCAACTTGAAAGCCCCAAAATATCACATGGACATGTGCCGGAAATCGAGCATAATTACTTCTCGAGTAATTGACCGACATCCCTTTGCGACCTTAGAGGTAGGACACGAAGAGAATTTAAGGACTATGCAAGCATTGATTGACTCAGGTGCATCAACTAGTATAGTTAGACTTTCCTATTGCGAAGACTTGCAGTTGAACATCAATCCCATAGAAGCCTATCTCATAGGATTGGGAGGTGTGGAAACCCCTTGTTTGGGCAAGGTGGAACTCCCCATCTACCTTCAAGATGTTCCAATGATAGTCAAAATGCTAGTGTGTCATGATGAGGACCTCATAGAGCCACTTGTCTTAGGACAAGATTGGATTTATGACAATGCAGTCAACTTGAACCTAAGAAGTCAACTTCTTCAAGTTTGGATCCAGGGACAATGCTTTACATTAGAACTAGAGAATGGCATGCTCACAAATCTAGATGTCACATCTTTTAGTTCTGCTAGGACTAATCTTAGCAAAAAAGATGTTGTATGTGCCAAAAGCTCTATGTTGCAGGAGCACTCAATCATGGAAGAACAGGCTCAAAGACAAGCTGACTCCTCCTCTGGTGCAAGGACTAATGCTGCCACTACAACTCAACCAGCAAGGCAAGCACAACAGAATAGGACAACTACTATATCAAATAGACAACGGGATTTCCAGAGGAAAGTAGTGTCGGGCATGAAGCAGATCTGTGTACGAAAAGGAGAGCAACCATCGGCCATAACCCCACAATTCCCATCCAGGGACTCCCACCAGACCAGAAGACGAATGAAGAAGCTAGGACAAACTCAACCACAAGATATCCGACAAGTTTGGGTGCCTAAGAAATTAGCAGAAGTTCAACAAGGACAATTGCAAATATGGGTATCCAAGAAGCTCTTACATACACAACAATCTATGCTCTCCCACATGAGAAAAGTTGCAACAAAGAATCCAAGGCGGGGCAAGGGTCAAAACCAAACACCAAGACTAAAACCAGACCAACTCACCTCTTCAACAAGAGTTAGAAGACCAGCCACAATGGTATGGATCTGGAAGCCAAAAGCACTAGTAGCCCCCGCAAAACCAAAGAACCAACCACGTGGGATAAAAAATTTAAGAAACCATCGAGAGGTGAAGAAGCCCAAGGTGATCTTGATACAACTGAACATGGTTCTCAAATGGATCCCTATGCGGAGGAATGATCAATTGTCATCTCTAGATCCAATGGATACCTCCAACAAAAGATGGCATCAACATCTGCATGTATCATCAAAAGCCTCCACGAGTGACAACCATGTGCTCCTTGCACAACCCTGTCTTTTGCACCATTCAGGTCATGCATTTCCCAAGTATGCATTAATATAGGGCCACATTACATGGCTGTGCATAGACACATTTGAGAGTCCCATGCACAAGAGCACATTGACATATGTCAATTATTTTTTCTGATACTAACATATGTCTTCTTGTTTGGTGACATTGATCCTCTTTTAAAAAAAAAGGAAAAGGAAATGAAAAACAGAGAAAAAGAGACAAGAGAGGGAGAGAGCTTATTCCCAGGTTTGGCTCATGGAACATGAATGAGCCATGCTTAGTTGAAGGTGGAACCATTGATTATTGGGCATTTATCAGATTTGATAGAAGTGTGTCTCGGCTAGCAGAATGATATTATTGTTGCCTTATCTGGTAGATGTCAAGCACTTGGCATGAACATGGCATCCACAAATACTGTTTCCCCTTACCTTGGTAGGAGAGAAGATCTCGAAGGTCCGCAACTTGAGAAATGCTTAACTACTGTATGTACGAGAGCATCCAAGGAGATATCTGCTAAGGGTAGTTTGGTACCCTAAAAATCCTTATTTATATATTGGGTGAGAAGACTCCTGCTTATGGTGAGCTAAACAGAATATGTGAAACTAAGCTTGGTGTAGTTACCCAATGTTGTTTGTCAAGGAATATAAAGAAATTCAATTTTCAGTATTTGGCAAATGTTGCTTTGAAGAAAGGAGACAGGGCGCAGCACTCAAAGAATTTCATCAATGATCCATCAACACAGACACTCATCGACAATGAAAGACTAGCTGATGGTCCATCACAATGTTGGATGTACAACACGAAGAGATCAACATCGCTCGACCATTCATCATGGTAAGAATCCTTACTTTGGCCACACCATAACCATGATAGTTAGGAAACCTCTTCGTCAACATACCCTTGAGCACTTAGCTCAAGACCCCCAATTCTTGCACCATATTTCTTCTAATGCATTTCCCCAGTATGCATGCATAGGGCTACATTACAAGGCCATGCACAAGGCACATATTTTCCTCAACCCATGCACGAACACACTCGCCCATCATTCACTATGGGTTATGAGTACTTGGCATGACTACTCTGAACATAATCTTTGGAAAAGCTAGAGGACATCATGGGGACAACATCAATCCCTAACAAGCAATTCGAAGCCGCCAGTTGCTCCAACTAACTCTTGACAACATCTTTTGAGAAACTCATAGTTTTTGACAGCTCAAAATGACACATTCTTGTTGGAATACAAGGAAGAAGCACATACAAAGGGTATACATTACCTCTCAAAGCACTACATGGAAAACCGTGACAACAAGGGTCTGTCAGGGACGACAGACTCAAGAGGGGGGGAGTGTTGGAACTCAAGGTCAAGGAAAAAGCATGGAAGCACATCAAAGAAGTGGACATACAAGAAGAGGAGCAAGTAGGGAGCTCCAAGAAGTGTATGTCAAATTTTCAGAAAAAATCCCTACAAGAATAGTGATTTTCATCACTAAAATCCATTGTAAATACCATTTTGCATTTTTGTAACTCCATTTTAATCAAGTCGAGGATTCCTCGAGCTTGAGGAGTATTAGAAGTATCAGCCTACCAATTTTCATAATTTTTAGACTTCGTTTGAGCCCTCAAATAAGCCCTGGAACCTAATTTTTAACTAGGCCGGACACTAGGTCTGGATAGGGCCGAAACTAGTCAAAAAACTATAAAAAGAGCAAGAGAGCTCATTTTTGGGGTTAGCTTGTTAGAGAATAGAGCTTTTTTAAGAGAACTCTTTTGCAATCGAAGCTTTCCATTGTTCCTCTGTGTGATCTTGCCTTGTGTGCGTGTGTGTGTATGTGTGTGCATGATTGTGTGCTTTCACTCACACACTTATTACTTCGCTCGCACATGGTCTTCATACCAGTCCTCACGTCTCCGCGGATTGACAAGTAAATGAGGTGGTGCTTACGCTTGAGCTACAACCTGCTTTCGTTGAACCATCTATAATGTAAGATTGAATGGTTACCTAATCTAAAGATGCACATTTGTTTGACCTTCTCTTTGCACTAGAGATACTTTTGAACTACTTCAGGGTGTGTTTACATCCATGTTGAAAGGTTTTGCAACAACCTTAATAGGTAAAATTGGATATTCATCCTTGTCTTTTTCTTGGGACCTTTCTTGAACTTTACTATTTTCACGTGTAGTGTCTAAAGACATTGCTTCTTTAATTTGTAGCTTTGTGTTTGGCTTGATAGAGTCGTAAAGTCCATGGATGGTCTAGGAGTACATAAGAATTCTTCATCATCATCTTTGGGATGTCCCAAAACTACTTTATCATCAACCATCTGATTAAGCTTTTCCCATGTGCATCATCATTTTCATCAGTTTTCAAGTCAGCATTATATAATGATTGTTCTATTTCATCTTGAGATTCCACATAAAATTTTAAACTTTATCATCTCAATTCTATATAATGAGGAATACAAGATAGCCGCGTGCCTGCTCTATGTGCTCCTTTTCTTCACTTGATTGTCGATAATGGTTTCCTTGTACATTCATATTGAGGTGCCCTTTGTGAATAAATGACTAGCTTCAAGAGGTTCTTCTAGTTCCTGTTCTATAATTGGTGGTGGTTGAGCTAGAGTAGAAGTCAGTAATTTATGAGCTCACTTAGCATATGGTGTAGCTAATGCTTCATTAGATTCCCTTTCTCTCTTTGATCCTCTCATTCGTGGCATAGTAGTAGTACCAACTTCATCCATAGGGCTTACCATGATTTTCTTTCTCTCAAATTATGTTGATTTAATGTACTTGTCATCTCCAATGTAGTAGGCATGTGTGGTAGTTGATCACGAGTCCTCAGTGGATGATAAATTAAAATTGGTAATGTAGTGCTTCCATTCAAGAATTTATTGATTCCCAACTGTGCTTTGGCTTTGAATAATCATTCTTGGACATAGGGGGTCAAATTGACATGGGTTCACACGAGTATGATAGCATGAGATAGTAACTTAGCCACTATGGGTTGAGGAGTCATATATATGTTCATACCTAGGAAGCAAAAGTTTTGATGTATAGGAACATTTCTTTCTCTATGTCTATTTGGCTGATATCTAGGAAGGCCCTCTTCTTTGCATCATGGTTTTCATCCTTAAGGTCTATCACACCATGCTTTACCCATGGAAAAGAATCTTTGATGAGTTCATAAGTGAATCACATAGTTCATAAAACTCCTTGAAATCTGACTTGAGCTTCCAATAGAAAGGGTTTGTTTGTAGCTAGATGGAATGTGATCATCACGTGAGTACATCTCTCGAAATCTATCTTCTAAATTAGAAATTTTAGATATGTGCCAATGCCTACCTTTTGCCATTTTTCTATAGTCATGGGCATATTGTGGATAATATGGAAATCCTAAATCATAACTAAGAAGTGATGATCTCTTTCCATTATCTGTATTGTGACTAGGAACAAGTGTTTGCTTGATAGTTCACTATCTCTAAACCAATGCCCTCTATCTTTGATGGCATACTCGAAGGGAAATTCTTAACCTTGAGGCATCTCCTCAATGTTGCATGTAAATCATTAAGACTTGATTAAGATGAGAGAGTATGAAAGCCATAAAGAGTTTCATATTGCTCATGAATTATTCTTCCTTCCTTCAAGTAGTTCCCTACTTGCATTACTCAGATCATTACCTTGTTCTTCCTAAGACTTGAATACAATTTTTTGTGAGGAGTAAAGATAGATTAATAATATTTGAAGCAAAGAATTAGTTAAGGTTAGTGAAAAACCTAAACTATTATAGTACAATGGAAGATATATTCCCCATTTTGAGGAAATATGCACCACTAGATAATCTTCGAGAAGCCATCTATTAAATGTGAGGCCTTGTAGTGTGGCCCAAATGGGCATACTCTAGAAGCATTCAGCTCAGTGTCTGTGCATGGTTGACACTGCTTCTCGAGTTGCTCCTTCAATTGGTTTGCTTTTGATCTCCACACTTGATATGTTCTTAAAGCTCGATGTTAATCTTTATGTCATTTAGCTTTCTTTAGTTTTGGTGATGTTCGCTTGGTCTTGGCTCTCCATATTAATCTTCTTCAATCATTTTTCTTCATTCTCTTTTGTGACTTGCGTACTCTCTGATTGTTTGGAGTCCTTTGGTTAGGCTTTGGTTTGATAAGAATTTCTTTGTGATCCAAGCATGTTGATGATGTGTTCAAACTTCTATGAGCTTCCTTGATAACCAAACTTGAATTGTCCTTGAATTGATTGGTTGTTTGTAGATTTCTACTCTACTTGAATTCTTTCTTCTAGGGTTTCTTAGTCATGGTTGTCTTTAGGGTTATTGATACTCCTTGAAACAGTCCTTGTAGATCCATGTTTACTGAACTCCCTTACCTTCATCTCTTATGGTTCTTCTCGATGTGCTGCTTGAAAATAACTCTTCATTCTCCTCTTAAGAATTGACAGGCTCACAAGGTCTCACTTGAAGGTTTTCTTGGTAAGGAGGGATTGATTTTGTACTTTAAGTAGAATAAGGGTATTTTTGAAGAGATAGGATGGACTTAGAAATGGATTCATTTTGATGTGGGTCCTCCTCAAGATCTATGTCTTTCACAGAAAAGTTTTATACATTATAGTCTTTTGTATTGGACATAATTTGAGGTTTTCCCTCTAAGAGGCTAACTACTTATCTATGCCCTAATTTGGCAGCAATGTATCCTTGTGCTAAATGCAAAGTAAGCTCAAATTCATGCATCACATCTTGTCGTAGGATAAGCTCTTCTAGTAAGTCATAGTGTTGATAGACTAAGAGTTTATGTTGCATTGTGATATTATCTAGGTGCAAAGATAGGGTTACTTCTCCTAAGCATTTCATTTGGTTACCTCTCATATATATTTCTATAGGAGGGATTGACACCATTACCTTTTCAATTAAGCAAGAAGGAACATTGCTCAAAGCTAGTCCCATGTCAAATAAAGAATCCACTAAGTGGTATTTCCAACTCCTAGGTTTAAGTATGGTTGTGTTGGCAAGTTACCCAATTTATTGATGTTTTTTGTAGGATATTTGGCTATAGGAATTCATTATTCACCTTTTAAGTATCTCTCGTCTTATTGTCTTATCCATTTTTTGTGTTTCCTTATTCTCTCTAAGGCTTTTTATCTAGCTCCTTATTCTCTCTTCTTCCCTTTTAAGATTGTGAACTCCTAAGAGTGTTTTTAGCTTTTGTTCTATGATCGGCTCCATATATCTCTTTATCCATCAGGCACTTATGTATTTGGGTAAGATATCTCCATCTAGTGTGGCTAGGTTAATGGCTCCACAAGAAGAAATATGATTAATGATCAAAGGACCATGTTCTCTTTATTAGAGTTTCTTTGCATGATGCTTCAAGGTATATACCAACACTAAACATCCAACAGACCTTTATCTCTTATGTGAGCATCATAATATGTTTTTTCCTTCTCTTGGAAGCATAGATTCCTACCATTGTGTGTAACCTTGTTTCATTTTAAATATACACCTTTTAGCCTTTCAAGCTTTCCTCTAATCTGTGAGGGTATATGTGCTTGCAATGCACCCAAAGATTTTACAATGGTCTAGGGAAGGTCTCATGCCATTCCATGCTCATAAGGTGTCATTCCATTCAAACACTTGGATGGAACCCTATTAATTAAGTATGTGGTTGTCGAAACAACCTTTGCCCATAAGTAACTTGGAAGTTTCTTTTCATTCAACATTGATCTTGTAGCCTCTACTATTAGTCTATTCCTTCTCTCTGCCATTCCATTCTGTTCAGGAGTGTACCTTGTTGTAATTTCTCTCTTTATGCCTTTGTCCTATAAGAATGAATCAAATTCATGTGAGAAATACTCCCCACATCCATCAGATATGAGCCTCTTCAAGCTTCTACCTATTTGGTTCTCAAGCAATGTGAAATATTTCTTGAAAAAAGTGAAAACTTCATCTTTATGCTTCATGAAGTAAAGAATTATCCATGTGCTATAGTCATCTATGAATGAAACATAGTACCTTGATCCTGAGATTGATGGCTCTCTACTAGGATCCCACACATCTATGTGTACAAGCTCCAAGTAGTCTTCATACATATATCCTTTTCTGTTGAATGGTTGCCTGTGTGATTTGCCAAATTGGCATGCTCCACCTTTATAAATCATGTGTTGCTTGGACACATTTGGAATGCCAAGCACACCCTAATCCTTGCATATTTTCTTTATTCTTCTTTCACCTATATGACCTAGTCTCTTATGCCATATCTCTGCTTCAGATAGGGTTTGATCTTTGTTATTTAAGAGTGCAATGTTTTTGGTATCTTCAACTTCAAATGTAAAGAGTCTACCAGATTTCTCACCTTTTGCAATCCTCTTAAAGCCTTGTTGAGGGTCCTCCACATATGCTCCATACCTTGTGAATCTAACATGTAAGCCCTTTTCAACAATATGCCCAACATTGGTTAGGGTTTTTGCTATGGTTGGCACATATAATACCTTATGTAAAAGGTTCATGTTACCATCAGATGCTTTAACATTTCCAATGTTATTAACATAGTGCCTAGTATCAGCACATGTGGTAAACTCTTCCCATAATGATGTGTTCCTTTAATTGGTTGTATTTTGGAAATGCTCCTCCAAAGCACTCCATATATCACTTGAACTTTCAAGTCCTCTAATATGAGGAAGCAAGTAATCATTTACTGCCAAGTAGATGATACTCCTTGTTTGAGCATCCTTCTTCATCCAAACTTTCCAGTCTGCAAGTTCCTCCCTAGTAGGAATACTAGGATCTTTGAACTCTGATTTCTTTTCTTCTCCTATAATATATCCCATCAGATCTTTGCTCACAAGATGAGCTTCCAATGTACCTTTACTTTGAGATTTACTCCTTGTGATCCTTTTGATTATTTTCATGTGTCTTCCTTTGGCCTTTCCTTCAAAATTTGTCCTTTTGAATCTTGAGATGTTGAATTTTGTATGTCTCTAGTAGTCGAGGTCTTCCTTTCCTTCACTTTTGATAAAACTTGCTCTAAAACCACTGATGGAGATTATTAATCTCCAAATGAAAACCTATACTTCAATTTAGAACACCTCTATATCAAGAATAGCTAATAACCTTCATCATTTTTTAAAGTCTTTACCAAATTATGAATCTCTATCACTTCAGTGAGTTAGAGCTTCACTCGAAAAAGTCAGGTTCACAAAACGCATTCACTGATTGATGAAATGATTAACGTTTTCTATGAAACTTTGATACAACACTCATCTAGTGTCTATGCAGCTACTACAAGTGAAATATCTTCAAAAGAGCTTGTAAAACTTCAGACTTACTTCAGTAAGTAAACCTATGTCTGAAACTGGCTTTCTCTATAAGTGACTTTTACATATGAAACTTTAACCACTTGGTTCTCTCAATCTACAACTAGTTTAATCAAATGCTTTTAGACATAGATGGCCTACCTTCCAACTTGGATTTTAAGTCCTCATTTGTGTAAAATTTACACTCTACACTGAGATCTCATCAAATCTTTGATCATCGAGATTGCACCTGTTTTAGAAGTCACTTAGTACATTTACACATACAAATGTTCCAACTCACAATTTTCTTAGTCTAATTACAGTTGGACTCTCAAAACTTGACCATAGATGCATTAACTATAGACTTAGACATGTCCAAAAATATTTATCAATTGGCTAAACACAGAAGGAGAAATTGGAGAACGATTGATGTGCAATTCTTAGAAATCTTCTTCTCTTCTATTGATCTTACATCTGATGGATAATTCTCATTCAACTCATGAACTTCTTTCCTATATCTCATCTATACCTCATCTCTCATATATATCACGACTATATACAAGTGTATATACACATATGAGTGTAGATTCGTCATTACATCAAAGTATTTTTGAAGTATTTACAAAACTATTGCATATGTGTATGTAGAACATCTCTTCCTAAACTTCCACTTCACTTTATGCTTTATACTTTACTTCAAGTCTTCATTCCACTTCACTTTATGCTTTGATCGTTACTTCAAGTCTTCATTCCTAACCTTCATATAATCATCAATTGTTGATTGTCTTGATCCAAGAGATCCACCATAGAGGACAACCACCAAGACAAGCCCCTAACTAGTGGTGAGGTGAAAGGTTATAACGCATTCTGAATCTGATCTAAAATCATCATCTTATGAAGAAAGTTACACTCAACCACCATGGAATATAACACATAGTACCGCTTGACAACAAAATGTCAAAGATGAAGCTGAACTTTCAAGGTGTGTACATCATAAAACAAAAAATTATTATCACCCACACCATAGAAAACAATGACCACAACCTAATAATACTCCCAATGCAATAGGCCCACAAACACTGGAGGCACTATAGAGCACTTGGAGAGCTAAGACATTATAAAAATGAGTTGATCTTCCCATACCACAAAGAGCATTTGCAAGAGTGGTAAAGGAAGAACTACAAAGCTATTATGTAGGTCTATGAATATAGGAAATAACACTTGAGGCACTCTAAGATGTGTTAGAGATCAAACTCATCTCCATGCTTGAAGATACCAATCTATGTGCTATTCATGCCAAAAGAGTAACCATACAACCCAAAAATATTCAGCTAGCAATAAGAATAAGAGGAAATGACCCATGAGCTTTATAATTAGCATCTTTCAACAACCACATTTTCCAATGAACCTGAAAGATGAATGGATTGTTTTGTCTTATCCTATATTTTCTATTTGTTTCTCTCTCTCTCTGTCAATCTCTCTCTCTCAATCTCTCTACCTCTCTATCTTCTTTCTCTATCTCTCTCTCTCTCTCTCTGAATTACCTTGTAGCTAAGTTTTGAAAAGTGATAAGTTCATTTGATCCTTTCCTTTCCTTATTCTCTTAGAAAGTGGATCCGTTCAAGTAAGCCTCTCCATGCCTTAATAGATCTAAAAGAACCCTAGACACAAAAACTTGACAAAATGCCCTACACAATGTTTGCAAGGCCTAAACTCGCAATTATATGGCTAGGCTTTTTAAGCTCAACTAATACATGGAAAGGTTAAGATGTGTACTTTTGGTATCTCTAGCATGCTTCCAATATATATATATATATATATATATATATATATATATATATATATATATATATATATATATATATATATATATATATATATATATATATATATATGTGTGTGTGTGTGTGTGTGTGTGTGTGTGTGTGTGTGTGTGTGTGTGTATGTATGTATGTATGTATATACTACACATGGTTTATATCTAAACTTCTTGGATATATTCTATCCTTCGACACCACTTCTCTATGATCATTTGCTCTGAATATGGAAATCATATGTCCATGCAACCCTTTCCTAGGATTAAGAGTGCCAAAAAACCCCCAACCATAGAAACATGGGAAAAGGCCATACAAAATCTTTGTAGTGTTGAATAACACATTTAGTTTTTAGAACTTTTAAGTCTATGAGATGCTTAGAAATAAATTTTATGTACGCATTATGTTGCATTCAAAGTGTGTTGGCTTGCATAAGTAGACATGGTCTACACATATGTTATTAATATGCCAAACGAGACTTGCAAAGTCCTCACAGTCATCAGGAACATATTTTGCATTGTTCAAACATTACCCTTCACAATGGATTATAAAGCATATGGAAAAGCCAAAATATTCATTGATTCAAAAGCTTACATGAGTTACAAGTTGCCTTCAATTTCTATACAATTTTCTTTCTCCTTTGTAGTGACTGGTAGGTTAATAGAGATTTAGAAATTACATTAGAATCTTGCAATCCAAGACCCATGGGAATTCCTATTTGTACTAGAACCTTCCCTCTAAAGTTTACTACGAATGTCCTTACAAGTAGATTCTTCCTAACCAAAATGAAACTATATACTTCCTAACCAAAATGAAACAATCAATGCTTTGCATGATTGTAGAAAAAACATAAATGTTCTCAAGGAATTCAAGCACCAAGTCATATGAATTTTACTTGAGGAGTGTAATCTTTATGAATGATAACAAAATAATCTTTTGGTAACTTTTTGATTTAGTAAGCCAAGGATGAGCCATCCCCATGAGATGTAGGATCCCCAATGGATCTTGTAACAAAATTTTCCACTTCAATGACTTCATGTATGAGCAAAAAGATGATGAGTTCAAGTTCCAATTTTATTAAGAGAAATTATTCAATACCTACATACCACTTATGTCATGAATCTTGTCTTCTTCTTGCCCCCATCTAGGGCCATGAAGATCTATGCTAGAGTGGGCCATCCCATTGTTCTCTATTGTTAGGGATGTAGCAACTTTATTCCTCATTAATCTTTCTCATGTTGGGCTATAATCTTCCTCTGTGGTGTAATTGCTATTATTGTTCAACATATATTCAAACAACATCATGATGGAGTATTCGATAGAATCACCTAATGGGATAGATTTCTTTTCAAGAACATGAGAAGTATTATCAAGTGGAACACCTGACATTGTAGAAAAAAGACTTAGATGCTTATCAATACAAAGTCTTAATGGCTTCTCAATATCATGAAGAAATATAAATTCATCTCCACAAGAATGATGGAGAGAAATTCAATTTGCACATCTGTTATTGTGGGCTCAAAGGGGCTACGATTTGATGGTGGGGGCTCTGCCATGTTTGATTTCTCACACGGTTTGTCTTGCACACCACCATGGAACTCTAGTTGAACTATTCCACTCTCTTTGGCTATGCTAATGGCCTTTGGTTGACCTTTCATAAACAAACTACCCTCAAACAAGGTTGGGGAGATCTATGGGTGCAAGCTTGAAATCCTCATTGATAATGAAAATTGTTATGGCAATGTTTGACAACTACCTAGTACCCATCTTTTCATTTTGTTATAGCCTTTCATTAAGGGCAAAGTGTCATCCAACAAATGTCCTACATCCTCCACAATTTTCATGAAGCACTTAAGGTGGTCCATAAAAGCTTCATGAAATTTTTTGAATGCAAAGAAAAAGGTCACACAAGACCTAGTCAACCTCGTAAGGTGGTATATCTATAGAATAATGCAATATATGGAACTCAAGGAATTCTATCATTTCTTGGTGCACATCAGAATGAAGGTTGATTGTCTTGTTGAGATCCCCGACTCTAGAAACGAGGTCATAAAAATGTGTTTGACATTTGTACACAGTTGATTCTAAGAATTCTTCTAAGAGTTGTCAAGTACTTTTGGATAAGGGCAGTACGGGTCGAGGTAGCCATTGCGCACATATGCAACATGATTCTTACTTTGTTCTTGCTCAACGAGCGCTTCTCGCTCTTTTAAGTTATAAAATTGAGAAATGAGAGTATAAGACTTTCTTTTATAATAGTTTGCATTTTCTCAAATGATTGGAATCTATTTAAAGGTAAAAATAATAGTTGTAAATCATGCACAAAACTCCTAAAAACATAAATTGGCTCCAAAAAATGATTAAACAAATTATCATTTAACATTATAGGAACAAGCACATCTACATAGTAGAAAAAATAGGAATCTTGAAGTTATAAGATGGTTATACTACCATCACAAAAACCAATGATCGGACAATATGTACATCATATCGAGATTAAAGATTTTAAAATTTTAATTTGTCACATATGCATGCAATCTTGAGGTAGAGGAAGGATTATCAGAATGAAATGTGTACACTATAATACTCATGTTGTACATGATCTATGACAATGAAAGATGAGTTCCATCTGCAGTCTAGTTGGGAAGGACTTTAATTTTATCTTCTAACATGTTTCCAATTTGTAGATGAATAAAAACTTTAAATATCTTATTTGAATATAATATTATGTTTAAATAAAAGAAAAATTAACATTGTTTTCTTACCTTATGACCTTGTATTCCAAACTTGGATCATCAAATCCCATTATGAACATATGTTTTCTCGCATTCACAGAGTCCAATGATGTTTCATTGAAATGACTTCCATTTGCAAAGGTGCATGGGTGTACATGCAGCCATCTGGACTTGGTCCTCATCGTGTTCGTGATCCTGGAAATTTGGATCTTCATTGGAAAGGTAAGCTCTTATGCTTCAAGCAGCAAACACATGGTGGGATCGTTGCTATTGTACAACATGTCTTCATAGTTTCAACCATGAAGTTAGAAAACTCCAATAGAATTAGATATCCAATCCATTGTGAGTATTTCTATTTTTTCAATGCTTCATGGTGTTAAATGTCTTAATTACTCATCTCATATGTTTTTCATTGCTAGAGTCATATTTCCTTCTAGTTTAGTGGAAGAGAAACCACTTCATAGTCTTACAGGAACTTTCAAAGCATTGCATGTAGACATTGGGGCATTAGTGTTTCCAGATGTACCTCCTGCTAAACTTATTCGTGAAAGGATCTTCTTTTACACTCACAAGTACATTGTTCCTTCCACAGATGGTGAATATGGAAGGTTGGAGATTATCAAAGTTGACTCTCTTCTTAGTTTAGAGTGGCCAAAACCTGATTTTTGGTCCATATTATCTTTCAAGCGTAAGATGGTGATGGACATACATAAATCTTTGAAATTCACACGAGTGTCTAGATCAATAGGTCTTCATTGGACTCTACCAATCCATTGCTTTGTTTTCATATTTCAAGGCATTCCTTTTGTAGAAACTCCTACAATGTTCCTATGTAAAGATATTACATACGAAGCAGTAGAAGGATTGTTAGGGGAAAAGTGGGGTTATGTAGAAGGATTGTCAAAAGGGGATAGATATCATTGTAGAATTGGTGACACAGGTATAGGGTTTTGCTATTTAAAACATCGCACCTCATTGTACATCAGATTTTATTATGATCATTGGATGTGTAAACTAGGAGAGTGGATACCTTTGCAAAGCTCAGAGGGATCTTTAGCTTCATTTGAAATTAATGTGAAGTTACCAAACAATGATATGGAGTTGGTTTTAGTTAATCAACATTGAAACTTGGCCAACTTGAGAGAGCACTTACTTATCATGGGATATGATGATCTTCATGATTTCAAATTTCGAATACGAGGGAACAAGGTAAGAGTTGTATTCCATATATACATATAGATATATATATATATCTTATTCTATCACTATTGTTCATGATTTGAAAATGTTTTACTCTTTTATGAATTGTCCACAGATTGGAAAGAGATTGGAAGACAAAATCAAGGTTCTTGCAGATTGGAGCATGGATGGAACTGAAATTTCATTGTCATAACTCTTTTTTGTAAAGATACTGTGAAACCTGTAAACAAACCTATTTTTGCAGTGAAAAATTTTTCACATTTGCTTCAAGGATATTTTGGCCACATTCTACTTGTATCTGTACATTCTCAAGGTTTTTCTTGAAAGAGCATTCTTATTGTTTAGTTTCTTTGATGTGATCTCAAAATTTAATGTCAAAGTTTTCCTTTCCAAGACTCTTATGTTTTAATTTAAGGAAAAGTCACTTCTATGAAAAAGTGGGACCCATCACTTAAAAATTCTAGAAAAGTTATAAATAGGAGTCCTCTCTCCTCATTTCTCACTTTTGCAACTACATTGAGTGTTAGATCAGTTTGCATTTGCAAGCTATGGCTTCCACCTCTCTACCTACTAAGAGTGCATGCCACAAGTTTCTAGAATTTTTGGAGGATTCAGATTATAAAGGTCAACATGACCTATATGATCTTCTCTCCAAGGTTCCTGACCTCCATGGAACCGTGCAAATGAATGCCGATGCTTTGGAGGAGCTACTTCAATATATGCAAGTTCATATATTGCATTTCTCCATCAAAATACCACCATATGATGGAACCTGGGTTCCATGTGACCTTCTCACCTACATTCACAAAGGTGATGAGGCATTTGCAAAACGATTGAAACGGTTCTAGGTAATTGTAGAGGAAGCATGGCACCTTCTTGATGAAACTGTGCCACTTATAAGGAGATTGAATAGGAAACACAAGATGGGTGCAAAATATCTTTCATTCATTGCTGCCACAATTTTCTTTGTGAATGAGGAACGAGAACCAATTCCTCATGAGATCCCTCATCTTCTTACAAGTGGTTTTGTCGAGGATAAAAAGGAACCACCTCAAGAACCCTTGAATCTCCTATTAGAGAGAGACGCTATTGAGAAAACTTATCCTCTTGGTGTGGATGATAAGTTGGAAGAAGTGCCTAAGCCATCCACCTCTTCAGAGCCAAAAGCAACTATTCCAAAGGTGGAGATTGAAACTTTTTCACTGGTTCTTGTCGAGGGACAAGAATATTTGTTTTTACATGATGTAGAGAAGGCATTTGGGCTGCGGCTAAATGATTGTCTAAGTTTGTTTTGTACTTTGTCAGAGTGTCCTTTGGATAGTACCTCTGACTTGTTGGAGAAAAAGTGTTTGCCATTTGGTGACTCAGTGGCCGACACAATAAAATTGGTTTGCAATGACATACTTACAAGTGAACATCAACATATCATAGAAGAACAATTTAGTAATGCACAAGAGAGGATATTGGAATCAAAAGTTCCCGCCTCACCAATAATCGAGCAGAGTGGGATGTCCCACTCCAGCATTACTTTACATCTTCAAGA
The DNA here is from genome assembly GCA_020310875.1 of Ceratopteris richardii. Taxonomy (NCBI): domain Eukaryota; kingdom Viridiplantae; phylum Streptophyta; class Polypodiopsida; order Polypodiales; family Pteridaceae; genus Ceratopteris; species Ceratopteris richardii. Next base: position 14,785,767 of record CM035423.1, on the reverse strand, counting down.
GAGAGGAGAAGAAGAAGATAGAGTTCAAGATGTAAGTATCTTCAATTCATGTCATTCATTCTTACAAACACATGCAGCCACTAATCATAAAACTTTGTGTAGGAGGTGATTGAAGTCGACAAGTTTGCAGCAAGGAGTGGAGGTGATCGAGTGGCTCGTGGAGGTGGCTGATCCCTTGCAAACTACATTGGGAAACTTCCCAAAGAACATTTTGTAATTATCCATAAAGAGTTCAGTCCGCAGGGCCACTTCATGACATGGTGTCTAAAGGCCTTAAGTAAATTACTTTGTTTATCAACCATTACATAGGGGAGTAATTGTATCTTTTTAGTTAGGAAATCCCTTGTAACTACAACCTTACGTTCCAACTTCCGTGGAAAGGTCTTAGGTCAAATAGGTATATCTCTAGGTCTAGGAGTTAGAAATGTTGATGAAATAACAACCTCAATTTTGACTTACACCCTACCCATCGCTTTGGAGTGTCGAAAGAGAGTCATTGAGAAACTCAAAGCCAATTGATGTAAACAATTGAATCAATATCAAATTTTCACTTTGCTTTATTTACAATTGTCTCAAGTCTTTCTTTTTTAGTATATTATCTAAAATTCTTTTGGACCTGCATGTGATGTATTGAGGTCATGTAGGGCATTGGGAGGCATTGGGAGGTTCTTTACTTTCATTCTTTTGGACCTTCTTACTCTCATTTAAGGTCTTGTAGGGCATTGGGAGGCCAAATAAAGCCCTGCCACAGAAATGCGGGAGAAGGCCTTGCAAAACGTTTACAGGGCCTTCTCCTGCGTTTCTGTGGTAGGGCTTTATTTGGCCTCCCAATGTCGTACAAGACCTTAAATGAGAAAGAAATTTCAGTAGATGGATATTATCAAGAATGCAAATGCCCTAGGTGACCTTACATGAGAGTGAAACTTCACTAGATGGATATTTTCAAGAATGCAAATGTTCTTTTCAAAATGCTCTGCTCATATGTTTCAAAGGTATAGGGAGGTCAAAATTTGTTCATGTTCACTCCTCATGAACTAGCTTTACTCATGATCCTTCTTTACTCTCATTCTTTTGGACCTTCTTACTCTCATTTAAGGTCTTGTAGGGCATTGGGAGGCCAAATAAAGCCCTGCCACAGAAACATGGGAGAAGGCCCTGCAAAACGTTTGCAGGGCCTTCTCCCGCGTTTCTGTGGTAGGGCTTGCCCTACATGACCTTAAATGAGAAAGAAATTTCACTAGATGGATATTATCACTAGATCAAAATGACAAGATAAGAAAACAATCACTGATATATGAGAGATTATCACAAGAAAACACATGGAAATGTAAAATGACTGCTCATGTTTCATTGTAAATAATAAGATTATAAAGAGAATAGAGGACAAGTGCTAATGTTTCATTGAAAATGGCAATATTTACAAAAAATCTCTTGCCTGTAGAGATCAGTTACAAAACTTAGCTACAATCACCCCTAATTCTCCTAGCTAACTGTATGTCCTTCGGTTGTATAGTGACTCGCTTAGCATGGATGGCGCACAAGTTGGAATCCTCTAGCATTGATATCAAATATGCTTCAGCTGCCTCTTGTAAAGCTTCTAAAGCTAGAGCTTGGATCCTTAACCTTGCACAATACCTTTGTAACTCTTCTTTAACCACCCTTGCAAACGGTCTTCTAGGTATCAGAAGCTCAACTGTCTTTTGATAGTGCCTTATCTCTGCAAATGCCTTTGTATATCTTCTTCTTCGTTGTGGTGCTCTAGCTTGTGGTGGTGGTGGTCTTCGTTGGACATTTTCCTGTGGTCTTGGTTGGGGTGGTCTACGACGGGCTGGAAAGACTTCCTTCTTACATTGCACGCATCTTGAGCTTTCTCCTTGTTCAGGATGTTGTTGCTGGCTTTGCTCCCTCTCTTGATCATTGGGTGTGGCCCCCTGATTTGTTGGTAGTGTCTTTCCCGCTACAATAACCCTATGATTTGTAGGTATTTCTTCGTTACCCCATGGTGGCAATGTTTGACTCTCCTCACTTGATTGTGAACATTTTTGAGACACATCCTCATGCGATTCATCAAAATCATCATCAGAAACTACCTGTCTATGAGCACGCTCCTTCACCCTTGTCTTTGTTGGTCTCTTTGGTGATGGAGGCTCATCATATGATGATGGTGGTGATTGGGGTTGATTTACGGCCTCTTCCTTGGATTGCCCATGTTCCACTTGTTCATGCAACTGTTCACTCCCAGAGGTATGACCACCACCTGTTTCGCGATGGGATGCAGAGCGCGAGACACTACGTCACCTTTTGTGGTGATTCATCCATGGTGGCTTCTGAGTGCCTTGCACATAGGTAGGAAAGTTAATGGGATCCTTCCTGGCAATTTTCTTTGTTCGTGCCATCCTCTATAGTGCTAGAATGTTGAAATGAGATAATGAGTCTCCTTTTATAATGTTTCATTTAAAAAGATTCTGTTCACATCTGAATGGACAAAAAATAGTTAAAAAATTAAAAATTACCTTAAAAAATTGCAAACAAGAGATTAGTGTGTAGCAAACCTTATGAATTATTCAGAAAATGCCATGAATGTATTAAATGACTTCACTTCCATGATGAACTTTGTCATGTTCTTGTAGCCCGCCATTGAGCATGACGTAAAGGTCCTAATGATGACTTCCATTTTTCACTAGCTAAGTTGTGTTGATTAAATCTTGCAAGTTTTGCAACTTTCGAATCCTTGGCTCGTCCCATTGCATATGTCCTTGAAAATGCAGTACGATAAAACCAATTTAACATCTCTTCCATATAGTTTGATTGCATTGCACCACCACCATGTCGTGTGTTCTTGAAGTAAACACCTCTACCCTTGTAATGTGACTTCTCCATTCCTTGTGTACTAAAAATCTCCAATGAACCATATCGATGCATAAAAAATGCTCCTTGTGCAAATAAAATATGTTGAAATGATATAAGCACATATAACACAATCTTATCAACAAGAAAATTGAAAAAATAAGAAAACTTACAATGTAATGTGTAATATTGCTCTCTCCCCAAGATAGGATGAAACACTTTGCAAACTCCATTAATGTAACTTGAAACAACTGACGGTCATTTTTGTTGGAGCTATTAAGACTCATTAAGCCTACCAACTTATCTAAGCATGACCAAACCTTCTTTCACCTATTACTAAGGTCAATTTGAGAATCATTATCAGTGGTGATCATGCACAAGACTTTCCATAGTTCCCTGCATTCATTTTTCTTAGGGCTTACACCTCTTCTGAAAAATTTTCTTGCCTTCTTCCTTGTCATTGACACTTGTTGCAAACTATTTTGCAATTCACCAGGTTTTTTGACAACTAGAGTTACATTACCACCATGACAACCAATCGAATTAAGCAACTCTTCCAATCTTTTTGATTGATTGTATAGATTTATCAATTGGATTCATGGAAAATGCATATTCTATGTGGAGCTTCAATAATCTATCAAATATTCTCATGAAAGCATGCAATGTGCAAAAGTGAACATTAACTAATGGAAGTGGAATAATGGGATTCCAATCTTTATGTGATGTGTCACGGTTGAGTATTTCTAACATTGGACACCTTAACAAATGTCTATCCCATTCCGTGGAAGTAGGTGCATCTAAATATTCATCTAAGCTAGATAGTACTTTTTGTTGTCCCTTTGTTACTTTGTAGCCTCAAGTACAAAATGGACATGGATAACGAGCAGATGCACCTTGCTTGCAACCTAACATGCATTTGATAGTTTTTAAATCCCCACCCAAGTGCCAATCTATCTCAAAATCACCAAAGTTTTCTATGTGGAGCTTTGCACCATGAATTTGAGAAACTATTACTTTAGTGATCCATGGGGTCCTACTAAAAATCCATGAAAGAACATCATTGGATTCTTTAGGTACTTGAATAGCTCCTAACCACCATATTTCTTTCTCGGATTGAACACTATGTAGAGTTAGAGCTAGAGTTACTACTTTCATCAGATATGGCATTTGTCATAGCTTCATTCATGAGTGTCAAACTCAATCTCTCCATTCGTCGTCCCTTTATGTTCTGGCATTAATCAAACTTCAATATAAACTGTAATTTGGTATTACAATCTGCATAAATTAGCAAAATTTTTATAACATCAAAATACAATGTATATCAAGGTAACAATAGTGCACATACCTGGTATAGTAGATTTGTAAAATCGAACCATTGCCTGTTGAAGCCTCTCCAAATCCACGAATATGTTGTTGTACTTTGTGTAAGGAAATCCATTTCCAGCTGCGCTTTTCAACTCTTTTTTGGATGTAGATAAATGATAAATAGACATAGGCATAATATCCTATATATATAATTAGTTTCCAAGAATACTAGCTATATCTTCATTGGACATTGACTTATTTAGCGATACCTTGTAATGAGATGGAAACATATTCTGCAAAATACCTTCTCTTTGTAATGAATGCTTCAAAAGGTTGTACAATGCACTGTATCCTTTAGTACTAATTCCTTCTTCATCACATACCATCTGCACGTCTCTAGGAGTGATAATATCTTGTAACTTTTTTGTGAAATCTTTAATCACTTGCTTCTTGATAAGCTTTCCTATCCATGACTCCAAAATACTAACCACCTGCTTGTTGGTCAAACAAGAATTTAATAACTTGAATTGATCCTCTATTGTTGATGATGCACTAACATCTTCAACGAATGACCTACATAATAAGGAAAATATATATATATATATATATATAAGTCTTCCAAAAAGAGAAACAAATACAAGCCAAAACTTATCGCAAAAGCACGTTGTTTGTGTGCTCCACCACCAATTGAAAGAGAGTCAAAGGATGTTAATGATCGTCTCCTACGTCGCATCCCAAGTGGAGTCTCTCTCAAGTGTTGGACAATGTTTTTTAATTTCTCAATTGTTCTCTCCTTTTCTTCCATATGCTTTTCAAGCTCTGCAAGCTTTTCTTGTAAGGATATGATTGTGCTTTCAAAAGTGACCAACCTTGTATGATTTAGTTGATATTTTTGAATCCAATACTTAGTAATGACAGTTGAATGTGTAGATAAACGTTCACAATAACCTAAGAGCCTAGCTTTACCGGCACCGATGAACTGAAGTAAAGTTGAGAGGTTATGGAATGTTGGATGGTAAGAAGACATTGGATCAGAAGGGTATAATGAACCATGAGTCCAAAGATCAATATTCTTTTCTCCAACTTCACGACGCTCATTTTGAGAGTTTACATCATTGTTGCACTGTGTATTTGGAGCAAACTCTCTGGGCACACGAACATGGATTCTTGCTCATGCTCGGGCATGAGGACGTCCAAATGTGAGGTTTGTAATAGGTTTCAACACCATCTTTTCCAACAATTAAACAATCTAAGAAAGAGACCAGAAATTTGTTTGGAAGAGATGCTAGAGCATGATTTTCTCAGGAAAATTTTGTTTTGTTGGATGTGGATGGGTCACAGTGTGTTTTTCCACTGAGAATAGCCAAAAATGTTGAAATTTTGAAAAACTCATTTATTGGGTGAAGAGTAGTTACGGATTTGATGATGTGGCACTCTACTTTTGGAGGGATTTTAAAAATATTACTTTTCCAAAAGGAAAATTAAAAACTAAACTAAAAAAAGTCACTTCTGACATATATATTAAAAAAATGAGCCCTTTCAAGTAAATAAACACTGAAATTGAGACTTTGAAAAAAAATCATTTTTTTATTCCCATACATGCTCGAGTTTGATGATGTGGAAAGTAGATTCCCTTTCTCTCTCTCTAATGGAAGAGAGAGAGGAGCCTAGTAAGCCTTAAAAAAAGCCTACTCCAGCCTACTAAAAAGTGCCCTATTAAATGCACTTTGTCCCCTAAGACAACAACAGAATTAGGCTTAATCCCTAAAAATTAGGGATCCTTACAAGGCCCATGCAGGGTTCATATTTTTTCCTAATGTTCAATGCCAATCTTTGAAGCTAGTCCAACTTGCAACAATCCATCATATGTAAACAATGTATATAATTACGACATTGGCTATGTGCTAGCACAACCAACCAACGAGGGCAAACTAGAGGTTTCCATTGAGAATGTTAATAGTCACGAACATTCAAAATGAGGCTTTAGGAATGGTGTATGACATAAAAAATTTTGACCATTATCTTTTGTGAAAAAAATTCAAATTTTTTTATTGATCAACAAGCATTCTTTTATTTGGTCAACTACTATAGGTAGACCTATGTGTTGGTATTCATTATTCATGGAGTTGGACAAGAATGTTTTACAAGAAAAAAAGGGAAAGGCACACCTTAGGGCTAACCATTTATCTATCTCAACCACATGAGAACCACATGTAGGAGTATCTAATGATTTTCTTGATTTCTACTTATTTAATCCAAAAGTAGTTCCAAAATCGAAAGAACCTAATTGTTCCAACACTTACACATGGAACACATGATAAATATTTTCCTTTATAATCTAAGGGACTTCTTGCTTCTCAAAAGTTCCATACCTTAGCTAAAAGAATACCCTACAAAGACCCCATTAATATCTTGTTATGCAGTCTAGATGATCATGAGGGATGTAATAGCACAAGCACACAAAGCTGTTTTGGGATGACATTTACATGTCATGACGCATCAAATTCCAAGTTTTACCTCAAATAGGACATGCTACTTTGTATGAAGCTACAACAATGCCTAGTCTGATCAAGCATATAGTATGCTATCTAGATAATCATAAGTTCCTAATGTTCAACCTAATATAGCTATACCAAATTCTTGCTTTATTAAATCACAACAATTATATAGACAAGGTTAAGATAATTTCTTTTGACTGTGTGCACATGAAGAAATTTATTTGTGAATCCTTGAAATGGCACATGTAGGTGCGAATGGAAGACATTTTACTCTTGATTGATGCACTGAAATCTTCATTATTGCAAATTTTTTATGGCCCACCTTGCATCAAGATAAAAAATAGTTTATAAAATGATGTGATACTTGTCAAAGAGCAAAATACCCAATCTGACGAGAAGGCATGCCCCTATAGCTCATCATTGTTGATATATTTAGGTAGTGATGTGTGTGAACACACTAGGACCGTCGGGGCACTTTTTTCCCTCTTTAGGAGGTTTTTTCCCCCGGCTCGTATATACACCTATTGCCCTAATGGGCTACTTATCTTTGTACATTCTCTAGTAATCCATTCAGTATTGTGTGTTGTGCTCCAAGCTTCTTCTTCTTCCTTGTGCTGTTTGCGTGCTTTCGCAGACGTCTAACTCCAATAATTGGTATCAAAGCAGGTCGTCGCTTCATCTAGGGCGCCGTCGACACTCCTCCGTTTGCAGTCTCAGATTTGCACAAAATTTTGGTGAGCATACTCAGGGTGTTTTCGAGATTAAAATTGCTTCGCTTTGTGGTGCCGAAATTGCGATCTGAGCTCGTTTCGACCTCCGAACGCACTATCGTAGTGCTTATGCAGGCTATTTCATCTTTTTGTGCCAAAGGTATATACCAGTTTCTGTTCGCCAGTATAAGCGTCTCGAAGTCTGCTATACGTTTAGCAGAACTTGTTTGGGTAGTTCCGTTCAACTTTTTGATATACAGTCAATTTTCTGCATCAAGGTATTTTAGTCACCGGCCATGGCTGAAAGCAGTGATGTATTCCATATGTTGGCTGTTGAGGATAAGTTGGATGGTACCAACTACCCATTGTGGGCTTATATGATGCGACATGTATTGGTTGCAAAAGGATTGTGGAACATTGTGCAGGGTGTTGAAAGACGTCCTGTTATACCTGTAACAACAGGTACTGCAAATACAAGTGCTGGAGTTGATGAAGATGGTGTCGAAGATGATGTTATGCAGATTCCTGTTCGTGTTGCTGCTTCTGTTGCACCTACTGTAGAGCAGATTCGTTGGGATGGCAGAGATGCCCACGCACATGCATTGATAGCTTTGTCTGTCAAACGTGCCATTATTCCTCATATTCGCTCTTGCAGAACAGCTAGGGATGCTTGGGATACACTTACCACATTGTACCAAGCTAGGAATGAGGCTCGTGTTGCTTACCTCCGAAAACAGTTGGAGAGTGAGCACATGAATGAAGGTGATTCTATGGACAGTTTCCTAACGAAGATCAAAGAATTAGAGGAACAATTGATTTCTGCTGATGAGGTTATACCAGATAGCTCACTTGTGCAGACTGTTCTGAATGGTCTTCCTGATTCATATCAGAGTTTTGCTTCTACTCTTCGGTTGATGATGAAAGGCAATCCAAATGCCTTGTCATTTGAGGCGTTAGTCTCTGTTCTGTTGTACGAAGATCAGTCCAGGCAGAACAGGTCCATTATGCGTGTTGCAGATCAAGCTTTCCTAGCTAGTCAAAAGGACAAAGGAAAATGGAACTCTTCTACTAGTAAGCAAAAATCTGCAAATGCTGCACATTCGAAGAACCAGGATAAAGATGAGAAGAAATCAGAAAAGCAAAAATTATTTTGCAAATATTGTAAAGGGAATGATCATATCATAAAGAACTGTCCAAAACTAGCTGCAAAAGAGGCAAAGAAAAAGGAGGCTGGAATGGTTGTTGCAAAAGCCTCTACACCAAAAACAGAGTCTACTAATCTTGTGCAGGAAGAAGAATGGGCGTTTACTACTGTTTGCAGTTTTGACCCATCCTCTCATGAGCAGTGCATGTCTGCAGTGGACTCAGATGTTTGCTACTTTGACAGTGGGGCGACCAAACATATTACCTCACAGCGCAGTTTCTTCTCTTCACTCAAGCCTGCTCCTATAGGGAATACTGTCACATGCGCCAACAACTCCTCTTATCCTGTTATGGGAGTTGGTATGATCATTCTGACTACTGCTGATGGTAGTTCTTTCACCTTGTCAGATGCTTTATTTGTACCAGGAATCAAGAAGAATCTGTTATCAGTTTCTGCATTAGCCAAGATCGGCTTGGTTGTGAAATTTGTTGATGACAGATGTGCAATTCTTGATCTGTGAAATGGCGATATTATTGCTTTTGGCATTTTATGTCGTGGGCTGTATAAGCTCATAGACTATGAAAGATCAGTGAATGATTCAGCATGTGCATTTCATGATTCTCAGGCTATGTCAGATGCAAAGCTTTGGCATGCATGCTTTGGTCATCTGAATTTTGCTACTTTGCTACGCCTGCAGAAATCTGATATGGTGTCTTCTTTGCCCAAGCTTGAGACACTTGGAAAACATGTATGTGAAGGCTGTATTTTGGGCAAAATGCAGCGTTCCTCCTTTCCAAAAGATGGTTCAGTTCGGGCTACACAAAAATTGCAACTTGCAGACACCCTCTTTTGGAAATTACCTTTACTTCGTGACTTTCATTGATGATTTTTCCAAGCATGCATGGGTATATCCACTCAAAGCAAAGTCCGGAGTGTTCATGTGCTTCAAACAGTTTTTGGTTTTAGCTGAAAATCTGTCAACATGTAAAATGGGCACCCTCCGTTCTGATCGAGGGGGGGAATATATGTCTTCTGATCTTAATGCATTTCTGGCTCAAACACCAGTGTACAGTGCCGTATACACCTCAACAAAATGGAGTTGTTGAACGGAAGAACAGGTCACTCATGGAGATGGCGAGGTGCATGGTAAGGAGTCATGCTTTACCACATAATTTTTGGCTTGAGGCTGTCATGTGTGTGTTGATATAGATAAGTAGTGATGTGTGTGAACACTCTAGGACCGCCGGGACACTTTTTTCCCTCTTTAGGAGGTTTTTTTTCCCGCGGCTTGTACATATGCCTATTGCCCTAATGGGCTACTTATCTTTGTACATTCTCTAGTAATACATTCAGTATTGTGTGTTTGTGCTCCAAGCTTCTTCTTCTTCCTTGTGTTGTTCGCGTGCTTCCGCAGACGTCTATCTCCAACAATTGGTATCAGAGCAGGTCGTCGCTTCTTCTAGGGTGCCGTCGACACTCCTCCGTTTGCAGTCTCAGATTCGCACGAAATTTAGTGAGCATACAGAGGGTGTTTCTGAGAGCAAAACAGCTTCGTTTTGTGGTGCCCAAATCGCGATCTGAGCTCGTATTGGCCTCCGGACGCACTATCGCAACGCTTGTGTAGGCTATTTCGTCCTTTTGTGCCAAAGGTATATACCAGTTTCTGTTGGCCAGTTTAAGCGTCTCGAAGTCTGCTACAGGTATAGCAGAACTTGTTTGGGCAATTCTATTCAACTTTTTGAGATACAGTCAATTTTCTGCATCAAGGTATGTTAGTCACCGGCCATGGCTAAAAGCAGTGATGTATTCCGTATGTTGGTTGTTGAGGATAAGTTGGATGGTACCAACTACCCATTATGGACTTATATGATGCGACATGTACTGGTTGCAAAAGGATTGTGGAACATTGTGCAGCGTGTTGAAAGACGTCCTGTTACACCTGTAACGAGAGGTACTGCAAATACAGGTGTTGGAGCTGATGAAGATGGTGTCGAATATGATATTCCACAGATTCCTGTTCGTGCTGCTGTTTTTGTTGCACCTACTGCAGAGCAGATTTGTTGGGATGGCAGAGATACCCAAGCACATGCATTGATAGCTTTGTCTGTCAAACGTGCCATTATTCCTCACATTCGCTCTTGCAGAACAGCAAAGGATGCTTGGGATACACTTACCACTTTGTACCATGCTAGGAATGAGGCTCGTCTTGCTTACCTCCGAAAACAGTTGGAGAGTGAGTACATGAATGAAGGTGATTCTATGGACAGTTTTCTTACAAAGATCAAAGACCTAAAGGAACAATTGATTTCTGCTGATGAGATTATACCAGATAGCTCACTTGTGCAGACCGTTCTAAATGGTCTTCCTGATTCATTGCTGATGATGAAAGGCAATCCAAAATGCCTTGTCATTTGAGGAATTAGTCTCTGTTTTGTTGCAGGAAGATCAGTCCAGGCAGAAAAGGTCCATTATGCGTGTTGCAGAGCAAGCTTTCCTGGCTAGTCAGAAGGGCAAAGGAAAATGGAGCTCTTCTACTAGTAAGCAGAAATCTGCAAATGCTGCACAATCGAAGAACCAGGATAAAGATGAGAAGGAATCAAAAAAGCAGAAATTGTTCTGCAAGTACTGTAAAGAAAATGATCATATTATAAAGAACTGTCCAAAACAAGCTGCTAAAGAGGCAAAGAAGAAAGAGGCTGGAATGGTTGTTGCAGAGGCCTCTACACCAAAAACAGAGTCTGCAAATCTTGTGCAGAAAGAAGAATGGGCGTTTACTACTGTCTGAAGTTTTGACCCATCTTGTCATGATCAGTGCATGTCTGCAATAGACTCAGATGTTTGGTACTTTGACAGTGGGGCGACCAAACATATTACCTCGCAGCGCAGTTTCTTCTCTTCACTCGAGTCTGCCCCTACAGGGAATATTGTCACATTCGCCAATAACTCCTCTTATCCTGTTATGGGAGTTGGTAAGATCATTGTGACTACTGCTGATGGTAGTTCTTTCACTTCGTCAGATGCTTTATTTGTGCCAGGGATCAAAAAGAACCTGTTATCAGTTTCTGCATTAGCCAAGATTGGCTTGGTTGTGCAATTCGTTACTGACAGGTGTACAATCCATGATCTTTCAAATGGCGATGTGATTATTGCTTCTGGCATTTTATGTCGTGGGCTGTATAAGCTCATAGACTATGAAAGATCTGTGAATGATTCGGCATGTGCAGTTCATGATTCTCAGGCTATGTCAGATGCAAAGCTTTGGCATGCACGCTTTGGTCAATTAAATTTTGCTAGTTTGTTACGCCTGCAAAAATCTTAAATGGTGTCCTCTTTGCCCAAACTTAAGGCACCTGGAAAATATGTTTGTGAAGGCTGTATTTTGGGCAGAAATTGCAGCTTGTACATAGTGATGTCTATGGTCCTATGCAGACACCCTCTTTTGGAAATTAGCTTTACTTCGTGACTTTCATTGATGATTTTTCCAGGCATGCATGGGTATATCCACTCAAAGCAAAGTCCGAAGTGTTCATGTGCTTCAAACAGTTTTTGGTTTTGGCTGAAAATCTGCCAACATGTAAAATGGGCACCCTCCGTTCTGATCGAGGGGGGGAATATATGTCTTCAGATTTTAATGCATTTCTGGCTGAACGTGGGATAAAACACCAGTGTACAGTGCCGTATACACCTCAACAGAATGGAGTTGCTGAACGAAAGAACAGGTCACTCATGGAGATGGCGAGGTGCATGGTCAAAAGTCAGGCTTTACCACATAGTTTCTGGCTTGAGGTTGTCATGTGTGCAGCATATGTACTGAACAGGTGTCCCACTAAACTATTGCAGTCTATCACTCCATATGAGGCTTGGCATGACCACAAGCCATCTATTGCTCATCTGCGTGTTTTTCGTTGTTTGGCATATGCATTAGTGCCTGAACAACATGGTAGAAAATTGGATTATAAGGCAGTAAAATGTATTTTTGTTGGGTACAATTATGAAAGTAAAGGCTATCGTCTGTATCATCCACAGACTAAACGCATTCTGGTTAGCCGTGATGTTGTCTTTGTGGAAGATGCTATTCAGCCATTGCTTTCATGTACTAAGGAGACATCTATTACCTCCAAAGACATGTATGATACTTTGATGCCTCTTTTTACAGGTGGACAGGCTAGTGTTGGTCCTAATGAGGCAACTTTTCAGCCTTTGCAGGTTTCATATGATGATGCAAATAATTCCATTTTTGATGCAGATTTACATGATGCACTTGTTGATGAGAGACCTGATATTGAGCAAGCAAAAACTATGCCAAAATGGCTTGTGCAGACTTTGCGTGACAGCAAATTAGATGCACCTTTGTCATATCGTACTCGTTCAGGCTCTCATATTGCCTCCTTTGCATCAGATTGCTATGCTATGGCTGCATCTAGTCTCTGTGATGAGAATGAGCCTATTTTTTTTTATGAAGCACAAAATTCAGAAAATTGGATGGCTGCTATGCAATCTGTATATGATGCTATAATGAAGAATGGTACATGGTCTTTATGTGACTTGCCTCCTGGCAAGAAGGCCATTGGCACTAAGTGGGTATACAAGCTGAAGCGTAAACCTGATGGTATAGTTGAGAGGTATAAGGCTAGGCTTGTTGCAACGGGTTATGCGCAGGAAAGGGGCATTGATTTTGATGAGACCTTTGCACCTACATGCTGTATGACTACTGTTCGGAGTATTTGTGCACTTGCAGCCCATCATGGTTGGAATGTACATTAGTTGGACATTAAAACAACATTTCTGAATGGTGACTTGCATGAAGAAGTGTATGTTTTTCAGCCCCGTGGCTCTGTGCAGAAAGGGCATGAAAACCAGGTGTGCAGGTTGAAAAAGGCATTATATGGTTTAAAGCAAGCACCACGTGCTTGGTATGAGAAGACACATGCCTACTTGGTTGCACATGGTTTTGAAAACAGTCCAACTGAAAGCACCTTATATGTTAAGCGTGCTAATGATGTGCTTCTGATCATTGTTGTCTATGTTGACATGCTGCTCACTGGTCCTATTGAGAAGCATATTGCTGATTTCAAGGCTGATTTGCATGCCTCATTTGAGATGTCTGATTTGGGGCATTTGCATCACTATTTGGGCATTCAATTTATGCAAGTTGATGGTGGAATGGCTTTGTGTCAAACGCAATATATTGACACATTACTGCTATATTTTGGCCTTGAAGTCTATAAGCCTATTGCCACTCCTATGGAGACAGGTTTACGATTGAGTCTTCATGATGTTGGAGATGCATTTGATGCTGTTCTTTATCAGCAGGCTGTTGGATGCTTGATTTATTTATGCATTACTCGGCCAGATATTCAGTTTGCTCTCACAGATGAGCAGGTTTATGCATTGCCCAAGAGTCACGCATTGGAAGGCGATTAAGCGCATCTTTCGCTACTTGAGTGGTACTCGGCTACTTGGGTTGTTTTATCCCAAGGGGGGATCACTACCGCCATATTTGCATGCTTTTTCTCACTCAGATTGGGCTGGTTGCTATGACACTCATGTGTCCACCACTAGTTTTTGCTTCATGCTTGGTAGCTCATGTATATCTTGGTTGAGAAAGAAGCAGCCTATTGTGGCCACTTCCAGTTGTGAGGCTGAGTATAGGGCAGCTTTCAAAGCGACTGTTGAGTGTGTGTGGCTCAGACGCCTTATGGCTGATTTGGGTGTTGACCAGTCTTCTTCCACCACCATCTTCACTGACAGTCAGAGCGCATTGGCAGTTGCGAGGAACCCTGTGTTCCATGCTCGCACTAAGCACGTTGAGATGCATTATCACTATGTCAGGGAGAGGTTCTCTGCTGGGGAGATCAGCTTGGCATATGTGCCCACGCAAGAGAACATTGCAGACCTTTTCACGAAGGCTCGCTTAGGGAGAAGTTTGAAGCTTTTCGCAAAGCTTTGGGCTTACTTCCTTTTGTGGAGTGATTTCCACATAGCTTGGCACTTCCTTATACATGAGTGCCAACTCCTTGTTCACCGCATCACTCCCAGGAGGGATTTGTTGATATATTTAGGTAGTGATGTGTGTGAACACACTAGGACCACCAGGGCACTTTTTTCCCTCTTAAGGAGGTTTTTTCCCCGGCTTGTATATATGCTTATTGCCCTAATTGGCTACTTATCTTTGTACATTCTCTAGTAATACATTCATTATTGTGTGTTGTGCTCCAAGCTTCTTCTTCTTCCCTGTGTTGTTCGCGTGCTTCCGCAGACGTCTAACTCCAACAATCATAAGTAGTAAATCCTTTTCTAGATTGCATATAGATTTTTCTCCTATAGCTCATCATAAGTAGTAAATCCTTCGCTAGATTGCATATATATTTTGCTGGTCCAAACAATCCACTTGCATGAAATTCTCATGTGTAGTAGATAATTTTTGCTATTGATTACCTTAGAAAATGGATCAAGGTAAGGAAACTACAAAGAATGATGCACATTCTATTGCCAAGTTTTTGTTTGAAAAATTTTCTCACCAAGTTTCAAATGCCAATATAAATTGATAGCAATTGTGAAACACATTCTATTAATGAAATGATTGAGTGCATCTTAGTAGAATTTTCAGCCATGCCTAATTCTACATTATAACATCCATGTGTGAAAGGGAAAGCAGAGAGTTCTAATAAAGAAGTGTGCATAATTCTTATAAAGATAGTAACTGGTGGACAATGTGATTGGCATAAGCATATGCATCATGATATATGGGTATTTCATGTGGGATACAAAACATCCATAGGTGTCACACCCCTTAATTTGGTAGATGGATAGAATACCATCCTCCCTATTGAGTTTCTATTCCCCACTTTAAGGATCCTACAAGATACTTAGTGGATTGGCCACGAACTCTTTCTATTAGTGGATAAACTTGAGCCACTACAAGGGACCCATCTCAATGCAATCAGCATTTATGGTGCAAATAAATATAGATTGCAAATTATGAAGCAAACATATGTGATACAAATTTAGAAGTAGGAAATTTGTACTAGAAACTAGGCATGTATCCTATCAATACAAGCATTTGGTGCTTGATTCAATCCATACTATGCCTTGTTCACCCTATACACTTTGCTTCCATGCCCTTTTTGTGAAAGAAGAATCATGCGGTTGAAATACGTACACTTCTTCATGTAAATCACCATTCCAAAATGTAATTTTAATATCCAAGTAGTGTACATTCTAGCTCTGTGAAAGCAAAAATACTACAAACGGTGTTCATTCGGCATGAGGGAGCATAATGTTTAGCAATAATCCTAGCCTTCTGCATATCCACTATTCCATCATGCTTATGTTTCAGCTTATATACCCATTTAGTACCAAATCAATGGCCTTCTCTTGAGTATAACTTTAACAACAATCCTAGTCTTCTACACATCAACTATTCCATCACGCTTATGTTTTAGCTTATACACCCATTTAGTGCCAATGGTGTTCTTGCTAGAAGGAAAGTGACAAAGGCCAAGTACCATTCTTCATAATGGCATCATATTTTAAGTGCTTGGCAACCCTCCAATTTTTTTAATTTTTTGCTTCATCAAAAGAAATGGGTTGACTCTCATCATAAATCTTAGATAGTATCATTGCATAACAATCGAATGAAAAGGAATTATGATGATAGCCAAAAGCTATACAATATGACAAATATGGAGCTAACTTGCTATGCGTCAAATTTTGTGCCATCCATTAAGGCATTGTTTTGGCCTCCTAAATGTTGTCTCTCTCATCAACAAGCAAATCATGTAAATCTACATTAGAAATAGAATGATTTCTATCATCCTTTGAAACTTGTAAAAGTTGAGAAATTTTCACTATAAGAAACATTTGATTGATCGCATGTAAAAAGAAGTAGCAAGGTTTGATACACATCCATTGAGCTAAGTGACGTCTCCGTGGTACATGGAACGAAGGGCTGAATTTCATCTTCCATAGAGACATCATGAGGGATAACTAGAATGCATTTAGTTTGTGGATGTCATAGATGATAGCCTTTTCTTTCAAAAATATACCTAATAAAAATACACTTCACTACTTGGCCATCCAATTTTATACATTGCTTTTCAGGCACTAATGCATATGGCAACCAATAAAAAAATATCCATATATGCAATGGATGGCTTTTCACCATGCCAAGCCTCTTTAGAGGCTAAAATGAGCTCACAAGGTTTTGTTCAATTCTAAGACTATGATTGGAAGGGTGTTGATGATGCCCCAAAGAAATTGACAACCTGCTCTAATATGAATTGTTGGAGTTTGAGGACTACAGAAGCATAGGAGTAGCACAAAGAAGAAGAAGAAGCTTGGAAGAAAACACAATATTGATTGTATTACCAATAAAATCTACAAAGATAGGTTTATTGTTAGTTTATAGGCCTATATAGAATGAAGGGGAGAAACCTATTAAAGAGGGAAAAAGTCTCAATGATCCTAAGTGTGTTGAAACACATTACTACTAAAATATATCAATAAGAAAATTATTGTAGAATTAATGGATGATTTGCATGCCTTTTTAAAATATATTAGATTAAGGGATTTTGCTTAATCATTTGGGGCTTTAGTTAATGCAAAGTGATACACATACAGAATTTTGTCAAACAATTACATTGACACACTATTATAGCATTTTTGGACTTGAGTGCAAACCTATTGCCACTCCCATGGAGAAGGGCTTAACTCTTGAGTTTTCATGATGTTGCATATGAAATTGATATTTTCCTCTATGATCATTCTATTAGATGCTTGATTCACTTATGCATATGCATAGTATAATAAAGTAAGTCTATGATCCAAGGGTCTGGCCAGTTTAGATAGATTTGAAATCCAACACCATTTGGTCACTGCTATGTATGGCCAAATATCTTGAGACTAGACTTAAGCATAAGTTGTCTCTTAAAGAAGTGATCCACTTAGCAACTGGTTAAGTCTCAAGGTTTTGAAGGAGGAGGTCTTGGGTTCAACCCCCATGGGAGCATGGGAAGAGATTTTTTTCCAAGGATCTCTAAAGCCTTCTAACTCAAGTTAACATGAGTTATTTTGAGTCCAGTGAGACTTAACTCGAGTGGCAAGTATACCAAATAGTAGTGGACTCTAGTGGAAGGGACTAAAGTAGTGGTGGAGATCACCCCAACCACTAGTAGACTCTAGTGGAAGATATTAAAAGAGTGGAGGAGATTGTGCATGCACTTGTGGACTCTAGTTACATTTTTTATCCTCGTTGAATCGAGCAATATAAAGGCATAAGGTTGGGAGGAGAGTCATCTCTCACACGTTGTGGTGTTCATAATGGTCATTCTCTTACATTGGTACCACAACTTAGGAAGTAGGATTGTGAAAGGTGGATCGACCAAATGGCCTCTAAAAAAGGTGCTTGGGCACTCTATCATGTGAAAGGGTAGGAATTGGGAAGGCGGTGCTTTGACAACTCTACCCAAGAGAGATTTGGGTCTATCTCTAAATCTGTAGGTCGGACTAGGGCATGTAAGATACCATTGAAAAGCTCTCAAAACAAGTGTTCGAAATCCAAAGAGAAACCTTGGAAGCGTGAAGTCGTTGGGAAACCTTGGGTGGCACTCGATTGCGTGTTCTAGATATTGAGCATGGGTGAGAACAAGGTTCAAGATACTACGGTTGATAACAGGGTTCAAGACACCAAGGTTGAAACAAGGTTCAAGAAACTATGTGAGGTTGAGTACATCAATTCAAGGGTACCACGAGAGTTCAAGTATTGATCACTAAGGACAAAGGCATACATTACTAGATCATTGAGGAGAATGTTCAACTAAGAGGGGAAGAATGTAATAAAGTGATAGGTAGGAGATGGGTTTATCACACCCTTGAAAGATAGGAGATGGTTGAACTACACCCTAAGAGGAAGGATTATGAAGTAATTCTCAACCATGTCTTCTGGGGCAAGTGGCTAGCGCATCACACTCCACATAAATAGTGATCCACCTGGTAGCATCATCAACGTAAATGACAAAATATCTTGAACCATTAATGCTAAAGTCCTTTGAAGGACCCCATACATCTGTATGCACCAATTCAAGTCTTTCTGAATACATGAAACCATGTTTGTTAAATGATTACTCATGAGCCTTACCTAATTAACATGCTTCACATCTATGTGTCATGTGTTGACATGCAACATTAGGTAATCCAAGTACTCAAACATTGTTAATCATCTCTTTAATACCTCTTTCATTGAAGTGTCCAAGACTTTTGTGCCAAAGATCCAGCTCAGATATCTTTTGCTCTCCATATGTGAACAAGGCATGTCCAACATTTCCTTGTACTTTCAATGTGAAGAGCCTTCCTTCTTTCTTTCCTACAGTAATTTGCTTATACCCTTGGCTAGGGTCTTCAACATAAACTCCATCATTAGTAAACCTCACCTCATATCCTTTTTCCATAATTTGTCCTACACTAATCGAATTCTTTGGAATTGTAGGAACATACAATACCTTACTCAAAAGAGTACTTCCATCTTTGGCCTGATCCAATAGACTTCAACTTGTGTTTTGTATTTCACCTATTTGAACTCTATGATTAAACACTTTATTCTCCAAATCAGTCATTAAAGCAATGTTATCACTCAGATGATTGTTGCATCCAGAATTAATATGAAACAGTCTTTGATCTTCAAGTCTTGGAACTTTATATGTTGCATTCATGATTAGGGTTGAATCCTCCTTCTGATCTGAAACATAATTGTAGTAGGTATTGTTGTAAGACTGGCCTTGAAATTTTCTTCCACCATTTCTCCCAAAGAAGCCTTTACTACCTCTACCTCTGAGACTTCTTTGATTTATTCCACCTCTACCTCTTTGATTATAACTCTGATTAAAGATACTAACACTTTGATTGTTATGCCAACATTCATGAGAAAGATTATTAGTCTTACCACATATCCAACAAGCTTTGACATTATTGTTGTTGTTTCTGCCTCTTACTCTACTTCTGCCACTTCCTTTTCCTCTTAGGAAGTTTACTTGGCTTGAAGTACCTTCATCTGAAATTGATTGTTGCTTTCCTTTGATAGCTTTCTTCTTATTCTTAGAATACATTGCATGACCTACACTCTTATCAACATCTCCTTTGATATCATTCTCAAAGGTTCGCATATGACCTAATAATTGATTCAAATCAGGAGTAAAATGGTCCAATGAAAATTATGTTGATAATATGAAGGGCTTCCACTTCTCATCTCCTCTTAAACCTGTAAGAATGTGTCTTACCAATTTATCTTCTTCAATGTCTTCATCATCAGCACCTAAAGAATCAGCAATGTCTTTCATCTGTCACATAATCAAATATTGATTGTGCAGCCTTCTTCTTGAATGTGGTAAACTCTCGTCATAATGATGCTTCCCTTGACTTGGTTGTATTCTGGAAATGCTCCTCCAAAACACTTCATATATCACTTGCACTTTCAAGTCCTCTAATATGAGGACGCAAGTAATCATTTACTACCATGTAAATGATACTCCTTGTTTGAGTATCCTTCTTCATCCAAACTTTGAAGTCTGCAAGTTCCTCCCTAGTAGGAACACTAGGATCTTTGATTCTGGTTTCTCTTCTTCTCCTGTAATATATCCCATCATATCTTTGCTCATAAGATGGGCTTCCATTCTCATGGAACAAGCTGGATAGTTTTCTCTATCCAATTTCTCAATTTGAAGACTTTCTCCCATTCTTTCTTCACATGTACTATGAAATCTTCAACCTTACGATATTTAATGTACCTTTACTTTGAGATTTACTCCTGATCCTTTTGATTACTCTCATGTGTCTTCCTTTAGCCTTTCCTTCAAACTTTGTCCGTTTGAATCTTCAAATATTGAATTTTGTATGTCTACAATAGTCGGGGTCTTCCTTTCCTTCACTTTTGATGCTCTGATACCACTGATGGAGATGATTAATCTCCAAACGAAAAGCTATACTTGAATTTAGAACACCTCTATATCAAGAATAGCTAAAAACCTTCATCATTTTTCGAAGTCTTTACCAAATTATGAATCTTTGTCACTTCTATGAGTTATAGCTTCACTCGGAAAAGTCTGCTTCACAAAACTCATTCATCGATTGATGAAATGATTAAAGTTTTCTATGAGACTTTGATAAAACACTCAACTAGTTTACATAGCTACTACAAGTGAAAGCGCTTCAAAAGAACTTGTAAAACTTCAGATTTACTTCAGTAAGTAAACTTATGTCTAAAACAAGCTTTCTCTATAGGCGACTTTTACATATGCAACTTTAACTACTTGGTTCTCTCAACCTACAACCAGTTTAATCAAATGCTTTTAGACATATTTGGCCTACCTTCCAACTTAGATTTTGATTCCTCATTTGTGTAAATCTACACTGACAATTTGATCAAATCTTTCTCTCTCTATCTCTCTTTCTATCTCTCTATCTGTCTCTATCTCTCTCTCTATCTCTCTCTCTGTCTCTCTCTCCATAATTATCTTATATATATATATATATATATATATAATTATCTTATATATATATATATATATATAATTATCTTATATATATATATATATATATATATATATATATATATATATATATATATATATATATATATATATATATATATATATATATATATATATATACTGCATAAGGTTTATATCTAATCTTCTTGGATATATTCTATCCTTCAACACCACTTCTCTATTATCATTTTCTCTGAACATGGAAATTATATGTCCATGCAACCCTTTCCTAGGATAAAGAGTGCCAAAAAACCCCCAACCATAGAAACATGGGAAAAGGCCCTACAAAATCTTTGTAGTGCTGAATCATGCATTTCTTTTTTAGCTTTTAAGTCTATGAGATGCTTAGATCTAGACATAAATTTTAAGTAGGCATTATGTTGCATTCAAAGTGTTTGGCTTGCATAAGTAGACAGGGTCTACAAATATGTTATTAATTTGCAAAACGAGACTTGCAAAGTCCTCACAATTATAACGAACATATTTCGCATCGTTCAAACATTACCCAACTTCACACTAGATTATACAGCATATGGGAAAGACAAAATATTCACTGATTCAAAAGCTTACATCAGTTATAAGTTGCCTTCACTTTCTCTACAATTTTCTTTCTCCTTTGGAGAGATTGTAGTGACATTAGGGTCTTGCAATCCAAGACCCATGGGAATTCCTGTTTGTACTAGAACCTTCCGTTAAAGTTTACTACGAATGTCTTTACAAGTGGATACTTCCTAACCAAAATGAAACTAGATACCTCCAAACCAAAATGAAACAATCAATGCTTTGCATGATTGTAGAAAAAACACAAATTTTCTCAAGGCCTTCGAGCACCAAGTCATGAAGTGTATTTTGAGGAGTGTAATCTTTATGAACGATGACAAAATCATCTTTTGGTAACTTCTCGATTTATTAACCCAATAATGAGCCATGCCCATGAGATGCAAGATCCTAGGGGATCTTGTAACAAACTTTTCCACTTCAATGACTTCTTGTAAGAGCAAAAAGATGATGATTTCAAGTTCCAATTTTATTAAGAGAAATTATTCGACACCTATGTACCACTTACATCATGAATCTTGTCTTCTTCTTGCCCCCATCTAGGGGCATGAAGATCTATGCTAGAGTGGGCCATACCATTCTTCTCTACTATTAGGGATGTGGAAAAGTTATTCCTCCTTAATCTTTCTCATGTTGGACTATGATCTTCCTCTGTGAACTGCTATCATTGTTTAACATATATTCAAACACCATCATGATGGGGTCTTCCATAGAATCACCTAATGGGATAGATTTCTTTTCAAGAACTTGAGATGTATTATCAAGTGGAACACCTGACATTGTAGAAAAAAGACTTAGATGCTTATCAATACAAAGTCTGAATGGCTTCTCAATATCAAGAAGATATATAAATTCATCTCCATCCACAAGAATGATGGAGAGAAATTCAATTCCCACATCTATTATTGTGGGCTCAAAGGGGCTACAATTTGATGGTTGAGGCTGTGCCATGTTTGATTTCTCGCACAATTTGTCCTCCCTACCACCGTTTTAGTTGAACTATTCCACTCTCTTTGGCTATGCTAATGTCCTATAGTTGAGGCTCATTCCTTTCATAAACAAACTACCCTCAAACAAGGTTGGGGAGATCAATGGGTGCAAGCTTGAGATCCTCATTGATAATGTAAATTATTATGGCAATGTATGAAAGCTACCTAATACCCATCTTTTTCTTTTTGTTATGGAATTTTAATAAGGGCAGAGTGTCATCCAACAAATGCCCTACATCCTCAATAACTTTCATGAAGCACTTAAGGTGCTTCATAGAAGCTTCATGAGCTTTATGAATGCAAAGAAAAAGGTCACACAAGAACCCAGTCACCCTCATAAGGTGGTATATCTATAGAATAATGCAATATAGAACTCAAGAAATTCTATCATTTCTTGATGCACATCAGAATGAAGTTTGATTGTCTCATTAAGATCGCCGACTCTAGAAACAAGGTCATAAAAATGTGTTTTACATTTGTACATAGTTGATTCTAAGAATTCTTCTAAGACTTTTCAAGTACTTTTGGATAAGGGTAGTACGGGTGGAGGTAGCCATTGTGCATATATGCAACATGATTCTTACTTTGTTCTTGCTCAATGAGTCCTTCTCACTCTTTTAGGTTATAAAAAGAGAAATGAGAGTATAAGACTTTCTTTTATAGTAGTTTGCATTTGTTCAAGTGAGTGAGATCCATTTACAGGTAAAAATAACAGTTGCACAAAACTCCTAAAAACATAAATTGGCTCCAAAAAATGATTAAACAAATTATCATTGAACATGATTAGAACCACATCTACATAGTAGAGAAAATATGAAACTTGAAATTATAAGATGGTTATACTACCATAGCAAAAACCAATGATTGGACAATATGTACATCATATTGAGATCAAAGATTTTAAAATTTTAATTATTCACATATGCATGCAATCTTGAGGTAGAGGAAGGATTATCCGAATGAAATGTGTACACTATAATACTCATGTTGTGCGTGAGCTATGACAATGAAAGATGAGTTCCACCTACACTCTAGTTAGGAAGGACTTTAATATTTATCTTCCAACGTGTTTCCAATTTGTAGATGAATAAAAACTTTAAATATCTTATTAGAATATAATATTATGTTTAAATAAAAGAAAAACTAACATTGTTTTCTTACCTTATGACCTTGTATTCTAAATTTAGCTTGATGTAGATCATCAAATCCCATTATTAACATATGTTCTCTCCCATTCGCAAGAGTCCAACGATGATTCATTGAAATGACTTCCATTTTGTTGTTGGGAAAAGTATCTTAATTTCAAATACAATTAAAGGACCGTTAGAAATTCTTCATGGTATCCATTCACCAATTTTACACATCCAACAAGCATAATAACATCTAATGTACAATGAAGTGCATTAGAAAACTCTCTCATGTAAAAGATGAGAAAGAGGGAGTTGTGGAAATACTATTGACCCACGTTTGCATGTAAAGCTCGGAAAGTAAATGTAAGAGTATGAAGTGTTTTCTGCTCCATCAAGATAGAAGGAAATATATTTGCAACAAAGAGAAAACATATGTTAATATGATAAATAAAGAAATTAGAATAGTAAGTAAACAATATTATAGAGCAATGCTTAAAATTGATAGGGCATCTCTTCTTTTTTAGCTTCCTATTTGATGCTTGACATTGTAATTAAAGCATGTTGTACAATGGCAATAGTCTCACTGCCTTGAGATTTTGGAAGCCCAATAAATTTCCTTTTAAATGAAGATCCAAGTTTCCATGATCTCTAACATGATGAGCGCCAACAGAAGAGGGTTGCATGTACACCCATGCACCTTGGCAAAACTCATTTCCTAACCAATGTCCTATAGAGTTGATATTGTGACATTTTAATGTGCTAACTTCATCTTTTGGATGCCTAAAATTTAGGTGTCTCCATTGGAGTTCAAGCTTTGGAAGTGACATTATGAATTCAAATTGAAAGATGTGCAGAGAAAGAAATGCACACACATGAACTTCAATGGTGGGCTAGGGATAGAAACTAGTGGAAAGAGATGACTTTTTGCAACCTAGGTATGCAAGTGTGAGGTTTAGGAGGGGAAAACCTATATTTTGAGCTATTTTGGGAAAATTCAGTTTTTCAAGTGAACCCATGCATAGATTTTGGATTCTTGGGCCTAGGTTGGTTAAGAGATTCATTTCTCTCTCTAAAGGCAAAACCTAAACATAGGTGAATTTTGTCCCCTCTTCCCCTTCAACCTAGTAATTTATAGGTTATATACTATTTAAACCACCCTCTTCTAATTGGTTCATCACTAATTACTCCTTAATCCAAAAGGCCCATGCAAGGTTCATTTTTTTCCCTAATGCAAACAAGGATGAAAATCTAAGATTGGGAATAAAAGTCTCTAAGATCTATGGTTGAGCCCTTAATGTTTAGAGGCAAACTCGAGTGTTGAGTAGAAAATGTGATGATTCAATAGTTCATAAATAGAAATGATATGCACTCAAAGAACAACACTGATTATCCGTGGCTAACTAGTTTTAGTTGACTAATTAGAAAAATAGACAGCAAGATGTAGGTAGTGAGGACGATTTGATTATGGCATTACAAGTACTCGCAAGCAACAAAGAACATGGAACATTCTTTTGTATCTGGATATGATTGAAGTTATGAAAAATTCATCTACTCAAATGATGTGCTTATGTTATCAACATCATCACATCCTCTATGGAGCACCGTGAGATGATCTTAGATAATCTTATGGGCATTGCTAATGCTACAGAAAACATTCCCGTTCGTGCTATGTACGTGACTAGAATGCGATCACGAGTCCTACATTAGCGACACACACTTAGGAAAGCTGAGGGTTGGTGCTACCAAAGGGCACGAAGATCAAAGTTCCCAATTGTAGTCCTGTACGATGCCTGAATTTGAAGGCAAGTGCGCCTGTTCGAGGGCCTCTACTTGAAGCGAGCAACAAACAACTTCCATGATGATTGTGCACAAAGGAAAGTCCACGGTGCATCACTGACAATGTTTGACAATTTGCGAGCAAGGTAGAAGTAGGAAGAGTAGTCATATCGCTAAGAAAGAGTCCGCTTTGAGGGAGATGTGATTGAAACACATGGAGACATTCGAGTATACCAACAAGGATATGACTCTATCAGGGACTTTCCAAAACGCTCAGCTGTCGCTTCTTCAAAGGGTGTACAACACGTCTAGTCCCCCCAGTTGAAGTAGTTTTGCACAGAGAGAAAAGTTCTATGAGATATGGCGGAAGCATGTATGCACAGATAAGCAAGAGTGGACCTTGTCTTTTCCAGAGCATGTATATATACATACAATAAAGATGGCATGGGCACTAATATGGTCAAGATAGGTTCGTGTTTATCTTTTTCTTGTTCTCGAGAAAGGAAGAGATAAAACAAACAAATAGGCAAAATGTGTGAACTGTTAGTAACATCATACATGTGCTACCTGAGAGACAGAGAGCCATCCGATCCTTTCTTCATTATCACCTTTGTTGTACTCTTCTCTTCTTTGTTCGTGTTGACATGTGGAGCTCTCTTGTCGGTATTATGTAACAAGTTTTTTTCTTTGTCATGTGGATCCAGTGCTGATTTTTGACGGTCATACATGCCCATCATGAAAAATTTTTAGTACAGCCGATCATTAATGCTACCCTTCATTTGAAGGCATAATGAAATTTTTGCCCTTCAAATTACAGTGGTCTTTGATCATAACCCTTCAACATTAGTTGTCATTTGCACAACAATGAAGGTTAACACATAAAACCAATCTATTCTATGGGATCAAACTAAAATCTGCACACTTTTGGACATCAAACTAAAACTAAGAGGGAGTTTTCAATTCTAGGCTTGCTCAGTTAGAAAGTGCTATGAACCAGCTAAGAACTGAACGTGGAACTTGTTGTGAAGATAGATTCTACACATATCACCCAAACACTGTATGAGAAACACTTTCCCTTTGAGTTCTGATTGTACAAGACTCCAAACATAGGCATACTAGGCACTTCGCAAGTTGCACCTGTTCATAAGATCTTAATTACTTTGAGAGTACGCTGTAGCCCATTTTCAAAACAACTTAGTCAAAGCACTGTCCATCCTAACAGCAATACACAGATGCATACACATAGATACATAGATGCACACATCCTTGCACACGCACTTGCAATAAATTGCAACACACACATAAGAAAAAGAGAGATCAATTGTGAGTTTGAAGTTGAACTTACTGAATATGGGCTTTTTTCTTGATGGGAGAATGTCCTACTAGTCATGAATGACTTGAAATAAATCCTAACAGTACATACAAAGTGCAAAGCATTTCAGTAGAGTGCTCTTTATGTGAAAGTCTATACACCAGTTCATGCTCGTGGAGGACCCCCAAAAAGACTTTGCAAATTCTCTATTAAGATCAAGTAAGACACAAAAATTGACTGAAATTTAAAAATTGTAGAAGAATGTTGATATGAATTTGACCAACAAATATTTGGACTTTTTCAAGTTTTACTACTAAAGATCAACTGAAAGTAAGAGGAATTAATAGTTTTCTCTGTAAAAGATATAACCCTGCCAATAAATATGAGCTTCCATCAAAAAAAGTAAAAGCCCTACATATAATCATTATTAATGTCATTCATTAATACAACCCAAATCAATAGAAATCACTGACATCACATTTCATTCACTTGAAGGGGCGGAAAACTAGAAGGTAAACTACAAACAACATCAGCTATCCAATTCTCAGGAAACCTACTATATAATCACAACCACAATAAATTGCTTCCTTTAGAGTAACATTTGACATTTATCGTCCAGGTGGACTAAAACATATGAGAATATAATTTACAAATATTATTATATTCTTGGAACAGTGTGAACAATGTGCTTTTGCCAGCTTGAATGTTCAAAAGTTAGATATATATCAAAAGAGACTCTCAATGCCCTTTGTGCTAATGTTGATGCACTTAAAGACGTACAATGTCTGATGAAAGAACGCCATACAACCCAGGAAACAAAGTTGGTGAAAAATGGATGAGCACTTCATTGTATGCAAAAAATAACATATCCTTAATATTCAATGTACATCACGAACCAATTCTACCTCATGCCTCGTTGACCTCTTCAGCTTACAGTTTCACTGTGTATACAAATTACATTAAGACAACCAACATAGGCATGAGAAGAAGGAAACGAGAAATGCATTAAAACCTATGCATATGCCACCACATATCCACACCATTAGAGATAAACATGTCACCAACATAGTTGAAAAAACTGCTCTTTTCTTTAATGTCGAGACACAATCCACTGTTCGAGTCTAAATCCATTCTAAGATTTCAACCATAAGAGTCAATCAATTATAAACGTAGCATACCTTATCTAATCTTTGTATAAAATCTCTTGAAGACTTGATGAGAGTGTACTCTAGTCATGTAACAAAGTGTAGCCTCTGAACCACAGTGCTTGAGAGTTGTGAGATCATATGGCATTCCTGCAATGGTGCCATCAAGAAAGTATTATCATACCTTTCACAAATGAGTACTGAGTATGCACATGAGTTCTGGAATTCATAAAGAGTACAACAACATCTAAAAATGATGAGAGTAATCTAGTACATGCTACTGACCACATAAAATGATTGTGCAGTGCTGAAGATGAAGTCAATGGAAGACGGAACCCTCGGGCCTCGATATAGCAGGTATACCATGAACTTTGAACGGTAATTTCATCCACACCTTGCTTGCCCAATGCCGTGGCCAATGTCAAGTGCAGTAGTTGCGAGCAGACTTCAACCTGCGGTATTCTACCAAAGCACCAAACATCAGGATTCGGGACTCTTCACTCAAAACTCAAGCATAGGCTGCTGCGCAGGCTTAACTCAAGACTCAAGAATCAAGATTCAGAGTCACTACATAGTACAATCTACTGACTATTCAAAAATCACGAAGAGTGATTTTGGAGTCTGGACAAGGAGAACCTCGACTCAGAGTCGTGAGTCGACTGTCGAGAGACTCATTGCAATGGCAATTTCCAATGACCATTGACAATGAAAATAGCTTGCAGCCCACTTGAAGTGAATCGTACACTGGTACACTAGCACGATGGCGCAAGCTTTGACCCTCAATGTTCATATAGAGTTCTGAGTGAGTCGCAACTCGGAAACCCTACTTGCTATACTGTATACATGGTACAGACTTCAGACTATAAGTGACGGGCGAAGGTTTGAACTGCCCGTCACTTTTATGGGTGTTTAAATTTTTTTCCTGTAAAATTGACGGGAGGTCAAAAATTATCCACGTCATGCACGAAGGTTAAATTGATCATCAACCTATTTTAGGGGCCAAAGGGTGCAATACGGCCAATACGGCCGTCAAAATGCAACACTGTGTGGATCTCTCTCTTTCCTTTCTTTTTTTTTTCTTTATATTTATATTTTGCTTTTTGAAAGTGCAACAAGTTCTTTCAAAGAGCAAAAACTGCTTAAAATAGAGAATTATATTTCTATCTCTCCGTCTTTGCGAGACACGTTATCGAGTAGTTTTTGGTAAAAACATTTAAAGCA
Organism: Ceratopteris richardii; assembly: GCA_020310875.1. Taxonomy (NCBI): domain Eukaryota; kingdom Viridiplantae; phylum Streptophyta; class Polypodiopsida; order Polypodiales; family Pteridaceae; genus Ceratopteris; species Ceratopteris richardii. The sequence goes on along the minus strand of CM035423.1, from coordinate 14,756,590 downwards.
CCACCATTCTTTTTTTCTTTTGAGATTACAATGAATTGAAAATACACACTTACGTACCCAGCGTCGTAAGGTAGAGGCACCCATTATGAGAGACTTATGGACATGTCCAGTCAAGACTTGAACTTAGAACTTCCTCTCATAGCTTCAAGGCATCAGCCACTAAGTTAGGAGGGCTCAGACAACACCACCATTCTTGATAGAATTAATAGAAGAAAAAGCTATGTATTTGAGTTTCAAAATTTAAAGTAGACTTCTTCCTCTGCCAATTTTTTATCTGAGCTCTCCACAAATAACAGGGAGAGAGAGAGAGAGGTCAAATCCACATGTAAAGGATTTATTACTGTAGCAAATGAGATAAGAAAAACTTTTGAGTTGCTTGTGAGTAATTTGAGATCTTGATAAGATTTTTTACTTTCATTATTTTTCCAACCTGCTTCCTATAGTGATATTTCGGATGAACTGAATATTTTGGTTAGTTTTCAAAATGTATGATTGACGTGTGTTCTTCTAAGCATAATAGGCGGCTTTAAGCATTTATGTCTCTGTATTCTAGGTTCATAGTGAGAGGGAGAGGTGAGTATTATTTGTTCTTTCGCACTAGCTCAAATGGATGAATCATTCCCCTTCCATGGGAGAGGTGTGTTCTCAACTCCTCTTGATTGCAGTGTTTTGGCACTTCTTATCATATAACATGATGAAATGTTAAGCGGAGATTCTTTTTCCTAAAAGGAAAAGAGATTTTTTGATCGACCATTCTTTAAGAGGGTTTTCAAAGTTAGCAGCAGAGCTCTAGAGGGTCTCATCTCTTATAGCATTCCACAATGTTGAGCAACATCCGATTGCTTCACCCAACAATGCTTGCTTCCAATTTATTTGTCCTTGAAGCAGCATCATTCTCCCAAGGGTCCGCTAGATTTAAGTTGACTTGGGGCATGAAAAGAAGAGGTGTCCCGAATTCTCTTTTTCACGTAGCCATCATATGCATTGGGGGAACCCTACAAATTTTGTTAGCTTTTACATTGGTCCAAATTCCCCGGTGGAGGATTTGCAACATAAGCATATATTTTTTTACCTCGATGAAGGGGTGCCAATGGGATTGGAACTTGAAGTCGCACCTCAAGCCCAACTTGTCCATACACCATTTCCTATTAACCGTGACATGAAAGTCCATATTCTTCTTAAGTCCCGGAATTTTATCAAGGCTATTGAGATTCTGCCATCTAAGACCCTCGTGGTTAGGAGAGTCATGACGAATGAGGAGGCGACTCATCGACTGTTCCCAAGCATTGAATCTGCTCTACAACAGGCACCATTGTTTTTTTCTTTTTGAAAAGGAAGTTCAATCTTGGCCTACTCTCGCAGAATTTAATTGTAACTTTCTTCCTTTTTAATTAAAGTCCCACAGGCACCATTGTTCATAGTCCACTCTTAAAACTAGATCAATGTCCTCAAATCGAATCCCTTAGCTAGTTTTTTTGTTCTAGATGTGCTTCCACAAATGAAATCCTTTGTTCCAGATGTGGATAGGGTATTAGAGGCATGGAATCTTAGAACCTCCAGATAGCATGTTAATGTTAACCAACCCTATTTAACACACATTTATTATTTTGTTGGCTTGCATATCAGCTTGTCCTACTCAAAAGTGGAGGATTAAAGAGCTCGGAGGTTCACTAGGCTAGAACTTGGGCAGGGATGGCCTCAAGGTCCAACACACATACAAGTTTAGATGAGCTCCAACAAAAGCGGTTTATCAAAGGTAGATATATTCATGATGCCATTATCTCCATGTGGGAAGGTATGGAGTATGCTAAAGAGATTGATCAGGATATCTTCTTCCTTAAAATTGACTTTGATAAAGCCTATGATAGGATTGAGTGGGATTTCATCCTTCAATCCCTCGATGACCTGGGTTTAGGAAAAAAGTTTATTAAGTATGTGAGCACTTTGTTTGGTAATGCTTCTTCTAGGGTTGCTATTAATGGGCACCTTTTTGAGCCCTTCAAGTTGACTAGATCTATAAGACAAGGTTGTCCCCTTGGTCCTTTGCTTTTTTCTATTACCAGTGATGCCTTGGGGTGGTTAGTCAAAGATGCCATTGATATGGGACAAATCAAAGGTGTTCCCATCCCCAACTCCTCCTCTCAACTTTGCCTTCAAATGTTTGGAGATGACACAAATCTAGTCTTAAATGCTGATTTGCTTTCCCTCAACTCTTTTCTCAATTGTCTTAATCTGTTATGTATGGCTAGTGGTTCCATGGTGAATCACAACAAAACTCGTTTCAAAGCCAGTAACAATATTGTGCATGTGACTATATTTCTAACCTTGGGTGCTCTATTATTAAAGAGGGAGAAATTTTTAGACTGTTAGGGATCCCCATGGGATTTAATGTTTCCTTTGCACAGAGCTTGGATTGGGTCTATGAGGAGTTTAAAAAAAGTAAGTATGCATGTTTGGTATGATGCTAATAACTCTCTTCCCCACAGAGTGTTTGTTTTAAACACCTACCTCCTCCCTAAGTTGGTTTACTTTCTATCGTGTTGGTCACCCTCCAACAAGCAGATTGAGCAGATTATTTCTTTAGCTAAAAGTTTTTTTGGGGGGGAATGAAAGTAGTAAAAACATTGGGATGGTCTCTTCGGATACCTGTTGCCTGCTTAAAGACCAAGGAGGCCTTGGCATTCTCTGTCCTAAAAAAAATGTATGAAAACATGTCTGCTAAATGGATTTTAAGAAGTATAGGCAAGAATGATATTTGGGTTGCTCTCCTTCATAGGAATCTTAAAAAGTTCAGTGTTTCAAACTACAGGTCCTGGTCTAACATTGAGCTATGGGACATAATGGTTTCTCCCATCCAAAGTCGGTAGCCCATTACTCTGTAGATTCTGGAATGCCTGGTTCAAGGCTAAAAGGTCTTTTCTCCCTCCAAACGATTTAACTAATGCCTCTGGTTTTTACTTGCAGGAATCCCCATGGTTCGGGTGGCCTGCCTCATGGAATTCCTGTAATTATGCCATCAAGGAGCACAACTGTCATGGAGCGGGATTCGCTTCATGGAAGGACTTCATTGAGAACGATGAAGTCATCTCTAATAGATCAATTGCCAACAGAACTGATCTATCCTTGTCTTGTAAACATGTTTTGATCCACCGCAAGTCCCTGCACGAAGAAAAGCTTGGAGGTTGCAGAAGGAGCCAAGTGGACATTCAAAAGATCATTGTCACTATCTTCAAAAAATTCAAGAGGAAGAGAGGATATGTTGCTCGAATTATCAACAAGCTCAATTCTAGATGGCACTTGAATTGGAATGTGCAACAATGGAGATACAGGTTTAAAGCTCTGTGGGCTTTCCCTGACAGCTTGAAGCACTCTATCCTACAGTGGAGAATAATTCACAATGGGTTGCGGGTTGGCAACAGAGTCAAGAAGGTTATACCCGATGGGGGTCTGTGTTCCTTCTGTGGCATAGTGGAGGATGTTTCCCACTTGTTCTTTGACTGTATTCATGCCAAACAGTTTTGGGAGCCTGTTGACTATTATGTGAACAATAATGGCTATCCTAAGCTAGCCAAAGAAGATGTTATGTTGGGGTGCTATAAGAACAAGGATATTCTACTCTGGAAATGCGGGACGGGCCATATTCTGTGGGCCATTTGGCTTAGTAGGAATAACAACCTGTTTGGTAGCATTAGAAAGAACCTTTTGTATTCTCTCCCCTTTACTCTTAGAAGGGTTGCCATTAACTGTATTCGGTTAATCTCCAAACCAGCGATCCCCCACAATGAGATTGTTAAATTTCTTTATGGTTGTAAGTACACTAAACTGTTATTTCGCAGTTTAGATTCCAGATGTTGCTGGCTTTGTAATTTTCTAGGACAGTGGCTCCTGCCCTATGCACAGTTGTAATACTCCCCCATTAATATAATCTTCCCGTTTTATAAAAAAAAACTTAGTTTAGCTTCAAATTGAGGCTCCGGAACCAAGTCCTGTATGCGATTGTTCTAGGGGGAACGATGATGTTTGTCATACGTGTTCTGAATGATCTTTCGCAGAGAGCGGCAGAAGTTCATCTCATTAAGTTCTTGCAGATCTGATGTGGCACAAAAATGCTTTTTGGGCAGAGGGAGGTGGATCGGAAGAAAGGAAGCTAAACAGTTCCATGACATGGCGTTACAATACTGGTGAGACTCCGCCGTTTGTGAAAGCAGAAATTAATACGTGACTTTTTTTTATCACTTCCCGATCATGTTGGGCCAAGGACTGATTGCGCTTGATACCCTCTCATGCATTTTCAACGCTAAAGCGGAACTTTTCAATGGTATTGTGATACATTCAACTCTATCCTCGTGCGATATTCAGTATATGACGAAATTGGGTGCGTGCGTGGCCTCGATGGCACAGCCTGCTAGTGTGGCTATAAAATAGAATTGGGCATCCCCCCACATCGACTGTGTGCAGATATCGCTCCAGCGATTGATCGCTAATAACCTTCGTGAGAGAGAGAGAGAGAGAGAGAGAGAGAGAGAGAGAGAGAGACCATGAGCAGTCTACAAGCTGTATTCAATATGTCCAACGAAATGGTAGTGAATGGCATCCCTAAATCAGCTCTACGGCTTCAAGAGAATAGCTTGTTGTCGCTGCGTTTGCATCCGTCCCATGCAGTTCTACAATCGGATTTGTGTCAGTGGGCAAGAGAAAATCTCCGGCAAGTTCTGCCAGAACCAGATATAGCGAAGATTGGAACGGCGGGATATGGCTGGCTAGCATGCTCTTTCTGGTCCAACTCCGTATCTCACCAGCGCTCTCTGACGTTGCTGAAACTTATGTACTGGTTTATTACATTCGATGACGCAATAGATCATAGTAGCGGCATGTGCAATGATCCTGTGGAGGCTGGAAACTACTGCACTCTATTTCTCGACATAGTATTTCGTCATGGACGCTGCTCGGCTAAAACCCGCCAAGAGCTTCTAAAAGAAGCTACGCACAAGTACAGCAGCACGGAGATGTTGCCGTTGAGGCTGGGGATTCAATGGTGGGAGGAGATGAAGCGTGACGGCATGCCCCTCTCCCAGCAGATTCGCTTCGAAGCAGCCGCGACTAAATATGTAATGGCACAAGTGCAGGCAGTTGAGATGAATCAGCAGCTTGCTATGAAAGGTAGAATCCCCTCCCTACTAGAGTATGTAAGGGTGCGGCGCGTAGCTATCGGTGCCCCTTTATGCATTGTGGCCTCGGAGTATGATTTGGGAATCGACCTCGACCCCAAGATATTGCACGATCCCCTCGTGCAGTGTCTGCAGGACGCCGTAAGCGACCACGTCGCATGGCTCAACGACATTCTCTCCTTCCCTAAGGAGCTTCGTCGTGGAGAGCTGCTCAATCTCGTCTTTTTGAATCACATCACCAACAATCCCTTCCTCATTGCTGACTACAACCGGAGTGGACGAGACCATGCTTCTCTGTACGGCAATGAAGAACAAGCTGGTTTCTTTGACGCTGCTGTATGCAGAGCTTGGGAAATGACCGAATCACGATATGAAGATTGTGCTCGCCTGGCATCTGAAATTATGGGTTCGCCACACCTGTCGGCTATGCCTCACTTAAAACAGTACGTCGAGGCAATATGTTCCATAACGGTCGGCAACTGGGCTTGGTCCCTTAGATGTGGCCGCTACAACACTCCGACAATCCCATGAAATGTTCGTTAGTATGTTAAATGTTTCTTCCTCATTATCAGATATTCGTATACTGAATCAGACATGCTCTTCGGTGTCGACAACTAGTGTTCTTGACTAAACAGTCGCGCTTTTGCTCTTCGGCCTTAAGCAGACTAAGGAGTCGCGCTTTTGCTATAACGAACTACTCATTAAACAGCCACGTTTTTGTTATAACCAAGAACTTCATGCTCAGTCTGCGTGCTTTAGTGAGGCGGGGCAACCGTACAAGTTTGAACCCTCTTTACGCAATACATATGTGAGCCTAACGATAGTACAATGCTTTCGGGCAGTATTAAATCAGATACCTCTGGGTAGTCTTTTTTAGTGTTATTTTTGGGCATTTGGGTGGGTATTTGGGCAGTCTAACTTTTGATGTGAAATATGAAGGTCTCATGAGTACTATGCCCATTCACTTGTACATTTTTTGTTTCAATCGATCCAAACAAAAAACTATTAGGTTTCGGTTGAGCTTCCTATTTAAGAAAAGGAACTTTGTGCTCAAATGTTGATTTTGTAAATTTGATATAAACTCTTTAACATAAACTCTCTGAATCTTTTCTCTACATTATATTCTCGTTCTTTCTTTATCTTTGTGACTGTACGTAACATTGTCCGAGCATCATTCAGTTATTAGTTCAAGTGCACAACATCGTAGTACATAACAGTGTATCCATCATTCACACATAATCATGATATATATATATATATATATATATATATATATATATATGTGTGTGTGTGTGTGTGTGTGTGTGCACTATAAGGAATACGGGTGTATAGCGACGGTTAAGGCAACACAATTTCGTTGCTATAAAATTGCAAAATGCATCGTGCTGAGCGTCGTGCATGGACCATCGATTAAACGATGAGCGAAACGACATTTTTTGCGACTTGTGGCGCGACGAGGTCTGTGACGCTCGCATAGAGCGTCGCTAACACGACGGTCTTAAAAAGTGTCTCATAAGCGATGCTTGTTTACATCACATAAGCGATGCTTTTTGGCATCGCATAAACGACGCTAAAACATGTCGCTTATGCGATGATAACTGGACGCATAGCATCACTTACACGATGGTCTTTTGACGGAAAAAAATTAAAACATTGGAGGCTCTTCGATCGGCATTTTCACGCATCTGATCGAAGAGCTCTCCAACGTTCGCAATTGTGCTGCGCTTACGAGCTGAAGCAAGTATATGCAGAATTGTTGTTTTGCCTAAGCTCTCTCTTATTGTCTCCCTCTGTCTCTGTTTCTCTCTTTCTACATGTTTCTCTCTTTGAATTCTCTCTCTCTCTCTCTCTCCCTCTCTCTCTCTCTTTATTGCAGGTTATTCAAGAAGCTAACCAAGCAAAAAATATGGCTAACAACCACATAAAAAGACTTACATGCATGCATTATTGCATATATATATATATATATATATATATATATATATATATATATATATATATATATATATACACACACACACACATACACACATTAACATATACGCAAATACATGTATATTCACATCCACATGCATGCACATTCACATGCATGGACATGGATGCAAATGGAAATGCATCCACATACACATGCATGTTTCATACATATACATATGCATATACATACATTATACACATATATACACATATATATGCACATACGTACACACATATACACATGCACACACACATGCACATACCTACATATACACATATACATGCACATACACACATATACACATAGAGTTACACATATACATGCACATACATATACACACATATACACATGCACATGCACATACTCATACACACATATACACTTACACATGCACATGCACATACATACATATACACACATATACACATGCACATACATACATATACACACAGAGAAGAATGCTGAATCTAAAGCTTACTTGGAATCCTGGGCTTGGTTTTAGTTTACGGACGTCCTTATGCATGAACAGTAGCCACATAATGCCTTCTTTCATAAAAAATGTTATTATGAAAGTATTATTGTAATTGATACACATGTAGCATATGATCTCATTACATAAATTTGTAATTAATGTTTTCCAACAAACTTTAAAATTACTCTTACAAGTCTCATTGCCAGCGGAGTGCTTCTGTCATGGGAGCTGGACGTAAGACCGAAACATACAAAGGCCTTCATTCTCCTTCCTCTGGGGCTAGCCATCCTCCTTCATCACCACTCCCGTTCTTGAACCTTCCGACGGAGGAGCTTGCTGCTTTGATTTTTGGGTGTGACCATGCGACTTACAATGAATGCATCACACAGCTTCTGTTTGGTATACTTTATCTATCCTCTTACTTTCTATCACAGATATACGCCTCTCCCTTTAAACTATAATGCATCATATCATGATTTGGATTTCTCATTTTGAGATTCCACTCTGCTTTTGATAGTATGTTTTTCCATGTCCTGGTCATTACTGCATATTCATGTGTGTGCATGTTTTTGGTACGGCTTTCGTGGGAATGTAGAGAAAATTGCTGAATCTAAAGCTTACTTGGAATCCTGGGCTTGGTTTTATTTTACGGACGTCCTTATGCATGAACAGTAGCTTGATCATTAGCTTTTGTGCATGTCTAGGCCTTCGAGCTTCTCATATTAGCTATGAAAAGAATGTCCGACCAGGGATGCCACTATTTTTGTTTAATTACATTGATAAAAAGTTGCATGGTGTTTTTGAGGCAGACAGCTATGGAGAGATGAACATCAATCCATATGCCTGGACTGATGGGAAGTAGAAGACACAGTTTCCAGCTCAGGTTCTTTGCTTAGATTTAATAATCTTTGATATTACATTAGGTCACTCTCTGAGATGTAATGAGGTTTTGTTTACATGTAGGCATGCGTACGGGTGAGATGTCAGTGTGCACCATTGACAAAAAGCATATACAAGGGAGCATTAGCAGTGAATTATGTGAATTATTCACAGGAGGAAATCCTATTTGAGTTAAATCATGTGCAGACAGATAAGCTTATATCTCTTTTCATGAAAAGCTCGTTGAGTGTCAGTAGACAGGTTGTGGGTTTACAACATGGGTCCATGTCAGCTTTTGGATAGCATATTAAAATCAAAAGATACGAACCTTATAGATAGCAAACTTGGTTACGTAGGAACTATTGTTGGTATCTACGAAATTTCATTTCGTACATTCAAACAGGTAGAAAGAAGTTTATATTTTTTATGATAGAGTTAGTTATTTTCTTAAGAACCTAATAATGGGTTTTTGTTGTTATATATATTTTAAGCAATATGAACTTCTTCAAGAAGTTTTTATATGTTCTGATTTCATCTCTTAAGTACATGTCTTTCAAGCCAACAATGAAACCTGTTTGGAAAAGGCATTCATGCAGAACATTTTGAAGGCATGTTAGGAACTGGAGAGCAGTTTCAGTCCCTTTTTGATAGCAAAGACTTGGGACAATTCCCGTATGGCAATCTGTCAACCATTTATTGCCAAACGGACACTGCATTATCTCGCTGTCATGCACAACTACACTATTTAAATATGTGAACTCTACACTAGGGGAAAGGTCATATTTAAGACCTGTATCCCTATCCACAAAGGAGCTTTTATACCCGGTGCCTTAATTATTGTAGGCATGGGAGTAGGAGAGTCACAATACATATTTAACATTTGAATTTCATGTTTTAGCAACCAAAAATGATTTTCTAAAGTCAAATGGCTTGAAAGGATGCCATCTTGAGATAATTTCAGTAAAGCTTGGCCTCCTTAGGTAGATATTAACTGATGACTTAAATCCAATAATTCAGAAATCTCAGCCTTCCCTCTCTCACGCTCTCTCTGTGTCTCTCTCTCTCTCTCTCGTTCTCTTCTTGCTCTCGCGTGTTAATCCCGACACAAATGTGCCGGGAGAAGTCAAACTTTTTTTTTATGTGTGTGTATGTGTCTTTGTGTGTATGTGTATGCATTTATGTATGCATATGTGTGTGTATGCATGTGTATATGTGTGTATGCATCATTATGTGTGCATGTGTCTATGTGTGTATGTTTGTGTGTGTGTATATGTGTGTGTGTATGTGTTGCAATAAAAATGCATGGCTTCTTCAAGTTTAAAATAGTATTTTATGAAGTAAAGAAAAAAAGGGGCTAACAAACATTTTAATGATGGTACGTAACTCTATCATGGTCTTATAAACTGGTAACATTCCAAGTGTGAAACAGTGAAGATGTCTCTAAATCTGCAATGCTACCCTTGCTGGATCAGTTTTCCTCTTTATTGTGTTCGAAGAAATGGCAAGAATGGATTTGTGATCTATGCCTTTCAAAGATGTGCTGGAGCATCTTAGAAGGGTCTCCTAGAAAATGAGAAGGGAAAACAAATCATGATGATCGAACTTCCCAGAGTTTTCTTTGTTTTGTCTTACCTCAAAAAATAATTATGTTTTAACAACATTACATTAAAATCAAAACTATAAGAAGAGATCATAAGTGTCAAAGATTACCTTTAGCAATTCAATGGGATTACTCTTTGTTTGTGCAAACTGGCGAAATGCATAACTATAAGCTGTTGGAGATTCACTCACTAATTAGACATAAAGACATGAAGACAAAGAAAGACGAAGAGAAGCAGACACAAAGCAGTTAGAAAATCAAGCCTTAGTGAAGGGACAAATTCACGACTGTAATATAGTTCATAGAAACATCTCGGATCAAAGATGTATATAAGTGAGTTGAGAGAGTGATAAAATAAGTACATGTAGTAGACGCAAGTGTGCGTATGTAGAGATGAATAATAGAACCTGAAATGTCGCGTATACATCTGAGAGAGAGATGGTAAGGAAGAACTACTCAACATAGGAGACTTTTCCATGGCTATGAGCAAAGTGAGGCCAAGCCATTTTTGTACACATCTTCTCTAATAGAAAACACATTTTTATGTGGAAGATATGAGTGCATTCTTCGTGTGTGAAGAAATCTAAGTGATTTCATGTTACTATGAAAGTTAGTTAACAGTTATAGTTTTCTCAGTAAACATTTTCCGGTACTTCTGCAAGTTAGATCTTGCAGTATAGTGTAAAGTTCTTCATGAATGATAGCTTAATGTGAAGCTAGTAGTCTTAACTACAAACTGATCACACAGTACTAAGTCTGACCATAAAGGCATCTAGAACTGGTGAAGGTTTTTCTTCAAACTTCAAATAAAGTTCATTCACTGAAGGAAGCTCAGGTATTACTTCCTTACTTCATGTACACACATTTGAAGTAATTACAAACAGAATTACAATTGATTCTGGTGACATTCCAGTGAGATTACAGTGACAATCTGGTAACATTCCGATGAAGTTTCGGTGATATTCTGGTAAGATTTAAAACACAGTTTTTGGTAAATTTAAGTGATGAGAAGAAGATCTAACAGTAAGCAAACAAAGAATTGGAGAAACTGAAGTAAATCAGATCAGAATTGAAGCCCATAGAAAGGCAAAGGTTTTTGTAAAGTGAATTTTCAGAGTTCACTAAATACAGTTATAAAGTTTTTCAGGTTTTAGAAGGTTGCTAAGCTATTGATGATTATAGAGGTGTTCTAACATCACTTTAGCTTAGTTCTTGTGGTGTGGCAAATTCCGCAACTAAGTTCAACTTTCATCGCATCAACAAGTGGTATCAGAGCAAAAAGATTCTGAAGAGCAGAAAAGGTTCTCAAGAGCAAACGGAAGTAAAGATACAAGAGAAAGTGAAGAATTCTTCTTAAGAAAGGTGAAATTGAGGAGATCAACAAAAAACGGCATCAAAGAAGCGTTTCGAAGTCATTCTCAAGGGTAAAGATTTACAAAAGGTAAAATCTTTTAATGTTATATTCACCGGTAGTAACATAAACAAGAAGATTATGGAAGACCACATTTTTGTTGACAAATTGGACAGAGATAACTATCCCGCATGGGTAATGTGAATGGAAGCCTTACTTATGAGTAAGGACTTAGTGATATATGTGACAGGAGAAGAAAAGAAGCCTACTTTTGGAGACGACAATCAACCAAAGAAAGAAGAGTTAGAAGCTTTGAAGCTGTGGCAGAAGAAAGATGCAACGGCAAGAGCGTATATCTACAATACTATTACAGATCATCAATTACCACATATTAGAGGTCTCGAGAAAGCGGAAGACATATGGAGTGCATTGGAAGATCATTTCCAAAACACTACTAAAGCTAGGAAGGCTAGCTTATGGTCAAAATTTACAACATTCAAGAAAAAACAAAGTCAAAGCATTAGTGATTATGTCACAAAGATGAAGGACTTGGCAGACAGTCTTGGATCTATTGACAAAGATATTGAAGACCACAGGTTAATAACGCAATTGCTTGCCGGACTGAGAGGAGATGAAAGGTGGAAACCTTTCGTACTCTCAACTGAACTTTCATTAAATCATTTTGTACCAGATTTAAATCAGTTGCTTGGACTAATGCTAGCATTTGAGCAAGATTTGAAGACTGATGGAGAAAAAGGACATAGTTCTGCTATGTACGCAAGGAGTAAGAAGAAAGGTGACAAAGGGAAAGAAAAAGATGAAGAAGAGATGACTACTCAAGCAAATTATGCAAGAGGAAGAGGTAATGCCAGAAGTAAAAGTAGAGGTAATACAAAAGGAAGAGGTAATCAGACTAACAACAAGAAGGCTTGTTGGATCTGTGGATTAAGCAATCATTTGGCTCATGATTGTTGCCATAATTCTCAAGGATCAAGTCAGAATCAGAATAACAATAGCAGAGGCAGAAGCGGAAGATATCAAAGAGGTAGACAAAGCCAAAGAGGCGGATATGGTAGAGGTGGAGCAAGAAGTTCAGGACAGAATCAGTCTCACAACACTACCTACTACAACTATGCAAATGATACACAGAATGACAATCATACAATGTTGATGATGAACTCGATAAGTGCGTCAGAGAATGAAGATCTCAAGGTATTCTATATTGACTCTAGTTGTTCAAATCATTTTTTGTTATCAAAACTGGAAGGAGGTATTTCAAATCATACAGTACAAACAGGTGATAACACAAAACATAATGTGCAGTCAATTGGAAAGGTAAAGTGTAAGAATGGAGCTGACCTACTAACAAATGTTTTGTATGTTCCAACAATCCCAAAGAATCTGATCAGCGTGGGACAGATAGTAGAAAAAGGTTTTCAAGTCAGGTTTACAAATGAAGGAGTATTTGTCGAAGATCCAGAGAATGGATACAATCAAATCGTCCATGGTAAAAAGGAAGGTAGACTTTTTACTCTTAAAGTGCAAGGGAATGTTGGTCAAGCCCTGATCACACATGGTGATGAAGTGTTTATAGAATTGGACCTCTGGCATAAGAGGTTAGGACACTTTAATGAAAAAGGAATCAAAACTATGGTGGAAAAACAATCTGTACGAGGATTACCAAATATGAAAAATCAACATATGATTCAGAAATGCGAAGCCTGTCAGATGGGAAAAGCACACATGTTACCATTTCAGAAAAATGGTTACAAACACGATGGTTTGCTAGAGCTCATACATACAGATGTATGGGGACCGACAAAAGAAGGATCTATCAGTGGCTCAAGGTACTACATTCTTTTTATTGATGATGCAACAAGATGGATAACTCTTTATGTTTTGACAGAGAAGTCAGAAGTGTTTAGAGCTTTCAAGCATTTTCATGCATATGTTGAAAGACTTACAGGACAAAAACTCAAAAGGTTGAGGTCTGATGGAGGAGGAGAATATTTTTCTCAAGAATTCAATGATTATCTGTGGAATGCAGGTATCAAAAGAGAAATAACTTGCAAGTATACACCGCAACAAAATGGAGTAGCAGAAAGGAGAAACCGAACTCTAGTTGAGTTTGCAAGAGCAATGTTAAAGGAGAAGAATTGTCCAAACTATCTTTGGGCTGAGACTGTAAATCAGCCACATATCTTGTAAACAGATTACCATGTACAGCTTTAAATGGAATGACCCCTTATGAAGCTTGGTGGGGTAAGAAACCAACACTTTATCAATGCAAAGTGTTTGGATCAGTAGCTTATGCTTATGTACCATCACAACTTAGACATAAGCTTGAACCAAAAGCTAAAAAATATGTGTTCATCGGATATGATGAAAAACAGATGGGTTATAGACTATGGAGTCCTTTAACCAAACAGTTTACTGTTTCCAGAGATGTGACATTTGATGAAGGAAAGAGCTGGTATGCAGATAAAGAGTATAATGATGAAACAATTGAAGAAGAGATAAGAAGAATTGACAAAGGTAAATCACATATGCAGGTAAATGGAGATGAAGATCATATGCAGGCAAGTACATCCAGGATCGGATCAACTATGAGGAATGAAGATGGACCGAGATTTGATGAAGAAGTGTATACAGATACACATGAAGAATATGAACCAAGAAGGTCAAATAGAGTAAGGAAACAGCCAACAAGGTATTCCTATGATACTTCTTATTTGACTCAGAAAAACTATGCGTACTTAGTAAAGGAAGATGAAGAACCTTAGAATTATAGTGAAGGAAAAGGTAAGAAAAAATGGGAAGAAGCAATGAAGGAGGAGTTCAATGCGTTGGAAGAGAAAAAGACTTAGGAACTTGTTCCAAAACCAAATGGTAAGAAAATAATTGGAAATAAATGGGTTTACAAAGTTAAAAAGCTTGCAGATGGAAGAATAGCCAGGTACAAAGCTAGACTGGTAATCAAAGGTTATGCCTAGATGCATGGCATAGATTATGATGAGACATTTAGTTCGGTGGCAAAGATGTCAACCATAAGGACAGTGATTGCTATAGCAGCATCAAAAGGATGGAAGCTAAGTCAATTGGATATCAAGAATGCATTTTTGAATGGATATATATCAGATGAAGTTTACATGGAACAACCTGAAGGGTTTGTAAGTTCTAGTTACCCAAATCATGTTTGCAGGTTAAGAAGAGCACTCTATGGATTGAAGCAAGCTCCAAGAGCTTGGAATTATAGACTTGTGAAGTATCTCAATGATCTTGGATACCAAAGTTCAAAGGCAGATGCAAGTCTACTCATTAAGAGAACATAAGAAGGTATGATCTACATTTGTATTTATGTAGATGACATTATAATCACAGGTATCTCAAATGAAGGAATCAAGGAGGTAAAGAGACTGCTTGAAAAAGAGTTCAAGATCAGTGATCTAGAAAAGTTATCTTTCTTGGAATGGAAGTCACATATACAGGTCATGGTGTATATGTTTCGCAAGAAAGGTATCTCCTAAACTTATTGAAGAAGTTTAACATGGAGAATTGCAGAGAAGCTTCAACACCACTTGAAGTAAATCATAAACTCAACAAATATGATGGTGCAAAATTTAAAGGTATGAGAAAGTATCAATCGTTAGTGGGAAGTTTGATTTATGCTATGCTAACAAGACCAGATCTTAGTTATGCAGTAGGAGTTCTCTCACAATTTATGCATTGTTCGAGAATCAATATTGGGTTGCAGGACAAAGAGTTCTTAGATATACCAAAAGAACTATAAAAGAAGGATTATATTATCCTTTTACATCAGATATAAAGCTGAGAGCATACAGTGACTCAGATTGGGCAGGAAGTGAAGATGATAGAAGGTCAACACATGGGTATATGATATACCTAGGAGATAAGCTTGTAAGCTAGTGTTCAAAGAAGCAGCATACAGTGGCTTTATCGTCAACAGAAGCTGAATATAAAGGACTTGAGCTAAAGAAGTGATATGGATGCAGACCTTGTTCAAAAGCTTGGGTATTGATCAAGGTATACCTATCATACATGGAGATAATATGAGTTCATTATATCTTGCAGCAAATCTAGTATTTCATGCAAGAACAAAGCATATAGAGATTCAATATCATTTCCTGAGGGAAAAGGTAATGGAAAAGGAGATTGAAATAGTATACACTCCTACAAAGATCAGATTGTAGATATTCTGACAAAGAGCTTGGACGGAGTAAAGACAAGCAGATTCAAAGAAATGGCAGGAATAAAAGAAAAGAAGAATATACGAAAGATCAGAGAATGTTAATTAGTGATTGAGGGGGAGCTGTTGGAGATTCACTCACTAATTAGACATAAAGACATGAAGACAAAGAAAGACGAAGAGAAGCAGACACAAAGCAGTCAGAAAATCAAGCCTTAGTGAAGGGACAAATTCACGACTGTAATATAGTTCATAGAAACTTCCAGAATTAGGAATCTTGGATCAAAGATGTATATAAGTGAGTTGAGAGAGTGATAAAATAAGTACATGTAGTAGACGCAAGTGTGCGTATGTAGAGATGAATAATAGAACCTGAAATGTCGGGTATTCATCTGAGAGAGAGATGGTAAGGAAGAACTACTCAGCATAGGAGACTTTTCCTGATTTCATCTGTTAAGTACATGATTTTCAAGCCAACACTGAACCCTGTTTGGAAAAGCCATTCATGCAGAACATTTTGAAGGCATGTTAGGAACTGAAGAGCAGTTTCAGTCCCTTTTTGATAGCAAAGACTTGGGAAAATTCCCGTATGGCAATCTGTTAACCATTTATTGCCAACAGGACACTGCATTATCTCACTGAGATGCACAACTACACTGCCTAAATATGTCTACTCTACACCAGGGGGAAAGGTCATATTTAAGACATGTATCCTTGTGTGAATGCATGTGTATGTGTGTGAATGCATCATTATGTGTGTATGTGTATATGCATCTGTATGTGTGTATGCTTGTGTATGTGTGTGAATGTATCATTATGTGTATATGTGTCTATGTGTGTGTGTATATGTGTGTGTATGTGTGTGCACGTCTATGTGTATGTGTGTGTGTCTATGAGTGTGTATCTGTTTATGTGTGTGTATGTGTCTATGTGTGTGTATGTGTCTATGTGTGTATGTGTATGCATGTATGTATGCATGTGTGTGTGTATGTGTGTGTATGCATTATGTATGCATATGTGTGTGTATGCATTATGTATGTGTATGTATGCATGTGCATTATGTATGCATATGCATTATGTATGTGTATGTATGCATGTGCATTATGTATGCATATGTGTGTGTATGCATGTAAGTATGTATGTATGTATGCATATGCATATGCATTATGTATGCATGTATGTGTATGTGTGTGCATGTCTCTCTATGTGTGTGTATGCATATATGTGTGTGTATGTGTGTGTGTGTATGTGTGTGTGTATGTGTGTGTATATATGTGTGTGTATGTGTATGTGTATGCGTATATGTGTGTGCATGTGTATGCATTATGTATGTGTATGTCTGCATGTGCATTTTGTATGCATATGTGTGTGTGCATGTATATGTGTGTGTGTATGCATGTATATGTGTGTGTATGCAACATTATGTGTGTATGTGTGTATATGTGTGTGTATTTGTGTGTGCATGTGTGTGTGTCTATGTGTATGTGTGTGTGTATCTATGTGTGTATATGTGTGTGTGTATACATATGTATGTGTGTGTGTGTGCGCATACCTGGTATTTCTCTTTTCGTCTCTCTCTCTCTCTCTCGTTCTGTTGCTCTTGTCCAGATCTTGGCACAAATGTGCCGAGAGAATTCGAATTTCTTTTCTAACATTCCAGAGCGTCACTTATGCGACGCTCTGGAAAGGACGATGCATATGTGTCGCTATCCAGTTTGCCCACATCGCCAATAAGGATGCTACTTGTGACACAAAGATTCAGCATCGCATAAGCGACGTAGGCATCACTTATGCGACGTATCCCCTTCAAAAAAAATTCAAAAACATCACCGTCGCTTATGCGAGGCTAGCGTCGCATAAGCGACGGTGCTCGTTTTTTTTTTTTGATTCCGGGGCATTGCTACACCCCCTATTTCTTGTAGTGGTGTGTGTGTGTGTTTCAACATATCAGTTTATATTCCAAATGCTAAGACTTGTAAACTTTGTCCGCTATATTTAAAGCACTGTTTACTCTCTTAATTGCCTTAACTGTGGAAATTCCCTCGACTCTCTCATGATTTTGAACAAGTGTCAAAAATCATTGAAATCCAAGAAAACATTAATTGGAGACCCCATTACGGTTTTGCAACAACTAGGACCTTCAATCTTCGGTCTTGTGATCTATCATCATGTACTTCTGAAGACTTCAAGAAGGTTTGAGACCTCTTAGTGAGGATAGTGAATGATCAACCGTCTAGAGGAATCAATTAAGATCCAAATTATAGTGAAGGTTCCATGATTCGGCAATAGGCCTTGTGGGAGTGTAAAGCATGCTCTTAAATATACACAAGTGATTGCATGAATGCATGGATCAAAGGGACATTTTTTGTGTGGAATAGAAACACGTAACAAGTTGCATTTAGAAATTGACATGTATTGAACTATCTTTCTTCTAGAACTTTGAACCTAGAAAGAAAATTATTGGCCTAGGAAATACCAAGCATGACCTAGAAGCAAGCCATGGCCTTCACTTCTAATGCCCTTAAAGAATTAAACTAGACTTGTACTATAATGTCTCATAAAGTTCCTCCAAAAAATCACCTCATCAAGTTGTAATCCTCTTCATAGTCAAATGAAACCGTTTTGTCCATGAGTGCTAGCTCATCGAGTTGGGGTCCTTGCCTCTCTAGGCTAGGGGTGGGAGTTCAACCCTTTGAGCTACAATTTGGACATCCTCACCACTTATGTGATGAAAATTTTAATCCATCCCCTTTTACAGATTGCTAGACCCTCATATATCTCATTTTGAACTAGGCATCCATGCAGGCAATGTTTGAACCACTTCTCTGATCTAGCCTTGGGATTGTACCTTTCCTCTCTCTACCTTAAGGCTCCTTGGGCTCTCTATTCTAATACATTCTAGGCATTCAACCCTTTGTTCATGGGAGTTTGGGGATCCCATGGATGGTATACCCTTCCTTCATTGTAATTTTGGATCAATTCAAGATATGAAGAAGAGTAGATCTCAAAGATCCAAATTCCTTTAGAAAAATATATGAAACCATTTTGATTTTTCTACATCGTCCTAGATATGATTACTCAGGTGTGTATCTTACAAGATGATAAATTCATTGACCAATACTTCCATATATGTTGATGTGAGCACATGGAATTATTCCCCCTCTTAATACTTTACTATTACTCGTACACATTTCATGGAAGACCAATATTTGAAAATGGTGTGCCATGTAAGTTAGCAAGTCTACCACAAAATTTTGGGGATTCATTGGCTCAATTAAAAAGTCAACCCAATTACAAGAGCATCCAATATCCTTGCAATCATTTTTAAATCCCACACAAGGATCATCTCTGGCTCCTTCACAATTTGCAAGAATTCTAGGATGTATTTATCATGGAAAAGCTGAAATGTCACATGAGGTCAATATTCACCAAATAATTAGAGAGGAACAAGTATATATCTTCACACACTCTCATGCCTTTGATCTAACATCGAAGACATCTACAATGGCTTGGACCTAGATGCTTAACTCACATGAGTTTCAAAGCATTGATTACTCCTATAGGTGTTTATCATTAAATTTATACCTATGAACATTCAACATCACACTCTAGATGATATCTTGAATTTCAAAAAAAAATCTAATGAGTTAGTGTGAGAATCCACGACAGGATTCAAAGAATACACATAGATTGCATCCAGCTCCCTTTTGAGGAAAAGCTTGTAGATTTTTTCTTGGGTGCTCTATTGAGTGAAATGATACAAACATTTGTTTCTTGCATGCATCACAACTCACTGGTGGATGTCATTTAGAATGAATGGATATCCAAGACGACAAAGGACTCAATTGATCTCGTGAAAACCACCAATTAAGCCACAAAGACGTTGTATATTAGGATGTACTACTAAAGATGAGATGGGTGAGATGATAACCTATATCTATGCATGAGGTGGAAATGTTCAAAACTTTGAATACTTTATGGATTGTCTCTATTTTCTATATTGTCACCCATGCTCTCATTCTCGATCTATATTCATGAAGCAACAACATAGCATCACACTTCAAAATCCTTAGAGGCCATGGTTATATGCCCCTCCTAGATTTCATGCAAAAAGTATCTTTGCACCTAAGCAATTGGCATATTCATAGCAGCATGTGGAATCTTAAGCTCCAATCTTCTATGTTACACCTATCCATAAGTTTGCTGATGTTTGCAATTAACCAAGAGTAACACCACAATTACATCAAGGTATATGTGCCAACTATGAAGGGACCTAATTTCCACCAAAGAGAACATGAACTTCCCTATTGAAAAGAGCAAATCCAAGAATCTTTGCCCCAAGGTACCTAACAATCAAACCATAGAAAATATCCATAATAAAATACTCAAGGTATACTCTCTTATCCATTAGATTCATGAGCTTAATGAGCACATTAAAGTGTAGCACTATCTCAAGAAGAAAAATTTTATAGGCAACTTACTCCTCCATCAAATATGTAGAGATAAATACCCTAGAACTCTCTTGATTGGGGTATCACTCATGTGATCAAATACTATTCACACATTTGTGGAAAGTGAAAGTAGCTATTTAAACCAATAGGATACCAAGTGAGCATGAGATGAGTGATAATGATGTGATGTTCCTATCCAAGTAATAGACATCTTCTATAGTGAAAAAAAGAAAAAGAATCAATGGAGCAAGCAATGTGAAAAGAATGTATCAACCTCAACTAGTATTAGGGAAACAACCCCCACATCCTTAGAATGTAGTACCTATGAAGTATGCACAAACAGAAGAAAAGTTTTGAAAGAGCTATTGTGTCCACCACCATGTTGACAAACATAGATAGGTTGGCCATGGATTTGATCAAACCCAAGGAGATTACTATTCTTATGACACTAGTCTTGCGGAATATGGCAAGGCCTATGAGCAACATTGTTATGGATATGAAGGTTACGAGAGCTCATACGGACTTGAATATGCTAACCTTATGTACACAGCCCCAAGAGCCTGAGTTCTAAATAGACCCTCTACAAGACCCTCTACATAAAGAGGACCATGTTATAGATGTGGTTGAGACCATTTCATTAGGAAGTGTACCTTGCCATACAAACCATCAACCACACATGTCTCGAAAGGATACCGTAATGATTGTGGCAAGGAACATTTGTTTAGAGATTGCCCTAAGAACCCTAAGAAAGTCGCAACCACCACACAACATAATTGAGGTGATAGAATCCTCTAGAAGCGGCAAGGAATATGGAGTTCCTCTAAAAGCCATTACGAGAGGCAAAAACTAAGGAAATCTTGGAAAGAGAAGTAATGAATAGCCCCAAGATTGAGGAGGAGCTAGGGTGAGCAATTCAAATTATAGAAGACTCTAAGGAGCCTAAGAACACCTTAAAACTTAAAAATGATCAAAGATGGAAGGCGAGTTGAGAAAAAATTAAAAGCAAATGCATTAAAAGAAGAGCTAAAGAGAAAGAACAAATGTTGAGCTTAGAGGAAGCAATTCAACAAATAGGAAAGCAAATGTAGTGATGAGGAAAGAAACGGAGGAGCAGGCAGGATCAATTCTAGAGGAACCTATCCCTAAAGATTTGAACATGTGGTTGAAATTCTATCAATCTAGGATAGAGACAGGATCTAGTCTAGAGCAACATGAAAAAGTATATCCACAAAGAGATCTTGAAAAAGAAAGACTTGAAATATGCAAGAAATAAATTGAGATTGCTCAGACCACACTAAAAGAGTCTATACCAACCCTCCCGAAGATTAGAATATCAGAGGAAAAATTACAGGGATGTGTAGAAACCTTGAATCCACAACCAAAGAATAAAGATCAAGCCCAGTAGTGGAAAGAAGAGTTAAGTTATGAAATTGATGGGAGAAATTCTTTATTCCCTAAAGTAGAGGTTAACTAGCCACATGACCTTTGGGCCAGAATTCAAGAAGATAGATGGAAGAAGAGTGAAAATGAATTTCCTTCTTTTGAGGAGTTAGATGCCTCCAAGAATCTAAACAATAGAAGCAAAAGTGAACTATGGGGAATTGTGGAACCTGTATCACATTAGAGAGGAAGGGAACAGCCTTATGATGCTTTCCAACTACATAGGAGAATAGAAACAAAAATCTGAATTTTTCCATGCACCCACAATAAGGGGAAAAGAAAAGAAATTGGAGGATGAAGCCTCAAAAGCTCTATCCAAGTTAAAAAGAACAAAAGTTCAATGCTCTTTAACTTTGGAGGAGTTTCTAAAAATTAAACCTCAATTGTCCAGACAATTAGTGAGACATTTCAATTTGGAAGAGACAAATCAATTAATAAGAAAGGATAAAGTGGAGGTGATATCCACAATTAAGATTCCAATTGACAAGGTGGGAGAAATTAGTGAGGGAGATGAAGGAAATACATGCGTCCCAATCACATTTCGAGGATATATGAACATAGACATCATTATATGTCCAACATCAAGGTTTGAGTACAAAAATAAACCTGCATACTTTTGCATATAGAGATGTACCACAGTTGCAATGGAACCCTATAAATAAAGAAGAAGATGATGTTTCAATCCATAGTGCGGGCTCACGTTACCAATCTTGGATAATGAGAATGCCCAAATATGATGTGTAAAGAAGCAAAACAAGAGGAAGAGAGACTACAAGCTTTGCTAGTAGGACATGAAGGTTATACACTAGTAGAAGACCCTGCTTAGTCTTGACATATTTAGGTAGTGATGTGTGTGAACACTCTAGGACCACTGGGGCACTTTTTTCCCTCTTTAGGAGGTTTTTTTCCCCCGGCTTGTATATACGCCTATTGCCCTAATAGGCTACTCATCTTTGTACATTCTAGTGGTAATACATTCAGTATTATGTGTTGTGCTCTAAGCTTCTTCTTCTTCCTTGTGCTGTTCACTTGCTTCCATAGACATCTAACTCCAACAATTGGTATCAGAGAAGGTCATTGCTTCATCTAGGGCATTGTCGACACCTCTCCGGTTGCAGTCTCAAAATCGCACGAAATTTGGTAAGCATACTCAGCATGTTTTCGAGATCAAAACAACTTAGCTATGTGGTGCCAAAATCGTGATCTAAGCTCGTTTCGGCCTTCAAACGACCTATCATAGTGCTTGTGTAGGCTATTTTGTCTTTTTGTGCCAAAGGTATATACTAGTTTCGGTTCGCAAGCATAAGCATCTTGATCTCTGGTATAGGTTTAACAGAATTCGTCTGGGCAGTTGTGTTCAACTTTTTGAGATATATTCAATTTTCTGCATCAAGGTATTTTAGTCACCGGCCATGGTTGAAAGCAGTGATGTATTTCGTATGTCGGTTGTTGAGGATAAGTTGGATGGTACCAACTACCCATTGTGGGCTTATATGATGCGACATGTATTGGTTGCAAAACGATTGTGGAACATTGTGCAGGGTGTTTAAAAACGTCCTATCACCTGCAACTCTTACAACTACAGGTACCGAAGTTGATGCAGGTGTCAAAGATGATGATATTCTGCATATTCCTGTTTGTACTGTGGTTTCTACTGCATCTACTACAGAGCAAATTCATTTGGATGTGGAGATGCCCAAGCACATGCATTGATAGCTTTGTCTATCAAACATGTCATTATTCCTCACATTTGCTCTTGCAGAATAGCTCAGGATGCTTGGGATACACTTACCACATTGTACCAAGCTAGGAATGAGGCTCGTGTTGCTAACCTCCAAAAACATTTGGAGAGTGAGCACATGAATGAAGGTGATTCTATGGAGAGTTTTCTAACAAAGATCAAAGACTTGAAGGAACAATTGATTTCTACTGATGAGGTTATACCAGATAGCTCACTTGTGTAGACCGTTCTGAATGGTCCTCCTGATTCTTATCAGATTTTTGCTTCTACTCTTCGGTTGATGATGAAAGGCAATCCAAATGCCTTGTCATTTGAGGAGTTAGTCTCTGTTCTGTTGCAGGAAGATCAGTCCAGGCAGAACAGGTCCATTATGTGAGTTGAAGATCAAGCTTTCCTGGCTAATCAAAAGTTGCACAATCAAAGAGGGAAGACAAAGATTAAAAAAAATCAGAAAAGTAGAAATTGTTTTGCAAGTACCGTAAAGGAAATGATCACATCATAAAGAACTGTCCAAAACTGGCTGCTAAAGAGGCAAAGAAGAAAGAGGCTGGAATGGTTGTTGCAGAGGCCTCTACACAAACACTACAACAGATCGAGGGAATACCGACGGTCAGTATATCGACGGTCAGCTGTCGGCGTCGGTATGACCCTCGGTTAATTTGGGAAAGCCGATTTGCCTCGGAAACGCAGCATTGATATATGCATCGGTATAAGTGTCGGTATAAGCGCTGGTAATTTGTTGGAATTACCGACGGTTATACCGATGCTCTCTTTTTAACCGAGCCCGAAACCAAAATTCGTCATTCTGTGCATTTTGAATTCAGATCGTCTCCTGTCGGGTTTGCGCGTGCCAACAATAGATCTCTGTTTGTCACCCTTTCTCTCTCTCTTGCTCCCTCTCTCTCACTCTCTCTCCCTCCCTCTCTCTCACTCTCTCTCCCTCTCTCCCCCTCCTTCTCTCTCCCTCCCTCTCTCTCTCTCTCTAAACAGACCTCTATCTTTGTAGATATGAAGTTTTGGTAAGTAGATCGCACATATTGTAGCACTCTTTTTTGTTTCTCTATGTTTTTTCTTTACTAATATGTTCTTTGTTTGGTTTTGCAAGAGATTTTGGGATCAAATCTTTGGAAATTCGACGAAGAAGAACCTCAAGTGGATTTTGACGACCTTGATTCAAACAATTCTCTCTCTCTCTCTCTAAGCACACCTCTATTTTTATAGATCTGAAGCTTTGGTAAGTAGATCACACATATTGTAACACTCTTTTTTCTTTCTTTATGCTTTTGCTTTTCTAATATCTTCTCTTTAGTTTTCCAAGAGATTTTTGGGATCCAATCTTTGGAAATTCGACGAAGGAGAATTTCGAGTGGATTTTGACAACTTCGATTCAAAAATTACATCAATGTAAGTCAGATATATATCACTCTTTTTTCTTTCTTCATGTTTTTGCTTTTCTAATGTCTTCTCTCTTTAGTTTTGTTTTTGACTGAGAGAGAGGGAGAGATATATACATATGCATACACACATACACAATTCATATGCATACACACATGCATATGCATACACACATGCATATGCATACACACATGAATATGCATACACACATACACAATGCATATGCATACACACATACATAATACATATGCAAACACATACATGCATGCATACACACATGCACATGCATACACACATGCACATGCATACACACATGCACATGCATACACACATGCATATGTATACACATACACACATACACAATGCATATGCATACACACATACACAATACATATGCATACACATACATGCATGCATATATATGTATACACATACATGCATATGCATACATACATGCATGCATATATATATGTATACGCATACATGCATATGCATACACATACAAACATGCATATGCATACATGAATGCATATGCATACATGAATGCATATGCATACATGAATGCATATGCATACATGAATGCATATGCATACATGAATGCATATGCATACATGAATGCATATGCATACATGAATGCATATGCATACAAGCATGCATATGCATACATGAATATGCATACATATACACATACACATACATGAATATGCATAGACATACACATACACATACACATACACATTGTAGCTCAAGCGTAAGCACCACCTCCTTTACTTGTCAATCCGCGGAGACGTGAGGACCGGTATGAAGACCACGAGCAAGTGAAGGCACAAGTGCGTGAGTGAAAGCACACAAACATGCACACATTTTTTTTTTTTTTGAGGAAAAGGATATCACCAAACAAGAACACAAAAGTTAGTATCATTAGAAATGTTTGACATATGTCACTGTGCTCTTGTGCATGGGATTCTCAAGTGTGTCTATGCACGGCCGTGTAATGTGGCCCTATATTAATGCATACTTTGGAAATGCATGACCGAAATGGTGCAAAAGACAGGGTTGTGCAAGGAGCACATGGTTGTCGCTCGTTCGAGGCTTTCGATGTTATTTACGGAGGTTGATGCCGACCTTGGTGGAGGTATCCATTGAGTCTCGAACTGATGTAATCCTCCTTATTGGAGTCCATTTTAGAACAGTATTTGGCACTGTAGAGATCACTTCAGGCGCCTTCCTCTTCGGATGCGTTCTGAACTGTGGTATCCAGTGTGGTTGGCGCTTTGGTTCGATGGAGGCTGCTTGTACTTTTGGCTTCCAAACCCATATCCTTTTTGCACGTCTTCCTACTATTCTTGAAGAGCTGATTTGATCTTCTTTCGATCTCTGTACGTGGTTCTTACCCTCTTCTCTTTTTGGCTTCTTGGTTGAGGCCTTCCGCATGTGGGAGAACCTAGGTTGTTGTGGATGTAAGAGCTTCTTAGGTACCCACATTTGTAATTGCCCTTGTTGAGCTGCAGCGAACTTCTTAGGCACCCAAAATTGTTGGATACCTTGTGATTGAGCTTGTCCGAGCTGCTTTCTTTGTCTTCTGACTTGGTTGGCTTGCCTGGATGGGATTTGTGGGGGCAAGGCTGGTGGTTGCTCTCCTTTGCGTACCCAGATCTGCTTCATGCCTGGAACTGCTTTTTTATCGAATGGTGTCTTTCTATTTGATGTAGCAGTTGTCGTGAACGGTTGTGTTTGCTTGTGTGGTGGGCTCACCACTGTGGCTACTTGATTCTTTGGAGAAGAAGAAAGATCCACCCGCCTTCGAACCTGGTCTTCCACGATTGACTCCTTCTGCATCATAGAGCTTTTGACACATACAACAACTTCTTTCATATGATTAGTCTTGGAAGAACTAAGAGAGTGTGTGGTGCCATGATTTAGGAGCATGCAGTTCTCTAATTCTATTGTAATGCATTGTTCATGTACCCAAACTTGAAGAATTTGACTTCTTAGGTTTAAGTTAACTGCATGGTCATAGATCCAATCTTGACCCAAGACAAGTGGTTCTGTAAGGTTCTCATCTTGACATACTAGCGCTTTGACTCTCATTGGAACATCTTGAAGGTAGATGGGAAGTTCCACCTCGCCCAAACAAGGGGTTTCCACACCTCCCAATCCTATGAGATAAGCTTCTA
Source organism: Ceratopteris richardii (assembly GCA_020310875.1). Classification (NCBI taxonomy): domain Eukaryota; kingdom Viridiplantae; phylum Streptophyta; class Polypodiopsida; order Polypodiales; family Pteridaceae; genus Ceratopteris; species Ceratopteris richardii. The sequence continues at coordinate 14,729,734 of CM035423.1, read as the reverse complement.
TGGGATTGATGTTCAACCCCAAGTCTTGGCAGTAGGAAAGTCTAACTCCACTACTTGCTGCACCTGAGTCAATCAATGCTTTCACCGTCCTTTCACCCTTCCCTTGTCCTATCTCTATGGTCACAAAGGGTCTTCGGTCAATGACCTGAGAAGTCGCTATGCCTGAGTTTTGACACATATCCATGTGATATTTTGGGGCTTTTGAGTTGACTTCTAGGCCTAATCGCCTTAACTTATTTCGCCTAATACGCTCTCTGGTCTCTACCTGTGCTTCTTCTCTCACTCTTAACTCTTCATCTTTTCGCTTCTTAGCAGTGTTGAGTCTCATTAGCATATCCTCAATAAGAGGTTCTTGATATAGCTTGAGTCTACAGCCACTAATATAGTTTGGCAAGATATCTCCTTCTAGAGTGGCCAACTGAACTGCACCACTAGTGGAAATTCTATTAATGATCATGGGTCCGTATCCTCTTTTTTCCAACTTACGGGCATGTTGTTTTAGTGTGTATACCAACACTAGATCTCCCTCTTTCAATCCCTTATCCTTGATGTGTGCATCAAAGTATGCCTTTTGCCTCTTCTTTGCAGCGTAGATGCCTGCTGCCGCTCGTAGCCTCGTCTCACCCAAGCGTTCGAGATCAAAGATCCTAGAGGACAATTCATGCCCATTCCACTCATACTCTTGTGCTACTTTTAAGGCAGGGATTAAGAAATCTAATGGTAGCACAGTGTTCTGTCCGAAGACCATCTGAAATGGGGTGGCGTTGAGTACCGTTTTGTAGGAAACTCGATAAGCCCAAACAGCATGATGAAGTTGTTTGTCCCAATCAGAGCGTTTATTATTTACCAGTTTTGTCAATACGTTACAGAGGATCTTATTGGTACTCTCGGCTTGTCCGTTGGCTTGTGGGTGATAGGGGGCAGATTTCTTATGTATCACCAAGAATTCTTGGAGAAGATTTTCAATGACTTCATTCAAGAAGTGTGTGCCTCTATCGCTCACCAACTCTATTGGTAGTCCATATCTCGTGAACACATTCTCGAATAAGAACTTAGCCGTAGTCTGAGCATCATTCTTTGTTGTGGCTTTGACTTCTACCCACTTTGTAAGGTAATCTGTGGCTACAATGATGTACTCTGCATGGGAGTTTCTAGCTGGGGGGTTAATAGGACCTATGAAGTCTATGCCCCACTTCAAAAATGCACGTCCTCCCATCATTGGCCTCAAGGGCATCTCGTCTTTTCTCACTGGATATTGTGCACGTTGGCAGGTGTCACATTTCTTCACATAGGTATGTGCATCCATATGAAGAGTGGGCCACCAAAGTCCTGAGAATAGAATGGTCTTGATCACTCGGTCAGGACCAAAATGTCCACCTGCAACACCGCTGTGTGCAGTCTCTAAGACCTTTAAATAGTCTGATTCATGAACGCATAGTCTTAAGTAACCATCTTTGCCTCTTCGGTATAGGTTGTCCCCTACTAAGGCATAGCCTTGAGCCTCTTGCTCCATGCTTCGTCTTCTTGCTAGACTAGCCTCTTTGGGTAATCTTCCCGATCTCATAAACTCTACCAATGGAGCACTCCAATCTGGAATTAATGACACTTGATAAAGGGTCTCTCTCTGCACCTTGGACAATTCTTAATCCACTCATGTATTTCTTTGTCCATGCTAGGCCAATACACTCCTAAACGCTTTAGATTCTGCAATGTTCGTTGTTTAGAATAGTGATTTCCTAGCATTCCTTCATGGGCTTGTTGCAACCAACTACTATGTTCATCATCCTCCACACAACAAGCTAATACACCCTCAGTATCTTGTTTGTACATGCTTCCTGCTAATATGTGATATTTTTGTGATTTTACAATTTCTTCTTGTGATGTTTTCACATTCTTATTTGCAGGGCCAAAGGTGAGGACTGGTACCAACTTATTTGCCCATTTAGGAACAACTTCTAAATTGAACAGATAAGCATCGGGTAATTTGTCAGACACTCCTTGCGGTGACTCTCCTGAAGTGATGCGAGAAAGGTGATCTGCCCGAAGGTGGGTTCTACCTTTCCTGACAACAACTTCAAAGTCATATTCCATTAGTAAGAGGAACCATCTTACTAAGCGTCCAGTATTGCAAGGTTTATTGACCAAATATAACAAAGCTTGATGATCAGTGAAAAACTTGAACTTGTTGGCCAATAAATAGTGTCTAAACTTCTTCACAGCATATACCATGCCTAAGCCCTCTCGTTCAGTTGTGGTATAGTTCCGTTCAGCTGTAGTGAGCTGTCTACTAGCATATGCTATGGGCAAATCTAAGTTTCCTTCACTTGTGGGTTGTGCTAGCACACATCCTATGGCATGATTGGATGCATCCACATGGACATGGAAAGGTTTATTCCAATCAGGAGTGGTGAGTATTGGTGCCGTGCACAAACGTTTTTTCAGTTCGTTGAAAGAATTCTCGCATTCGTCATTCCACTCAAAATTAGACAACAAGGCATAAAGGGGTCTAGCTATGATAGCGTACATGTGGATAAACCTACGGTAGTATATACAATGGCCCATAAAGGCTTGTACCTCTTTAATATTCGTTGGCCTTGGTAGCTCCGCTATGGCTCGTACATTATCTTCATCTGTTGAGATTCCATTCTTAGAAACAATATGACCTAAGATTTTACCTTGACGCACCATAAACACACACTTTTCTGGGTTCAGACACACTCGATATTCTCTACACTTGTTGAAGATTTGTCTGAGCTCAGGGATGTGAACCCTTCTTTCTTGGGAATGAGCACATAAATCATCTACATACACTTCTAAGCTCTTTCGCAAGAACTCTTTGAAGACATGACACATGAGCCTTTGGAATGTTGCAGGTGCATTGGTGAGCCCAAATGGCATCACCCGAAATGCAAAGATTCCCCACTCTGTAGCAAAAGCTATTTTGTGTTGATCTTCTGGGGCAATGGCTACTTGATTGTAACCTGAAAATCCATCAAGGAAGCTATAAACTTCCTTGCCTGCAACACGCTCCAATAGGTGTTCTGTGATTGGAAGTGGATAACTATCTCTAATCGTAGCGGCATGAACTTTTTTAAGGTTAATACACACTCGCAGCTTCCCGTTCTTCTTGGGTACCACAACAATGGGGGACACCCATTCGGTATGCTCAATCTCATAGATGAATCCAGCTTCAATCAACCTATCAATTTCTTCTTTTATTTTGGCTGCATAGGTATCATTATATGTGTAGGGCTTCTGTTTGGTGGGCTTAGCATCAGCAGTCATGGGGATAGTATGAGAGCAAATTCTTGGATCTACCCCTTTCAAGTCTCTATAGTGCCATGCAAACACATCCCTATATTCCCTTAATAGAGCTATGAGCTCCATTTCTTCTCTTGCACTTAGGTCATCTCCTATATATGTGCATCTCTCTTCGTTCTCTTCAATGGTCACTACAATCTTCTTGGTCTTTTCTTTATTATCATATGATTCTCCTATGATGGCCTCTCTCTTAGGCATTCGTACCAAAATTTTGCGGTCGTCAACTTCATATTTCTTGAAGTTTTCTGGTACTTCAAACAATGATTCCTCCTCTTCTTGTTTCACTACTTTTCTTTTCTTTTTCTTTTGACTACTCTCACTTCCATCCTTTGAGTTTACTGTTTTAATACTTGTGAGAGGTTCTTCTTCTTTCTGGGTGAACACTCCTATATCTTCTAGATAGTGCTGCTCTGAGTTAAAGCAACTATCCATCACAATAGACTCCAGATCATCGTCATTCTCTTCTTCCTCTATGACATCACTAGGGTCACATTCTTCTAGCAAGGGTTGACACATGAAAACTGAGATATCATAACCCTCCTCATCACAATGGGGTGTCCACTGTTCCTCATTGACAGCAATGTCCATGGTGGCTAAGATTTCTGGCCAGCCATGAGGCTCAAACTCCTCATCTGGAAAGATCATCGGTGTGTAGGCTGGGTCTCTAACTGGTCTATATACTAGCAAAGTTCCTTCTTCTCTTGCCTTTAAACGTTTTTCCTCTTCCTTTGCGACCTTGCACATCCACAAATGAGTATCTTCATGCAGCCATGATGGATCAGGTGAACTTTCAGAATGCACAGAGATGGAATCTTCTTTTGCTTTGTGGATAGAATTCCACTGTAGGGGTGGTACATCTCTGAAGGTGTAATCCTTCAAATTGACCTTGGTGGTGACCCCTAAGTGCTGTAAGTACAAGGAGTTAGTTCCCCAATCCTGTACTATTTGCAATTGTCGTAGGAAGGGTCTTCCTAGGATCATCTCATAGACATTATTTTTCTCAAAGTCACATATAGCAAATGTGTGCTCAAACTCTACACCACAAGTGGTTAGAGTGATCCCTTCTAGCAATCCTAGAGGTCTTTCAAAATGACCATCAGCCATTTGAAGCTTCATTCTAGTTGGTCTTAATGTGGGCTTGCCCCATTGCTTCCACAAGGAGGTGGTCGCAATAGCAACACCAGCACCTGAATCTATGATTGCTTTGGTTGTGTAACCTTGGTAGGTGATTGGAAGATAAGTATTACCTTCTTCACCCTCACACATGTCCCCTATTTTGTCTAGAGGTATCTCTGGTACCCTTTGCTTGGAGCCTGCTTTTGGCATGTTGGAATCAAGTTCTTGAACCTGATCCTTCACATGATTCCAAAGCTCAGGTTTTGCTTTGAGCAGCTCTTCTACAGTGAGATGACACTGAACCTTAGTGTTCTTCACGACATCCGTGTTCCTTGGAACCACTGAGTCTTCATTTCTTACTAGTATTGTGGGAGCTCTAATCTGGAGAGATTCAGATTCCCATGGGCCTGGAAATTGAGGTAGTTCTTCTAAGGTATTAGATTCAAAATCTAACCTTTCGTCTTCTTGTTGTTCTGCTTCATCTCCGTAAATAGATGGAATGTCTTGGGGAAATTGATCATGAAGATCATCAATCTCAGGAATAGGAGGGGAATTACCCTTCTCCTTGGCCCATTTCTCTTCTTATATTTCCCGCAAGAACTCTTGAGAGTACTGTTGAATTGAAGGAGGTATTCCAACATCTGTGGAATTAGGAACATAAGCCCCCATTGGTGGTGAGCTTCCTCTTTCAATAACTGGTTGAGCCTGTGGAGGTAAAGAGACTTGTGGTTTGTTTACCAACTGCTCTAATCTTTCTAGTAACCCTTGGAAATGCAAATCTGGTTTGACAGAGTTTGTCTGATTGAACTTTTGACTAGTCTCAAGTATAGCTTGAGCTTGTTCTACCATTTTCATGCACATTTTCATTCGTTCAATCTCTAAATCCGCTCTAGGGTAAGTCTTGTCTAGATTTGCAGCTGTAGGCCCTTCTTGAAGTCGAGCCTTGTAGGCTTTGAACATCATGTCCAAGCCTTCTGGGGTTGGATCTGCAAGAACAGACCCTGGTTGCGGTCTATTTACAATGGGTGGTGGGGTGGGATGAGGTGGAGTGGATGGAGTTTCGACATGCGAGGGGCTTTGAGATGCAATGTCTTCTATTTTTGTTTTCGCTTCTTTTAAGCTTTCTTCTAGTTCCGATAACTTTTTATTCCACTTGCGATTGGCCTTCTCTCTGGTATCCTTCCATGTTCTTGTTTTCCTCTTACTAGGCTCTCCTGATTCACTCGACTCTGATTGTTTTGTTGGTTTATCCTGTTGTAAGGCTTGTGCTCTAGTGACAGCTTGTATAGGAGCCACATTGCTACTACTTGAACTTGAATCTGCCACTAAGCCTACCACATTAATGGGTGTAATCTTGGGTGCACTGGAGGGGTTTCTTGGACAATCTCTGGGGAGATGGTCTTTGCTACAATCAAGACAAAAAGCCTGTATTGTGATAGCCTGTCCTTGACTCGGAGATGGTGGGTGGGGACAGTCACGAATGAAATGGTCACCATGACATCTGAAACAAGATCCTCTAGGGGCTTGTGGTCTCATTTGTCTCAATTGGGGCCTAGGGTTAGGATTTGTGTACATGACATTGAAGTATTCTAGCTCCCAATTTTGCTCCATAGGTGGTGCCTCATATTGATACGAGTAAATCTCACTATGTTCAGGTGACTCTGTGTAATACGCATGTGGACTACCTACATGGGAGCAGTCTGAGCTATGAGCATGAGAGTCATTATCTGGTATCAATGGGGTTAGTGGCACCAAAGCTCTATTTGGATTTTCCTCTCCCACAGCATACTTGACTGGAATCACGTTGGCAGGAGTTGGTGGTTGGTTTCCCAAGACAGGTTGTGGTCTATATGGTACCTGATATTGGTGTTGTGGTCTATAATATGGTTGTTGGTATTGGTTCTGATACCTACCTTGTGGGTAAGGTTGCTGATAATTCTGTCTAACAGCCTGCCTATTGTAGGGACATTCCTGAGCCGTATGGTTTGTGTACTTCCTTTCAATAGTACAATAGGGAGCATTCCTTTCTCTAATATTTTGGTTTTGCGTTGGGCATACGTTAGCCATGTGGTCACCTCCGCAAGTATAGCACCGATTCAATGGAGTGACTCTCTGTGTTTGATTATTTTGGACTCCCAGCTTCTTGGCAACTTGCTCAGCTATCTCTTCTATTTCTGTGGAGATCTTTGAAGTATGACTAGTAGAACTATCCGAATCTTTGTAGAGTTTGGACAATCCTAACTCCTCACCCAAGTTATCTTCTATGTCTATGCACGTCCGCACACACTCTTCTATGGATCTAGGATCTTTCAAGTACACATATGATCTTAACTTGGTGCTCAGTAAGCCATCTAAGAACAAAGCCACTTGTTTGGCCGGAGTGGGTAACTCTAGAGCAGGGCATCTTTCTAGATACTGTATGAATCTTCTACCTGCTAGTCGCACTGTTTCTTGGGGAGTCTGCTTGAGGCTGTGGATCAAGGATGATGTGTTATGCCTGATACCACTCTTGGAAAATTCTACAATGAATTCGTCTAGCAGTTGACCTATATCGTGATAGCTGATTCTACTCAATGGTTGAAACCAAGCTAAGGCAGTGCCCTTAAGGGTCAAACCAAATGCCTCGTACTGGGTGAACCAGTCCTCAATTTGTTCGGCTCTCAGCACTTGTTTGTACTCGGCCACATGATCATAAGGATCCCCTGTCCCATCGAAATAGTTCTTCATTGCCTTGATCACTTGAATGGGTCTAAGGGTTCTTGGGTACTCTCGGGGTCTAGGCAATGGAAAATCCTGTTCATCTCTTTGTTGCCTATGTGCTTGATGTCTCTCTCTTTCAGGTCTTTCATTTTCAAATCCTGACCTATTCCTGCCCACGGTGTGTGCAAAACTTACCTCAGGTCTCTCTCTAGTTCTTCCTCTCTGGGCTTCATGAGCGTGGGATGATCCTACTCCTTGGAGGCCATGGGAAACATTGGATCTTGGTGGGGAAAAAATCAATTCATTCTTGCAAGTATATGCATGTCTATCATGTTCTGTTACCAAGAAAATTTTCTCTGATGTGTTATCCAGGTAGACAACTTTGCCTGGTATCTCAGGATCTTTGAATTCATAGATGATAACTATGCCCAATTGGCTAGGTTGATCTGGCTTGAACCTCCAAAAGGCTTCCTCTGTTTCTCTATTCAAAAATAGTTCTATGCTTTTGTTGTCTTGAGGGATCCAGTCCGGAGTGATCACTCGGGTCAAAACTGACTTACCTCTAGGAGTCTGGGGTCCTTGTCCTACGTTTCCTTGTTCTAGGTCTCCTATTTCATTCTCAGGAATGACATTTCCAAACTCATCAGTCCTATCTGGTAGGTTGGTGACCACATACATGGTTCCTTCCTTATCAATGTACGAACCCTCTTCGAACTTGACCACCGGGTGTTCAAGTCCAAAGGATTGATCTGGATTTTTGAGTTGGACCACTGATCGCCTCAGACCATCCTCATAGATGCGAGCACCTAATTGGTTGGTCCGAATATATTCCAACTGTGTCTTATAGGGACCTTCTGGTGTTTGTAGATGGGCAGTCCCTGAGCCACCTGCAGGTTTTCCCATACTAAAAGACATTTCTGAATCACTTGTGTCTGAACTTAGTAAAAGATGACCACTTAGTTGTTGTGCCCAAGACTTGGATGTATGGTTGACACTATCCTCAGAAGATTTAATGCTTTGTTTATCCTTGCCTAAGTGTCTACCAGATCTCAGGTTCATAAGCTTTAGTCAAGAGTCCAAATTTTCCCCTTGGTATGGTTCAAAATTCTTTGGAGTCCCCTTGGTTCCCTAGTCCCACTTGAGGGTCAACTTCAAATTATCCTATCTCAAAAAATGGACTTTGGATGAAAAAGTTATGCCAATTCAGGCTCCTGGGGGTCAAAACAGGCAAACAGGACCTTTTGAAAAAATCGCGATTTTGTACTTGAGAATCGTGTTCACAAAATCGTGTTTTCACAAAATCGTGTTTTGAAAATCGCGATTTTGATCACAAAATCGTGTTTCTGAAAATCGCGATGTTGATCACAAAATCGTGTCTCTGAAAATCGCGTTTTTTGACATGAAAATCGCGATTTTGATCACAAAATCGTGTTTCTGAAAATCGCGATGTTGATCACAAAATCGTGTCTCTGAAAATCGCGTTTTTTGACATGAAAATCGTGATTTTGATCACAAAATCGTGTTTCTGAAAATCGCGATGTTGATCACAAAATCGTGTTTCTGAAAATCGCGTTTTTTGACATGAAAATCGCGATTTTGATCACAAAATCGTGTTTTAGAGAATCGTGTTTTTTGACATGAAAATCGCGATTTTGACTCAGAGAATCGTGTTTTTTTCACAAAATCGTGTTTTTTTGCTGAAAATCGTGATTTGTGAGAATCGCGATTTTGAGCCCGCTGAAAATCGTATTTTCTCAGAATCGTGTTTTTGGCATGAAAATCGCGATTTTGAGCACAGAATCGTGTTTTAGAGAATCGTGTTTTTTGACATGAAAATCGTGTTTTTTTCACAAAATCGTGTTTTTTTGCTGAAAATCGTGATTTGTGAGAATCGCGATTTTGAGCCCGCTGAAAATCGTATTTTCTCAGAATCGTGTTTTTGGCATGAAAATCGCGATATTGAGCACAAAATCGTGTTTCTGAAAATCGCGATTTTGAGCAAACAAACGTGATTACATAGAATCGCCTTTTTTCTTCACAAAATCGTGTTTTTTTACTGAAAATCGTGATTTGTGAGAATCGCGATTTTGAGCACAACCACAGAATCGTGATTTTTTCAGCCAACTTTTAGGCGGTAAAACAGAAAATCGTGATTTTTCAAAAACTTTTGAATTTTCACAGAATCGCGATTTTCATCACAGAATCACGTTTTTTGGCGGGAAATTCAAATTTTTGAGCGCCGGCTATGGCGAGCTCTGTATGAGCAGAAAATCATGAAAAAAACACAGCACTTGCTCTCCCTTGCTTCTCCTAACTCCTTCCCACACAATAATGCATGAAAAATGGTATGAAGATGGTGAAAATGCACTAAAAAACAAGAATTTTCTATGAAGAAGAAGGTGGAAGAAGGTGGAGATGATGATGATGAAGATGAAGTGGAAAAAACAGAAAATGAACTGAAATGACAGTTTTTTTACCTTCCAACGTCGCAAATCTACGATCTTACCATCACAACGCTCGTCCTCGAAGCTCTCTCCCCGGCAACGGCGCCAAAATTTGGTGTAGCTCAAGCGTAAGCACCACCTCCTTTACTTGTCAATCCGCAGAGACGTGAGGACCGGTATGAAGACCACGAGCAAGTGAAGGCACAAGTGCGTGAGTGAAAGCACACAAACATGCACACACATGCACACACACGCGCACAAAGTAAGATCAAAGAGAGGAACAATGGAAAGCTTAGTTTGCAAAAGAGTTCTCTTACAAAAAGTTCTATTCTCTAACAAGTTAACCCCCAAAAAATGAGCTCTCTAGCTCTTTTTATAGTTTTTTGACTAGTTTTGGCCCTGTCCAGACCTAGTGTCCGGCCTAGTTAAAAATTAGGTTCCAGGGCTTATTTGAGGGCTCAAACGAAGTCTAAAAATTATGAAAATTGGTACGATGGTACTTCTAATACTCCTCAAGCTCGATGAATCCTCGCCTTGAACAAAATGGAGTTACTAAAAATAGATAATGGTATTTACAATGGTTTTTAGTGATGAAAATCACTATTTTTGTAGGGGATTCTTCTGAAAATTTGACATACACTTCTTGGAGCTCCCTACTTGCTCCCTTTCCTTGTGTGTCCACCTTTTGATGTGCTTCCATGCTTTGTCCTTGGCTTTGAGCTTCAACACACATACACATACACATACATGAATATGCATACACATACACATGCATGCATATGCATACATGAATGCATATGCATACATGCATGCATATATATGTATACACATACATGTATATGCATATATACAAGCATGCATATGCATACATGCATGCATATGCATATGCATACATGCATGCATATGCATACATGCATGCATATGCATACATGCATGCATATGCATACATGCATGCATATGCATACATGCATGCATATGCATACATGCATGCATATGCATACATGCATGCATGAATGCATATGCATACATGCATGCATGAATGCATATGCATACATGAATGCATATGCATACATGAATGCATATGCATACATGAATGCATATATATGTATACACATACATGCATATGCTTACATGCATGCATATATATGTATACACATACATGCATATGCATATATACAAGCATGCATATGCATACACGAATGCATATGCATACACGAATGCATATGCATACATGAATGCATATGCATACATGAATGCATATGCATACATGAATGCATATGCATACATGAATGCATGTATACACATGAATGCATGCATATGCATACATGCATGCATATGCATACATGCATGCATATGCATACATGCATGCATATGCATACATGCATGCATATGCATACATGAATGCATATGCATACATGAATGCATATATATATATATATATATATATATGCATACATGAATGCATGTATACATATGCATACATGCATGCATATGCATACAAGCATGCATATGCATCAAGCATATGCATACATGAATGCATGTATACATATGCATACATGAATGCATGTATACATATGCATACATGAATGCATGTATACATATGCATACAAGCATGCATATGCATACAAGCATGCATATGCATACAAGCATGCATATGCATACAAGCATATGCATACATGAATGCATGTATACATAAGCATATACATGAATGCATGTATACATAAGCATATACATGAATGCATATGCATACATGCATGCATATGCATACATGCATGCATATGCATACATGCATGCATATGCATACATGCATGCATATGCATACATGCATGCATATGCATACATGAATGCATGTATACATATGATTGTATTTATATTTTTTATATTTTATATTTTATATTTTTATTATTTATTATTTATTATTTATTATTTATTATTTATTATTTATTATTTATTATTTATTATTTATTATTTTTTATTCATTTTCTTTTAAATTAATTTCTATTTTTATATATTTATATTTTTTATTATTAAGTTGTTTCTTTTTTAATTTATTATTATCATTTATTATTTAACAATTTTTTTATTTTTTATATTTTATTTTATTTTTATTATTTATTTATTTTTTGCTTTTTGTGTGTGTGTTCGTGTTCATGTTCATGTTAGGGTGTGTGCATCTATTTTTGTTTCTTGGTTGTATTTTTCATATCTTATATTGGTCTTAAGTCTCTTGCTTTTGTTTGTTATTATTTTTTCCAATGTGTATGTGTTTGTGTTCTCTATCCTGAGTTCGTAAGTTTGGATAACTCTAAACGTATGAAGGTATTTATATATACATGAATGCATATGCATACATGCATGCATCGGCATACAAGCATATGCATATACATGAATGCATATGCATACATGCATGCATATGCATACATGCATGCATATGCATACATGCATGCATATGCATACATGCATGCATATGCATACAAGCATATGCATACATGAATGCATGTATACATATGCATACAAGCATGCATATGCATACATGAATGCATGTATACATATGCATACATGCATGCATATGCATACATGAATGCATATGCATACATGAATGCGTATGCATACATGAATGCGTATGCATACATGAATGCGTATGCATACATGAATGTGTATGCATACATGAATGCGTATGCATACATGAATGCGTATGCATACATGAATGCGTATGCATACATGAATGCGTATGCATACATGAATGCATATATATGTATACACATACATGCATGAATATGCATACAAGCATGCATATGCATATGCATACAAGCATATGCATACATGAATGCATGTATACATATGCATACATGCATGCATATGCGTACATGAATGCATATGCATACATGAATGCATATATATGTATACACATACATGCATGCATATGCATACAAGCATATGCATACATGAATGCATGTATACATATGCATACATGCATGCATATGCATACATGCATGCATATGCATACAAGCATATGCATACATGAATGCATGTATACATATGCATACATGCATGCATATGCATACATGCATGCATATGCATACATGCATGCATATGCATACAAGCATGCATATGCATACATGAATGCATATATATGTACACATACATGCATGCATATGCATACAAGCATATGCATACATGAATGCATATATATGTATACACATACATGCATGTATATGCATACATGAATGCATGTATACATATGCATACAAGCATGCATATGCATACATGAATGCATATGCATACATGAATGCATATATATGTATACACATACATGCATGCATATGCATACAAGCATATGCATACATGAATGCATGTATACATATGCATACATGCATGCATATGCATACATGAATGCATATGCATACATGAATGCATATGCATACATGAATGCATATATATGTATACACATACATGCATGCATGTGCATACAAGCATATGCATACATGAATGCATGTATACATATGTATACATGAATGCATGTATACATATGCATACATGCATGCATATGCATACAAGCATGCATATGCATATGCATACAAGCATATGCATAAATGAATGCATGTATACATATGCATACATGCATGCATATGCATACAATCATGCATATGCATACATGAATGCATATATATGTATACACATACATGCATGCATATGCATACAAGCATATGCATACATGAATGCATGTATACCTATGCATACATGCATGCATATGCATACAAGCATGCATATGCATATGCATACAAGCATGCATATGCATATGCATACAAGCATGCATATGCATATGCATACAAGCATATGCATACATGAATGCATGTATACATATGCATACATGCATGCATATGCATACAAGCATGCATATGCATACAAGCATGCATATGCATACAAGCATGCATATGCATACAAGCATGCATATGCATACATGAATGCATATGCATACATGAATGCATATATATGTATACACTCACATGCATGCATATGCATACAAGCATATGCATACATGAATGCATGTATACATATGCATACATGCATGCATATGCATACAAGCATATACATACATGAATGCATGTATACATATGCATACATGCATGCATATGCATACAAGCATGCATATGCATACATGAATGCATATGCATATGTATACATGAATGCATATGTATACAAGCATGCATATATATACATTGGATGAGATGAGATCTTCACATTGCATCAGATGGGATCTCCACGTACAGCTTGGGGTGCGCATGATCCTGACGACTCCAAGATATATCATATCTGTAATGGAGGTCCAATTATGGATTCGGCCGAAAAGTCAATGCGTCAGTGCATACGACAACTCTGCTCCATCGAATTCGGTCATTCAGTAATGTTAAAATGGACCGAACAGGATAGGGACAAATCATATCACACAATGCATATATGAAGAGTACCGGCTAGCACCTGGGAATCCTATTATGAGTTCGGAGTGGATTCAACATACAGCACGCGAAGTGATGTCTCATCGATGATCGGAAGCTCATAATGCTTTCAGAGCAGGCTTACGGAAGCCTGTATGGCTAGATGTCGAAGAATGGGAATCGATTCAGGATGAGCAGCAACATACTCCTGATCGATATTGTCAACAGAGAGATGCGACGGCCACACATTTAGATACGGTTGGAACATCGCATTTAGGTAGCAGCGGATATGACAATATGCCCTACCAATTTTTAAGTATCAATGTTAATTATTGAAGTTGTTTGTGTTAAGTAAATTATGTATGTTCATCTAACATTTTGCATATTTATTATAGGAGTTGGTAGTGGGTCGTCCTCCGACGCGAACTGAAGAATCATATGGATATCGACATGGACTAACTGCAATGTTAAAAGACTTAGAGGGACGCGGTGCAATCATCTCATGGGAGAATATTCTTGATTAGGTAAAGTTATATCTTGGTTTCATGTTTTTAGTTGTTGTTTGTAAATATCATGTTAATTGGTCTTATTTTATATATGTTTTGTTGCAGGATTGTAGGTGTAAATATTTTGATCAATGCCACAATTTTGTATCACACTCGCATACGGCAATGATGTAACATAATTTTGTATTCGATTCCTATATGGAAGTGTTTTGCACATTGCCACAATTTTGTATTACACTCCTATGTGGCAATGATGTACCATAATTTTGTATTCGATTCCTATATGGAAGTTCTTTGTCACATTTTGTATTCGATTCCTATATAGAAGTGCTCTGCCACACTTTTGTACATTTTTCATTTATGGAATATACAACTTTCTGTACATGATTCATTGTTCATTTCTGCTCATATAAGTTTATGTTTTGGTTGCCATTAGAGTACATAACACATGTACTCAGTTGGGCAGAGTGTATTGTCTTTTGCTAAACAACATCATGTTGTAGCAAAAGACAACACACTCTGCCCAAGTAAATTTGTGCAGATAGGCTCGTCGGTATACGCGTTGATAGCTCCAGTATGGTCGTCGGTATACGCGTCGGTACACCCAGTATAAGCGTCGATATGGGTGTTGGTATAAGCGTCGGTAATACGGACGCTTATATCGACGTCCATACCGATGCTTATACCGATGTCCATACCGGGGCTTTCTTTCCGACGCGTATACCGACTCTAACACCGACGTCGCGAAGGAATCATGCCCGTTCATTTGCCTCGGTAGCAGCCTCGATATACCCTCAATATGTTGTAGTGAAAAAACAAAGTCTGCTAATTGTGCAAGAAGAAGAATGGGCGTTTACTACTATTTGCAATTTTGACCTATCTTCTCATGAGTGGTGCATGTCTGTAGTAGACTCAGATGTTTGGTACTTTGATAGTGGGACGACCAAACATATTACCTCGCAGTGCAGTTTCTTCTCTTCACTCGAGCATGCCCCTACAAGGAATACTGTTACATGTGCGAACAATTCCTCTTATCCTGTTATGGGAGTTGGTAAGGTCATTTTGACTACTAATGATGGTAGTTCTTTCACTTTGTCAGATGCTTTGTTTGTGCTAGGGATCAAGAAAAATCTGTTATCAGTTTCTACATTAGCCAAGATTGGCTTGGTTGTGAAATTGGTTGATGACAGATGTACAATTCATGATCTTTCAAATGGCGATGTGATTATTGCTTCTGCCATTTTATGTCATGGTTTGTATAAGCTCATAGACTATGAAAGATCTGTAAATGATTCAGCCTGTGAAGTGCATGATTCTAAGGCTATGTCAGATGCAAAGCTTTGGCATGCACGCTTTGGTTATCCGAATTTTGCTAGTTTGCATGCCTGCAGAAATCTAAAATTGTATTCTCTTTGCCCAAACTTGAGGCACCCGAAAAACATGTTTGTGAAGGCTGTATTTTGGGCAAAATGCAGCATTCTTGCTTTCCAAAAGATGGTTCAGTTCGGGCTACTCAGAAATTGTAGCTTGGACATAGTGATGTCTATGGTCCTATGTAGACACCTTCTTTTGGAAATTATCTTTACTTCGTGACTTCCATCGATGATTTTTCGAGGCATGCATGGGTATATCCATTGAAGGAAAAGTCCGAAGTGTTCATGTGCTTCAAACGATTTTTGGTTCTGGCTGAAAATCTGTCAGCATGTAAAATGGGCACCCTCCATTTTGATCGAGGGGAGGAATATATGTCTTTTGATTTTAATGCATTTTCTCCTGAACATGGGATAAAACACTAGTGTACAGTGCCGTATACACCTCAATAGAATGGAGTTATTGAACAAAAGAACATGTCACTCATGGAGATGGCGAGGTGTATGGTCAAGAGTCAGGCTTTACCACATAGTTTCTGGCTTGAGGCTGTCATGTGTGCAGCATATGTACTTAATAGGTGTCCCACTAAAGCACTGCAATCTATCACTCCATATGAGGCTTGGCATGATTGCAAGCCATCTATTTCTCATCTGCATGTTTTTGGTTGTTTGGCATATGCATTAGTGTCTGAACAACATCATAGAAAATTGGATGATAAAGCAGTAAAATGTATTTTTGTTGGGTATAGTTCTGAAAGTAAATGCTATCATCTGTATCATCCACAGACTAAACACATATGGTTAGCTGTGATTTTGTTTTTGTGGAAGATGCTATTCAGCCATTGCTTTCATGTACTAAGGAAACATCTGTTAGCTCCAAAGACATGTATGATACTTTGCTGCCTCTTTTTACAGGTGGACAATCTAGTGCTGGTCCTAATGAGGCAACTTCTCAGCCTTTGCAGGTTTCATATGCTGATGCAGATCATTGCATTTCTGCTGCATCTCTCCGATATAGGTTGTCTCCTACTAAGGCATAGTCTTGAGCCTCTTACTCCATGCTTCATTTTCTTGCTAGACTAGCCTCTCTAGGTAATGTTCCTGATCTAAAAAATTCTACCAATGGGGTAAGGGTCGCATGCTCCACTAGGGGTATCTCTTTGCACATTGGACAATCTTAATCCACCCATGTATTTCTTTGTCCATGCTAGGTCAATACACTCCTAAACGTTTTAGATTCTGCAATGTTCGTTGTTTAGAATAGTGATTTCCTAGCAATCCTTCATGGGCTTGTTGCAACCAACTACTATGTTCGTCATCCTCGACACAACAAGCTAGTACACCCTCTGTATCTTGTTATGCTTCCTGCCAATATTTGATATTTTTGCGATTTTACGTTTCCCTTTGTATGTTTTTACATTCTTATTTGCAGGTCCAAAGATCAAGACAGGTACCAACTTATTTTCCCATTTAGGGATAACTTCTAAATTGAACAGATAAGCATCGCGCAATTCATTAGACACTCCTCTCCGGGACTCTCCCGAAGTGATGCAAGAAAGATGATCTGCCTTGAGGTGGGTTCTACCTTTCCTGACAACCATTTCAAAGTCATATTCCATTAGTAAGAGGAACCATCTTACTAAGTGTCTTGTATTGCAAGGTTTATTGAACAAATAGAGTAAAGCTTGATGATTAGTGAAAAACTCAAACTTGTTGGCCAATAGATAGTGTCTAAACTTTTTCATAGCATACACCATGCCTAAGCCTTCTCAATCGGTTGTGGTATAATTTTGTTCAGCTGCATTGAGCTGTCTGCTAGCATATGCTATGGGTAAATCTAGATTTCCTTCACCTGTGGGTTGTGCTAGCACACATCATATTGCATGATTGGATGCATCCACATGGACATGGAATGGTTTATTCCAATCAGGAGTTGTTAGTATTAGTGTTGTGCACAAACATCTCTTCATGCGGAATTCAAAGATTCCCCACTTTGTGGCAAAGGCCATTTTGTGTTGATCTTCTGGGGCAATGGCTACTTGGTGTAGCCCGAAAATCCATCAAGGAAGATAAAAACTTCCTTGCCTGCAACACGCTCCAATAAATTTTCAATGATTGGGAGCGGATAACTATCTCTGATCGTAGCAGCATTAACTTTTTTAAGATTAATACATACTCACAATTTTCCATTCTTCTTGGGCACCACTACAATGGGGGACACCCATTCAGTATGCTCAATCTCATAGATAAATCGAGCTTCAATGAGTGTGTCAATTTCTTCTTTTATTTTAGCTGCATAAGTGTCATTATACATGTAGGGCCTTTGTTTGGTGGGTTTGGCATCAGTAGTGATGGGGATTGTATGAGAGAAAATTTTTGGATCTACTCCCTTCAAATCTCTATAGTGCCATGCAAACATGTCCCTATATTCCCTTAATAGAGCTACAAGCTCTACTTCTACTTCTGCTTCAATGGTCACTACAATCTTTTTGGTCTTTTTCTTATTGTCATATGCTTCTTCTATGATGGCCTCTCTCTTAGCCATTCGTACCAAGGTTTTTCGGTCTTCCACTTCGTATTTCTTGAAATTTTCTGGTACTTCGAACAATGATTCCTCCTCTTTTTGTTTCACTACTTTTCTCTTCTTTTTCTTTGACCTCCTTCACTTCCATCCTTTGAATTTACAGTTTTAATCCTTTTGAGAGGTTCTTCTTCTTGTTGGTTGAATACTCCTACATCTTCTAGATAGTGCTTTTCAAAATTAAAGCAACTATCCATTACAATGAACTCTAGATCATCGTCATTTTCTTCCTCTTCTATGACATCACTAGGGTCACATTCTTCTAGCAAGGGCTGACACATGAACACTAAAATATCATAACCCTCCTCATCACAATGAGGTGTCCATTGTTCTTCATTGACTGCAATGTCCATGATAGCTAAGATTTCTGCCCAACCATGAGGCTCAAATTCCTCATCTGGAAATATCATCGGTGTATAGGTTGGGTCTTTAACTGGTCCATCTCCTGGGAGAGTTCCTTCTTCTCTTGCTTTTAGGCTCTTTTCCTCTTCCTCTGCAACCTTGCACATCCACAAATGAGTATCTTCATGGAGCCATGATGAATCAGATGAACTTCCAGAATGCACAGAGATTGAATCTTCTTTTGCTTTGTGGATAGGATTCCACTGTAGGGGTGGTACATCTGTCAAGGTGTAATACTTCAAATTGACCTTGGTGGTGACCCCTAAGTGCTGTAAGTACAAGGAGTTGGTTCCCCAATCCTGTACTATTTGCAACTATTATAGGAAGGGTCTTCCCAGGATCATCTCATAGACGTTATTTTTTTCAAAGTCACATATAGCAAAGGTGTGCTCAGACTCTACACCACAGGTGGTTAGAGTTATCCCTTCTAGCAATCCTAGAGGTCTTTCAAAATGACCGTCTGCCATTTGAAGCTTCATTCTAGTTGGTCTTAATGTGGGTTTGCCCCATCCCTTCCACAAGGAGGTGGTCGCAATATCCACACCAGCACCTGAATCTACGATTGCTTTGGTTGTGTAACCTTGATAGGTGATCCAAAGATAAGTATTATCTTCTTCACCTTCACGCATGTCCCCTATTTTGTCTAGACTTATCTTTGGTACTTTCTGCTTAGAGCCTGCTTTTGGCATATTCGAATCAAGTTCTGGAACCTGATCCTTCACATGATTCCATAGCTTAGGTTTTGCTTTGAGTAGCTCTTCTACAGTGAGATGATACTGAACCTTAGTGTTCTTCATGACGTCAATGTCTCTTGGAACCACTGAGTCTTCATTTCTTACCAATATTGTGGGAGCTCTAATATGAAGAGATTCAGATTCCCATGGGCCTGTGAATTATTGAACTTTTTGTTGGTGTAAATCGCAAGCCTACACATTTGGCTTGGAAGTTATCATGAAGTCTCTACATACATGAAGAACCATAGGAACATATGCTAGTGGTTAATTACCACTTTATCTCATTTGTAAAAGTCAAAATGACTTGGAATCTTTTGTAATCACCTACCAAAGTGAGTCGTGGAAAAACTAGCCTATTTGATTGCGAGAATATCTCCAAGCTTTTAGGACCTTGATCATAGGAAGCCAAAATTTGAATTTGAATTCAAATTTTTGCACATATCCTATAAAAATGTACTTGGAAAAGTTGCTGGTAGATCACTTCATTCCCGAGGCTTACTCTATTGAGTTTGAGTGTGTGTAAGGACTACATCATAGCCTACACCTCTCTATACCATTTGGCAATGCTAGACATGCCAATGGAATTGTATACAAGTGTTAATCAATAGATACATTTACATCATTCATGTTTATGTTCTCTGTTAATCTACTCAAAAGTCTGTCAACTTGTCAAGGGCATACCTCGGTCAATACTACTCCAAATTCAGTAATACAAAGCTTGTTGGATTCAACTTGAAGTCTACTACACGCTATCAAAAATTGAGGACATTCCATTCAGAAGATTCAGAGAAATCGTCGTCGAGGTGCTCACTGGTCTATCTCTGCTAAAGTCCTAAAAAGTCGGGGGTATAGCTAATTTTGCTAAATCAATTTCTCTGAGTATAGTTTGTCATTTTACATTATTCCACTTGCAAATAGTAGCTTGCTAAGTTAATTAAATACCCCTAGAAGGAATTTTATCAATTGCTACTGTGTTGGTCACACTGAGCAAAACATTCAGCAGGTGTCAAGACCAAAATAGAAGGTTTTCTTGAGTTTGTGACCTCCAAAGTTATCTGTTTTCATTCAATCATTGCACACATCATTTCCAAAGCACATAGGCCAATTCTTGGTGTCATTGGACAGCTAAGGAAGTCTACTAATCAAGTCTAAAGCAAGAGAGGGCTGGTACAAAGCAGGTTTAGCAGTACCTACTCAGTTTCCTGGATCATCCATCCATCTTTCCCAACAGTGGTATCAGAGCAAATAAGGTAAAATGGGAGATGGTTTTCCTTCATTTATTGACAAATTGGACAGGAACAATTATCAAGCTTGGTCTCTAAGGATGAAGACCTATTTACAAGGAAGGAGTCTCTATGGATACATCTCAGGAGATGAGGAATTGCCCTCATTCAAAGCAAGAGGTTTGCCAACCAAGGAGGAGCAAGAAAAAATCAACACATGGTGTGCAAGGGATGCATTGGCAAGGTCTTATTTACTCAACTCTATATCTGACTTTCTTTTACCTCATATCAGAAATTGTAAGACTTCCCAAGAGACTTGGGAAACCTTGTCATCATATTTTTCTTCCAATACAAGGGCTAGGAAAAATCAGCTGTGGATTGAATTTACAACACTAAGGAAGCAACCTAAGCAAGCTGTTTTAGAATTTGTGACCAAGATCAAAGATGTTGCAGATCAGTTAGCAAGCATAGGAGAAGAGATTGAAGAAGAACAAATTGTAAGGCAGGTAATCAATGGAATCAAGGCTGATGACAAGTGGGAAAGCTTCACCACTGCAATGGATCTCTACATGGACATGCACACTCCAGATCTTACAACTCTCATGGGACAACTATTTACACATGAAGCAAAGCTTACCAAGAGTGGAGATACATCCAAAGGTAACAACTCTTCTGCCCTATACACCGATAAGAAATCTAAGGATAAAGGCAAGAGTAAGAAGGTGGAAGATGAAGGCTCTACCTCCCAAGCCAACTATGCAGGGAGAGGTAGATCTTCAAGAGGAAGGGGCAGAGGAGGTAAGCAAGGTAGGGGGAGACCCTATAACTCATCACCATGTAACATTTTTGGTTTATCAAATCACACCACAGATGAGTGTTATAGGAATTACAAAAATCAGAGAGGAAGAGGCTACCAAAGAGGTGGATACTCACAGTATAGAGGAAGGTTCAACCATCACCAAGGCCACAACAACAATTACAACAACAACTACAACAACTACAACAACAATTACAATGGAAACTACCAAGGAGGATTCAGAAATAGAAAGGACTACAACAACTACATAGAGGAGCAGGATGACTCTCTCTTGATCATGAACATGACTTCAAAGTCAGATACAAATGATGATCACTTATTTTATATTGATTTAGGGTGTTCAAATCATGTGGCTGGTAATGTTGCACTACTCTCTAATCTTGAGGAACCAAAAGGTAAACACCAAGTCCAAACAGGTGATGATACAAAGCATTCTGTAGTTAAAGTTGGAAATGTGAAGACTTGTGATGGTAATCAGAATTTGTTAAGCAGGGTACTCTATGTACCAACCATTACAAAGAACTTAATGAGTGTTGTTCAGATTGTAGAGAAAGGGTTGCAGGTCAAATTCAATCAATATGGAGCATTTGTGGAGGACCCAAGCCATGGATTCAAAAGGATAGCTAAAGGCAAAAAATCAGGTAGACTTTTCACTTTTGAACTGGAAGATACAAAGAACATTGCATTATATAGTTATAAAGATCAAACACTTTCAAAGCTTGAGATTTGGCACAAGAGATTAGGGCACATAGGAGAAAGGACCTTGAAGCAAATGTGCAGGGACCAATGTGTGCTTGGGATACCTAATGTATCCAAGAAACATATGATTTACAAGTGTGGTGCTTGTCAATTTGGTAAGTCTCATAGGTTACCCTTCTCCAAGAAAGGATATATGCATGAAGACTATCTAGAGCTTGTACACACATATGTATGGGGACCTAGCAAAGACCCCTCAGTTTCACGTTCAAGGTACTATGTGTCTTTTATTGATGATTATAGCAGATGGATTGTATTATACTTTATGAAGCACAAGGATGAGGTATTTAATTGTTTTAAGAAATATCTTGCACTAGTTGAAAATCAGATAGGAAGAAATTTGAAGAGGCTAAGGTCAGATGGAGGAGGTGAGTACTTCTCCAATGAAATTGAGGAATTCTTGCAAGACAGAGGCATCAAAAGGGAAATAACCACAAGGTACTCTCCTGAACAGAATGGGGTAGCTGAAAGAAGAAATAGGTTAATTGTTGAGACAGCTAGATCTATGCTTAATGAGAAGAAATTACCTAACTATCTATGGGCAGAGAGTGTTTCTACTGCCACCTATCTCATAAACAGGTTACCATCAAAGTCACTTGATGGTATGACACCATATGAAGCATGGCATGGTAAGAGACCATCATTGGATCACTGCAAAATTTTTGGATGTGTAGCATATGTACACATTCCTTCACAGGTAAGAGGAAAGCTAGATCCAAAGGCTGAAAAATGTATTTTCATTGGATATGATTTAAATAAAAAAGGTTACAGGTTTTATAACCCTACCAATAAGGGATTTATGGTAAGCAGAGATGTGATCTTTGATGAGAATGATTCTTGGTATGAGAATGAATGCAGGAAGGTCAAACTACCCTATGATTTGGAAGAAGAATTTCCAAAACTTACAAAGGAGGAACCTACTCAGGATGGAGAGTCAAGTTCAGATGATGAAGATACAATCAACCTTGAAGAGTTCAAGGCATGGAAGTCCAAAGGCAAAATGAAGATGAAGAAGCTTGAAGACATACCTGAATCTTCAACTCAATCAATCAAGAGATCTCAGAGAGAAAGCAAAAAACCTATCAGATATGGGTATGATACATCTCTTGTTACTAAACATTCAGTTTATCTTGCAAAGGACTTGTCAAATGAAGAACCAGGTTCATATGAAGAAGCAATCACCAAATCAGAATGGAAAGAAGCTATGGATGAGGAGATTGAATCACTTCATTCCCGAGGCTTACTCTATTGAGTTTGAGTGTGTGTAAGGACTACATCATAGCCTACACCTCTCTATACCATTTGGAAATGCTAGACATGCCAATGGAATTGTATACAAGTGTTAATCAATAGATACATTTACATCATTCATCTTTATGTTCTCTGTTAATCTACTCAAAAGTCTGTCAACTTGTCAAGGGCATATCTCGGTCAATACTACTCCAAATTCAATGATTCAAAGCTTGTTGGATTCAGCTTGAAGTCTACTACAGGCTATCAAAAATTGAAGACATTCCTTTCAGCAGATTCAGAGAAATCATCGTCGAGGTGCTCACTGGTCTATCTCTGCCACAGTCCTAAAAAGTCGGGGGTATAACTAATTTTGCTAAATCAATTTCTCTGAGTATAGTTTGTCATTTTACATCATTCCACTTGCAAATAGTAGCTTACTATGTTAATTAAATACCCCTAGAAGGAATTTTATCAATTGCTACTGTGCTGGTCACAGTGAGCAAAACATTCAACAGGTGTCAAGACCAAAATAGAAGGTTTTCTTGAGTTTGTGACTTCTAAAGTTATCTGTTTTGATTCAATCATTGCACACATCATTTCCAAAGGACATAGGCCAATTCTTGGTGTCATTGGAAAGCTAAGGAAGTCTACTAATCAAGTCTAAAGCAAGAGAGGGCTGGTACAAAGCAGGTTTAGCAGTACCTACTCAGTTTCCTGGATCATCCATCCACCTTTCCCAACACTTTTGACTAGTCTCGAGCATAGCTTGAGTCACCTCTACCATTTTCATGCACATTTTCGTCTGTTCAATCTCTAAATCTACTTTAGGGTAACTCTTGTCTAGGTTTGCAGCTGTTGGCCCTTCTTGAAGATGAGCCTGGTAGGCCTTGAACATCATGTCCAAGCCTTCTGGGGTTGGATTCCCAAGAAGAGACCCTGGTTGAGGGTTATTTATAGTGGGTGTTAGGGTGGGATGAGGTGGAACGGATGGAGCTTCGGCATGCGAGAGGTTTTGAGATGCAATGTCTTCAATTTTTGTTTTTGCATCTTTTAGGCTTTCTTCTAGTTCAGATAACTTTTTATTCCACTTACGATTGGTTCTCTCCCTGGTATCCTTCCATGTTCTTGTTTTCCTCTTACTAGGCTCTCTTGATTCACTTGGCTTCGATTGCTCAGCTGGTTTATCCTATTTTAATGCTTGTGCCCTATTAAGTGCCTGTATAGGAGCCACATTACTACTACTTGAACTTGAATCCATCACTAAGCCTACCACATTTATGGGTGTAACCTTGGGTGCACTAGAGGGATTCCTAGGACATTCTCTCGGGAGATGTTCTTTGCGGCACTCAGGGCAAAAGCCTTGTATTGTGATGTTTTGTCCTTGTCCTGGAGTCAATGGGTGGGGACATTCACGAATGAAATGGTCACCTTGACATCTAAAACATGGTCCTCTAGGGGCTTGTGGTCTTACTTGTCTCAACTGGGGCTTAGGATTTGGATTCGTATACATGACATTGGAGTATTCTGGCTCCCAATTTTGTTTCGTAGGTGGTGCCTCATATTGATAAGAATAGGTCTCACTATGCTCAGGTGATTTTGTGTAATAAGCATGTGGACTAACTCATGGGAGTAGTGTGAACTATGTGTATGAGGGTCATTTTGTAAGATCCAAGGGGTCACTGGCACCAATGCTCTATTAAGGTTCTCCTCTACCACTGCATACTTAACGGGAATCACATTGGCAGGAGTTGGTGGTTGGTTTCCTAGGACTCGTGACCTATATGGTGCCTGATATTGTTGTTGTGGCCTATGATATGGTTGTTGGTATTGATTCTGATACCTACCCTGTTGGTAAGTAGCTACCTATTGTATGGACAATCTTGAGCCATGTGGTTCATGTATTTTCTCTCAATGGTGCAATATGGAGCATTCCTTTCTCTTATGTTTGGGTTTTGCATTGGGCATACCTTAGCCATGTGGTCCCCTTCGCAAGTATAACACCGGTTCAATGAGGAGACTCTTGGTGTTTGTCTATTTTGGACTTCTAGCTTCTTGGCAACCTACTCAGCTATCTCATCTATCTCAGTGGAGGTTCTAGAGGTATGACTAGTAAAATTGTCAGAGTCCTTATAGAGTTTGGACAGTCCTAACTCCTCACCCAAGTTGTCTTCTATGTAAATGCACATGCGCACAGACTCTTCTATGGATCTAGCATCTTTCAAGTACACATATGACCTTAACTTTGTGCTTAGTAAGCCATCTGAAAACAAGGCCACTTGTTTGGCTGCTATTGGTAATTCTGGCACAGGGCATCTTTCTAAGTACTATCTAAACCGTCTTCCTAAAAGTCACACTGTTTCTTGCGGTGTTTTCTTAAAGCTATGGATCAATGATGATGTGTTATGCCTGATACCACTCTTGGAAAATTCTACAATGAATTCCTCTAGCAGTTGACCTAGCTTTCACTAATTGTGACTGTTTAGAGGTTGAAACCAAGCTAAGGCAGTGCCCTTGAGAGTCAAACCAAATGCCTCAAACTAGGTGAACAAGTCCTCGACCTCTTCAGCTCTTAACACTTGTTTGAACTCGGCCACATGATCATAAGGATCTTCTGACCCATCAAAGTAGTTCTTCATTGTCTTAACCACTCGAGAGGGTCTAAGGGTTCTTGAGTGCTCTCGTGGTCTAGGCAATGGAAAATCATGTTCATCTCTTTGATGCATATGTACTCTATGTCTCTCCCTTTTAGGTCTTTCACCTTCATGTCTTGATTTGTCTCTCCCCATAGTGTTTGCAAAGCTTACCTCAAGTCTCTCTCTGGTTCTTTCCCTTTGAGTTTCATGAGCCTTGGATGATCTTGCTCCTTGGAGGCCATGGGAAACATTAGATCTTGGTGGAGGGAAATTTGATTCACCTTGCCAAGTGTATGCATGCCTATCATGCTCGGGTACCAAGAACATTTTCTCAGAAGTGTTATCTAGATAGACAACTTTACCTAGTATCTTCGTGTCCTTGAACTCATAAATGGTGACTATTGGGCTAGGTTGATTTGACTTGAAGCTCCAAAAGGCTTCCTCCGTTTCTCTATGCATGAATAGTTCTATGCTTTTGTTGTCTTGAGGGATCCAATCTGGAGTGATTACTCTAGTCAAGATTGACTTACCTCTAGGAGTCTTGGGTTCTCCTCCTAGGTCCCCTTGCTCTAGGTCTCCTATCTCATTCTCAGGAATAATTTTTCCAAACTCATCTGTCCTATCTTGTCCTTCCTTCCTTATCATTGTATGAACCTTGTTCGAACTTGACCACTAGATGTTCAAGTCTAAAGGGCTGATCGAGATTTTTGAGTTGGACAACTGATCGCCTCAGGCCATCCTCATAGATGCATGCACCTAATTGGTTAGTCTTGATATATTCCAATTGTGTCTTAAAGGGATCTTCTAGTGTTTGTAAATAAGTAGTACCTGAGATACGTGTGGGTCTCTCCATGTTGAAGGACATTTCTGAGTCACTGGTTTCTGAACTTAGCGTGTAGGGATAACCACTAAGTTGTTGTGCCCAAGACTTAGCTGTATGGTTGACACTAGCCTCAGATGATCTAATGCTTTGCCTATCCTTGCCTAAGTGTCTGCCAGATCTTAGGTTCATAAGCTTTGTCTACAAGTCCAAAATTTTCCCTTGTATTGCTCAAAATCCTTTGGAACTCCTTGGTTTCCTAGTCAACCTGAGGATGAACTTCAAAATACTATATCTAATAATCCATGAACCCAAAATCACTGCAAATGGATTTTGTACGAGAAAGTTATGCCAGTTTAGGGTTCTCGGGTTTAAAACAGGGAAACAGGACCTCTCAGGGAGTGCTTCAGAACAGGTGACACATGACACTTAGTGAGTATTGGCGATACTTGGAAGCAGATCATACACGATACTTGGGCATCCATGATACATGATACTTGGGGAGTATCACGACACTTGGAGTAGGCGACACTTGACACCTGAGGAATGTCACGACACCTGATGGAAACGACACACAATACTTGGGCGGGCACGGCACACGACACCCAATCATGACACTTGACACCTAAGTGGTCACGGCACTCGAAACCTCAGGAATGTCACGGCACTTGACGGAAATGACACTTGGGCAATCACGACACACAACACCCGAGGGATATCGCGACACTTGGCACACGACACCTATCATTTTTAATGAGTCTAAGATACATAAACAACCCATTAAGGAGGTTGAAGTGAGAAGAGTGGTGTTTGAGGATACTAGTCCTCCAATTAGCATGCATAAAAATGCTACACATAGGGATGTGCAAGAGAATGTCCATTCAGATCAATCTGCACATGTTCCTCTTCAGCAATCATTGAGACGTTCTGTATGTATCTCACATCCACCTGATAGATATGTTCCAGGTTTAGATTTTGTTATGCTAGCCTTGTTGCTACAAAGAGGCTATGCAGAGAGAGGATCATGTCAAGTGGGAGCTTGCCATGAAGCATGAGCTGGATTCTATTCACAACAATGGTACTTGGGATTTAGTACCTTTGCCAAAGGTCAGGAAAGCTTTACCATGTAAATGGGTATATAAGCTGAAATTCACATCAGATACTGCTTCTCCAAAATATAAAGCATGACTTGTTGCAAAGGGTTTTAAGCAACAACATGATATTGATTTTGAGGAAATCTTTTCTCCAGTGGTCAAGATGACCACTTTGCACATGTTTCTTGGATTCGTTGCAATGGAGGATTTAGAGCTAGCCCAAATGGATGTGAAAACAACTTTCTTGCATGGAGATCTTACAGATGATATCTATATGGAACAACTAGAGGGTTATGTAGTTCCTAGCAAGAAAAGTCTAGTTTGTAAACTCAAGAAGAGCTTGTATGGACTTAAATAGTCTCCTAGACAGTGGTACCAAAAGTTTGATGCTTTTATGAAGTCCCAAGGCTATTCTCAAAGCAATGAGGATCATTCTCTCTACACAAAGAGATGCTCAGATGACAGCTTGATATGCTTGATACTTTATGTCGATGATATGTTGATTGCTGGGAAGTCCTCCTATGACTTGTCAATTCTCAAAAGGAAGTTGATTCAGACGTTTGATATGAAGGATTTGGGGGATGCCAAACATATTCTTGGCATGCACATTACTCATGATAGGAGTAAAGGATGCATATACTTGTCTCAAAGTGAGTACATATCCAAAGTACTTCACAGGTTCAATATGCAGGGTGGAAAAGCATTGAGTACACTTTTACCCACATATGTGAAATTGAGCAAGGATGATTGCCCCAAATCAGATGAGGAAAATGAATTCATGACCAAAATTCCCTATCAGTCTGCCGTTGGTAGTCTCATGTATGCTATGGTAGCTACCAAACCAGACATTGCATTTGCAGTGGGAGTTATGAGCAGATATATGTCTAATCCTGGCAAGAAACATTGGGAAGCGGTCAAGATGATTTTGAGATATTTGAGTGGCACTAAGGACACGTGTCTATGCTTAGGTAGAGGGAAAGCATCCATTATTGATTACACAGATTCTGACTATGCTGGTTGTGTAGACAATCGTAAGTCTACATTAGGGTACATCTTTCATTTTGATGGAGGTGCTATCTCTTGGAGATCTCATCTTCAAGAATGTACATCTATTTCCAACACAGAAGCACAGTATGTTGCAGCAAGTGAGGCATGTAAGGAAGCATTGTGGCTTCTCGTCTTTCTTGTGATATGGGTTTACCTTAACATGTACCTCGTTTGCTTAGTCATAGTCAAAGTGCCATCGCTTTGGCTAAGAATCCAGTATATCATGCAAAGACCAAGCACATTGAGGTGAGGTATCACTTCATTAGAGATTGCTTAGCCACTGAGCACATATTCTTGAGAAGGTTCACACTTGAGATAATGTTGTAGATGCTTTGATGAAAGCTCTACCAGAGGATAGCTTTCAACACTATTGTCACTTGATGGGGGTTACTTGATTCATGATCTTACACATTCACTTGTATACTGTGTAACATGCCCATCATGTGGGAGGTATACTTTGTATACTTACACTCAGGTATTCTTTATCATTCTTTATTTTTCCCATAGTGACTTTGGCCATATTGGCCTTTACTAGGAGATTGTTACTGTTAGTGTCCACGTGAAAGGCCAAATGGCCACCAGACACTTCTTTGTATATGTTCTTTAATAAAACATATAGTGGCCTGGTCAGTCACAGACTGTAAGTTCAACCGCATTTGTAAGACCTAAGAAGTCTGTCTTCATGCTCCCTGTGTACTGTTTTACTGCCTGTTTTGTAGTCTCTGTGCAGAGGACCGAGTGCGGCCTTAGGAGCTCAGTTTTCTACTCCGACGATATCGTCGTGGAGCTCATGAGAAGGAGAGCAAACTATGGTGCATCGTTGATGAATTATTTCACCTATTACATGTGTAAACAGAGTTGTTGAAAGTGATGCAGATGACATTGAAGATGATGATATTCTTAATGTTCCTATTCGTGTTATGGTTCTTACTACATGTATTGCAGAGAAAAATTGTTTGGATGGTAGAGATGCGTAGGCATATGCATTGATAGCCTTGTCTCTCAAACATGCCATTATTCCTCACATTCGATCTTGCAAAACTACTAAGGATGCTTGGGTTACACTTACCACTTTATACTAGGCAAGGAATGAGGCTCATGTTGCTTACCTCCAAAAATAGTTGGAGAGTGAGCACATCAATGAACGAGATTCCATGGATAGTTTTTTGACAAAGATCAAATATTTGAAGGAACAATTGATTTTTGTTGATGAAGTCTTGCCTGAGATTCACTTGTGTAGAGTGTTCTAAATGGTGTTCCTGATTCATATCAGAGTTTTGCTTCTACTCTTTGTTTGATGATGAAAGCCAATCCAAATGCCTTAACATTTTAGGAGTTAGTCTTGCAGGAAGATTAGTCTAGGCAGAACATGTCCATTATGCGTGCTGCAGTTCAAGCTTTCCTGGCTAGTCAGAATAGCAAAGGTAAATGGAAAAGTTCTACTAGTAAGCATAAATCTACTAATTCCACACAATCAAAGAAGGATGACAAAGGCGAGAAGAAAACAAAAAAGCAGAAATTGATTTGCAAATACTCTAAAGCAAATGATCATGTCATAAATATTTGTCCAAAACTAGTTGCTAAAGAGACAAGGTGGAATGGTTGTTACAGAGGCATCTAAACTCAAAACAAAGTCTCCTAATCTTGTGCAGAATGAAGAATGGGCATTTACTATTGTCTGCAGTTTTGACCCATCTTCACATGAATAGTGTATGTCTGTAGTAGACTCAAATGTTTGGGACTTTGATAGTAGGGCAACCAAAGATATATACTCGTAGCACAGTTTCTTCACTTGACTTCAGCTTGCCCCTAGAGGGAATACTATCACATGCACCAACAATTCCTCTTATCTTGTTATGGGAGTTGATAAGATCATTATGAATACTACTGATGGTAGTTCTCTTACATTGTCAGATGCTTTATCTGTGCCAGGGATCAAGAAGAATCTATTATCAGTTTCAGCTTTACCCGAGATTGGCTTGGTTGTGAAATTTATTGATGACAGATGTACACTTCATGGTCTCTTAAATAGCGACATCCTTATTATGTCTGGCCTTTTATGTTGTGGGTTGTATAGGATCATAGACTATGAAAAATCTATGAATAATTCAACATCTGTAGTACATGATTCTCAGTCTATGTTAGATGCAAAGCTTTGGCATGCAGG
This sequence comes from Ceratopteris richardii, assembly GCA_020310875.1. Classification (NCBI taxonomy): domain Eukaryota; kingdom Viridiplantae; phylum Streptophyta; class Polypodiopsida; order Polypodiales; family Pteridaceae; genus Ceratopteris; species Ceratopteris richardii. The sequence goes on along the minus strand of CM035423.1, from coordinate 14,698,334 downwards.
CTTTGGTCATCTGAAATTTGCTAGTTTGCTACAAATGTCAAAATCTGAAATGGTGTCCTCGTTGCCCAAACTTTAGGCACCTAGTAAACATGTATGTGAAGGTTGTATTTTGGGCAAAATGCAGTGTTCCTCCTTCCCAAAAGATGGTTCAGTACGATCTACTTAGAAATTACAGCTTGTTCATCGTGATGTTTGTGGTCCTATGTAGACATCTTCTTTTGGGAACTATCTTTACTTCATCAATTTCATCACCTATTTTTCGTTGCATGCATGGGTATATCCATTGAAAACCAATTCCGAATTGTTTATGTGCTTCAAACAGTTTTTTGGTTTTGGTTGAAAATCTAAGAGCATGTAAAATGGACACCCTCCATTCTGATCGAGGGGGGAAATATATATCTTTTGATTTTAATGCATTTCTGACTGAACGTGGGATAAAACACTAGTGTAAAGTGCCATATAGACCTCAACCTAATGGAATTGCTAAAAGGAAGAATAGATCACTCATGGAGATGGCAAGATGTATGGTTAAGAGTTAGGCTTTACCACATAGCTTCTAGCTTGAGGCGGTTATGTGTGCAACATATGTACTTAACAGGTTTCACACCAAAGCATTGCAGTCTATCACTCCATATGAGGCTTGGCATGGTTGTAAGCCATCTATTGTTCACCTGCGTGTTTTTGGTTATCTAGCATATGCATTAGTGCCTGAACAACAACACAAGAAATTGGATGATAAAGAAGTGAAATGTATTTTTGTTGGGTAGAGTTCTAAAAGCAAAGGTTATCGTCTATATCATTGATAGACCAAGTGTATTTTGGCTAGCCATGATGTTGTTTTTGTGGAAGATTCTATTCAACCATTACTTTCATGTACTAAGGAGACATCTGTTAGCTCCAAAGACATGTATGATACTTTGCTGCCTCTTTTTACATGTGGACAGTCTAGTGCTGGTCCTAATTGTTACACATGCGTTCCTCGAGTAGCTTTGATGTGAACCTTTTCCCTATACATGGGCACTTTTTACTCTAGTGCTGGATAGAGGTTTTTTCCCCATGTTACCACATACTTGATACACTCATATGTGGTGGTACTTTGTACTTAGGGATATTATTCAGCTCTTACCGCATATCAGTTCATCATCAATAGAGAGAGCTATTCCAACCATCTTCTTCTCCGTGTGTCTTGCTGTGTTTGTGCTCCCCTGAGGTTATGCAACAGGGGAAAAGCAAGTATGGTTCAGCTTTGGGTTCATCAAAACCAAAGCCTCAATCTTCATCCTCCACTCATTCCTCTAATAATGGTGATTTGCAAAAGAAGAAGAGATGCAAATATTGTCGAAAGGCTTGTCATACTATTGATGAATGTAGAAAGCTTGCTAAACATAATGAAAAGAAGATTCAGGAATCCGGCATGTCTATTGCTGAAACTTCAGCAAACGTAAAGAAACTAACATGGCTCAAGATTTTTGGGCATGTGTTGTTACATGTCATTATGATGCTTCTTTGCATTCTAAATGTATGGTTGTGAGTGACGCTGATTCCAATTGGTTCTTTGATAGTGGTGCTTCAAAGCACATAACATCATGCAAAAGATTTTTTGCCTCTTTGAAAGATGCACCCAAAACAGGACATGTGGTGTCTGCAAACAATGCCTCTTGTCCTATCATTGGAGTAGGAGAAATTGAGCTTATGACTGCAAATGGAGTTGTGATTCTCTTGAAAAATGCATTGTATGTGCCGCTATAAAGAAGAACTTAATTTCAGTTCCATTGATTGCCAAAGCTAGAGTTCATGTACACTTTGTTGATGATAAGTGTATGGTTCATGATTTCAGCAATGGTGATGTTATCGTGATATCCGACACATTATGTAATGGTTTGTATCGCATGGATACATACAAGAGGGCTGCCTTGAATGCCTTGGTTTCTCATACTTCTTCCATGGCTGTAATGGAGCTTTGGCATGCTCGTTTTGCTCACTTAAACTTCAATAGTTTGCTTTAGTTGCAAAAGAAGGACATGGTTATTGGTTTGCCTACACTTGAGTCCATTGAAAAGCATGCATGTGAAGGTTGTATTCTTGGAAAAATGCATTGTACTTCATTTCCAAAAGATAGTCATACACACACTACAAGAAAATTGCAGCTTGTTCATAGTGATTTATGTGGTCTCGTCAAGACTCCATCTTTTGGGAAGCATGTATATTTTGTTACCTTCATTGATGATGCTACTCACCATAGATGGGTGTATCCTATGAAAGCAAAGAATGAGGTATTCTCTTGCTTCAAAGCATTTCTAGCTATGGCTGAACTTCACAAAAGCTTTTGACTCTACGCACGGATCGTGGTGGTGAATACATGTCACATGAGTTTAATGCTTTTCTTCGTGAAAGAGGTATTTCACACCAATGTACGGTGCCATATACACCTCAGCAAAGTGGTGTTGCCGAGCCTAAAAATAGAACTCTACTTGAAATTGCACGATGTATGGTTAAAGGAAAGCATCTTCCTGATAAGTTTTGGATGGAAGCGGTCATGTGTGCAAATTATGTGTTGAATTGCTACCCTACAAAAGCGTTGAGAGTCATCACTCCTTATGAGGCTTGGAATGGACATAAGCCCATGGTTAGTCATATGCGTGTGTTTGCTTGTTTGGCATATGCTCTTGTGCCATCACAACAACATCACAAACTTGATGACAAGGCAAAGAAATGTATATTTGTTGGTTATAGTGCTGAAAGTAAGGGATATCGTTTGTATCATCCATTGATGAACACAATTATTGTGAGCCGACTGAAAACTCAGTTTTCCCTCTACATGAATGCAAAAATCAGCCAACAATAAGCTCACAAGATGTGTCCGATAGACTCATGCCTTTGTTCTAGTGAAGCATTTTTGTTGTTTATGCACCACACTGCGCTCTGCTCCTCACAAGCTCCATGACGGTATTCTCAGAGTAGAAAATCGAGCTCCTAAGGCTACATATGGTACTCCGCACAGAGACTGCAGAATACACAGAAAACACAGTACACAGGGAGCACGAAGATAAACTTCTTAGGTCCTACAAATGCAGTCGAACTCACAGTCTGTGACTGAGCAAGCCACTATATGTTTTATTAAAGAACATATACAAAGAAGTGTCGAGTGTCAATTTGGTCTTTCACATGGACACTAACGGTAACATCACATACTTAACCCCACCTTTGCCCTGCTCATGGTCAGTGTAGTACCATGAATGAGAGTGGGAGTAGAGACAATGTTTTCAACAATATGAGACAATCCCATATGGACACCAATCATAGCCCCACCTTTGCCCTGATCATGGTCAGTGTAGTACCATGAATGAGAGGGAGACACAATCCAAGGTATTTATTGAGGTTGAACCCTTTAGCTCTAACTTCATGCAACAAGAGAAAATCACGATAGATGCTCAAATCTTTCATCCACATACTAAGATCTTTGCATCTGATGGGGTTAGTCAAACCTTTGATGTTAAGAGACAACAAATTAATTTGATTCATTAGAAAAACAGACAAAGGATAAAGCAAGATCCACAAACCAAGTGAGATCAGTCATTTTATGCAAGCAAACTTCATGAACAGGGGTGTTCCACAAAGTTTTATTTTGTGAATTACAATTAGTGCCTCTCTTGAGACAATCCTTAAGATCTCTCAAAAGAGGTTGATCTTGCTTCTCCCTAACATGAGGAGTCTTATAAAGGCTGCTAAAAATACAATAGTCATTAACCAGGGATCTATTAATAGAATCCTCCAAAGAAGAATTCTACAGCATACCAAAACCACAGTGGGGGGCCAACCAACACCTACTATTGGGACTAAATAAAATGTGTCTCTTGTCCACCATCAATAAAATGTAATCGATCACATTAATCTGAGAATCAATAGCAAAAATAGACTAAAAAATACTTGCAAAAAAAGAGCGGTTGACTTTATAATGAAAGAGGAACCCATCAACCCTACCATCTAGATGTCTCATCATCAATATTTCAGAATAAGAAGAATGAACATCATTAAAGTGAATCTTGTTGTTGGTAATAACATCAAAATAGACCCCATCATGAGGAGTACTCTTCGGGATAATGTGAGAATCAATAGCAAAAATAGACTAAAAAATACTTGCAAAAAAAGAGCGGTTGACTTTATAATGAAAGAGGAACCCATCAACCCTACCATCCAGATGTCTCATCATCAATATTTCAGAATAAGAAGAATGAACATCATTAAAGTGAATCTTGTTGTTGGTAATAACATCAAAATAGACCCCATCATGAGGAGTACTCTTCGGGATGGCCTTACCATCCAGATGTCTCATCATCAACATTTCAGAATAAGAAGAATGAACATCATTAATGTGAGTCTTGTTGTTGGCAATAACATAGCAATAGACCCCATCATTGTTACATAAGAACAATCTCTAAAGTATTATTTTTTAGGTTTATGGAGTTTATTATTTATGATATATAACATGTGGAGGCGCTCATATCTCCAAATTTAGAGTAAAAGTAGATAAAAGTAAGAAGGAAAGAAGTGTCTATTTTTAGACAAGGAAGGCGCTTTTGTTGATAGCCTCTCAATAAAAAGAGTGGTTCTCTTAGTGTAGGTGGCCAAATTGAGTGATTCTTGTTGCGTTGCAAAGCTTACAACTTTTACTATATATGTGGATCCCTTTTTGTACAATTTTCAATGAGAAAATGCTGTGCAAGTAGGCATTTTTGAAGATCATCTTTCTTGTGTCTATCCTGTGTCTCATCAGAGACATACCTCTCTTCAAAATTTCATATCTTAGTCATTATAAGGTCTTTTTGAGTGATTTCAGTTGGAGGAGTGTCCTTAGCTCTCATACTTTCTATTTTTCTACAGATCGTTGAGTTCCCTTGCTGTTCTATATCAGTTTTAAATTCAGACACTTAGTCATATCTTGCTGTTGTAGGTCTTCTCATACCTTGACTTCAAGCTTCGACCAGGATCTTCATGCATCTGATCAAAGAGCTCTCCAACATTCCCAATTGTGTTGCGCTTACGAGCTAAAACAATCGCTTGTAGAATTGTTGTTTTGTCTAATCTCTATCTTATTGTCTCTCTTTGTCTCTGTTTGTCTCTTTCTACCTCTCTCTCTCTTTGAATTATCTCTCTCTCTCTCTTTATTGCAGGTTATTCAAGTAGCTAACCAAGCAAAAAATATGGCTAACTATTTTAAGTACAATTTCCATTCTTTGTATATCATTTGAATTGTGTTATTTTCATTAGTTAGCATACTAAGATGCACGTTCACATATATACACATATACACATGCACATACACACACATATATACACACAGATACATGTGCACATACACTTACAGATACACACACATACACATGCATATGAACAAACATTTCTACAAACACATAAAAAGACTTGCATGCATGCATGCATTATTGCATATATACATACACATACACACATTAACATATACTTAAATACATGTATATGCACATCCACGTGCATTCACATTCACATGCATGCACATGGATGCAAATGGAAATGCATCCACACACACATACATGTTTCATACATATACACATGCATATACATACACTTGTATATGTTTATACACATACACATACACATACATATGCATATATGTATAAATACACACACATACACATATATACACATATATATGCACATACGTACACACATATATACACATACACACACATGCACATGCATACATATACAAATATACATGCGCATACACATATACATGCACATACATATACACACACATACACATGCACATGCACATACACATATACACTTACACATGCACATACATACATATACACACACATACACATACATACACATATACACTTACACATGCACATGCACATACATGCATAGACACATATACATATGTACATACATTCATACACACACACATATTACACACATATACATGCACATACGCACACACAAATATTACACATATATACATGCACATACATACATACATAAATATACACACATACACATGCACATACATGGGATTACAATATTCTCTCTAGGATTTATCTTTTACAAGAAGTAAATGATCTAACTTTACAAGCAATGGGTCACGTGGTCCTTGAAGTATTTGTATATAGCTTCTTCAATGCCTAGCCAGGTGTGAAGGCTTGGTATTCGCACCAACAATCGGAATATCATTAATAAAGAGCATAGTCACAGAAGGTATAAAGCCTCATAGGACCAAGTTCATGGCATTCATCATGTGAGCCATAGAATTCATCACTCCCTGTGACGAAGTACACATGCGTACGAGGCCTAGTGGACTCTTCATGGTCATGATATCTTTGCTCTCAATAGCCAACTGAAACTGGTCATACCCTAAATACAGATCGCCCATAGAGTAGATGGAATGCCCAGCAAGTGCTTTAGCAAACTCATCTACTATAGGTCTTGTCCCTACATTTCAGATTGTGACTTTATTCATAGGCTATAGATCTTGAATAAAACAAAGTTTCCCATTTTTCTTACGCACTGTAAACCACCTATTCGAATATGGTTCCAATATCTCCATGGATATATTTTCCTTTAACAACCTCATCAGCTGAGGCAAGTGAGCCTTTGGGACTAGTATAGGCCGAATATTCCATGGTATATGTGTCACTATAAAGATAATCATGGGAGGTACTTGTTTCAGGTCCATGTAGCCTATCTCATGTCGGAAAAGTGCAAATGCTTTTTTGTGTTTCTTGATGACTTCTATGAATTTATCTTTTTCTTCTTCTCTTAGGAATCATTTTTCACCAAAATTTATTTCTTTAACATTCTTATCAGTAAAATGATGCCCTATGAGCTCTCGTTGTCTCACCATAGGGTCATCTGACACTTGCAGATATTTCTCATGACTATCTTCTGGCAAAGGTTGAGCTATAGGTTTCACTTTCTTATCAATAGTCTTATACTTCATGTTCACATTGACTTCATACTCTAAGGAACTCATCAATCATTTTATACTCTTGGATAGAATTGAGCAAAATGAATTTTCATTCCTCTCAAATGCCTGCTCAAGTTCTTCCAAAATAGTCGAACTTCTTTCCAACTGCACTACATTCTCTATCTTATCATCAGGCAACATGATCCGTAAATCTTTATAATAATTTTCATGAAATTTTGTGAACTTATTTCAAACATTCTCCCTTTGTAAACACAACAACTTAAATGTAGGTGAATAAATAGAGAAACTCTCAAAGCTATGTATAGAATCATGCAAGACATCAAACCAACTCCCACTGTTGTCTTGCTCAACAGTGGATCCTAACATAAATTTTGATAGCCCCATACTCTCCTATATGCATACAATCATCATCATCATGACAATTAATGGGTATGTTTCTTATATTCTTTCTGTTTTTTGAGTGATTCAAGAACATTTTCATTACTTGTAAAGAATCAAGACTAGATGTAGATCGGATTTTGGCATAAGCAGACCCATCATCCATCACCTTAGTTTCCATTTGCACTTCGGCTATAAAAGGCTAAGGATAGCCTCATATGAAGAGTGATCCTAGCTGAAGAAGTGGAATTCCTCAAAAATCCCTCCTATCATCACAGGTACAAAGGTGCATGCCCCAAGCAGAGCTCTAGAGCCATTTTCCACCATCCTCATCCTCCATCCATGGTTTTTATCTATAGGGCACCTAAACTGATCATATAACTTCTTAGAGATCACATTTATTTCTGATCTTGAGTCAATCAAGGCCAAAGCAAAACACGAATCTTCACTGCTTCCTAATTTCATCTTCATTTGAGGTGTCCCTCTTGCCGAAAAAGTCCATCATCGGGTGTAATTGGACCTAAGGAGTTCCTATGGCACCTTGCAATCTCATCATCCTCATCGTCAGAAGTATCACTCAGTGCTACTGCTTCATTTTTCACATGCGTATCTTCAATTTCCTCTTCCATCTCCACATCTTCACGTAATGGGAACCTTTTTCTCTTTATCAACTTAATAAAGCTATCCTTGAATTCAAGCTTTGCTATAGAGAAAACCTGCTCCAAGGACATGGTCACTTGGCTCTTTAATAGAATATCATTTAATATCTCTCTTGCATCATTTTTCTTTTCTAACTCGAAAATTAGTACAACCTTTGGGGTCTTCTTCTTTTTCTTCTTCGTCTCTTTATCTTTCTCTTCAATAGGTTCTTGAGTGTCATCAGTCTTTTGAACGGGTTCTTGTTCTTTCTCCTTCTCTTTAGTTGGCTCTTGGATTTTGATCGGCCCAATTGGCCTCTTTCCCTCCTTTATTTCTTTCTTCTTTGCCTCTTCTTGAGAAGCAACAAGTTCTTTGAATTGCACTCTCTTTTCAGGTTCTTTAGCCTTCTCTTATGCCTCTTTACTTTGCTTCCTTGTCATTCTTCTCTCTGGCTCAGCCTCTTCTTGGCTCTCATCCCTCTTCCTCTTTTCCTCTACATTGGCTATATGTGAATAGACCAAGAACTGATCTATAGGAGACTTCCAGGTAGTCTTGTGCATGATTGCACCCCTAGCTTTCACTAAAGCTTCAATAGACACTACAATAGATTAGCCGTATATCGAGGTTTTTACCAAGTAAATTGAACGGGCACATTTTTGCCCCGATGTCGTTATAGAGGTCGGTATGCATGTCGGAATTAAAGCACCAATATGGGCATCGGTATAATCGTTGGTATGGGCATCGGTATGAGCATCGGTATGAGCATCGGTAATACAGATGCTCATACCGATGCCCATACCAGCGCCCGTGTTGGGTGCACCGTCACGTATATCGGTGCCCGCTGGGTGTACCGATGCTTATTCCGATGACAATACTGGGACTACCGTCACTTATATCGAGGACCATATCTACAAATAATTTTCTGGGCAGAGTGTGTTGCCTTTTGCTACAACAACATTACCATGATGTTGCTTAGCAAAAGATAATACACTCTGCCCAAAAAAAACCAAGTACATGTGATGTGTACTCTAATACCAATCGAAATATGATTTCATAAAATAGAATATTGTTGGACACAAATAGATAATCAGAATAAACCATGAACCATGAACCGTGTACAAAAAGAGTTATATATTTCATAAATGAAGCATGTACAAGAGTGTGGCGAACCACTGTCATATATGAGGCTTTTACAAAATGTGGCCTATCATTGCCATATGAAAATCAAATAACAAATTTTGGTGTCCCACTGCCATACACATGAAAAGAGTGTTCCATATCAACAGTCCTACAACAAAGAACATTCATGAAATGAGATAAATTCACATGAAACAATCGCACTTCGTCCCTCCAAGTCCTCCAATAGTGCAGTTAATCCATGACGATATCCATAAGCCTCCTCCGTTCGTGTTGGAGGATGATCCATTGCCAGCTCCTCCAACAAATATACAAAACATTAGAGGAACATACATGAGAAGCTGAACACAAACAAATTCAATAAACCAATTGGTACTTACAAACTTGTGATGCATCGTGTCATATCCACCGCATCTAAACGTGTGGTTATGGCATCTCGCTGCTGGTGATATCGATCAGGAGTCTGCTGCTACTCATCACAAATCATATCTCACTCCTCAGCATCTAACCATACAGGCTTTGGTAGGCCTGCTCTGAAAGCATCACGAGCTTTAGATCATCGATGGGACATAACGTCAGGTGCAGTGTGCAAAATCCACTCTGAACTGACAAGAGACTGCCCATCGGCTAGCGAAAACTCTTGATAAATCATCTCTGTGATATAATTCTTCCGATCTTTATCTTGTTCACTCTATTTCAACATGATAGAGTGTCCAAACTATATGGAGCAAAGCTATCGTATAGGTGCATGCATTGCTTTTCTGGCCACATCCATCACTAGAGCTCCATCTTGGATACTATACACCTTGGAGTCATCATGGTCATGAGCACCCCAAGGTGTATGTGGTGTACCACGTGGTGTACCTACATATGAAGTAGTTGTTCTAGAAGTAGCAGTGGGCGACACAACGGCCATGGCACTACCTCCACAACAGCCGCCTCCTCCATACCTACCTATAGATCCACTCCTAGAACCTCCTTCTCTAGAGTGTGACCTCGATCTACGAGATGGGCCAACACCTCTATCGCGCTGAGGTATCGAATGCACATGTCTACTAATAGAGCCAGTAGGGGATAGCTGAAAAGATGGTTGTGGTGAAGTCATAAAGCTAGGAGACATACCTTTGGGGGGAGTAGCTCCACTCGCAGGAGTGACGCCGGCAGGAGTGACATCGGTAGGAGTGACACCGGTGGAAGTGAGGCCGACTGGAGTGAGATCAGCAGGAGTGAGACCGACAGGAGTGAGACCCACAAGAGTGAAGCTATCAGAAGTGAGGCCGAGGTGAGTGTTACCACGGGCGATCCAATACTGTGATGCAGCAGCCATACACGCGAGAGGTACCTGCAGTAGCCATATACCTGAGAGGTACCTGATTATTGTCTCCCATCATGCTCTGTAACAAAACAACTCAAATAATTAGCATATGATAATAAAGGTAATATAGAGAAATGGTAGTGTACAAAAGAACCTAGCAAAAAAATAAACAAAAATTAGTACGTATAAGTGTTTGATTCAAAACTCCTCTATTTAGCATCCTCTTGAAGATCCGATGCACAGAGAATATCTATCTCTATATTGATGACTTCTAAATCACTTGGTATGCTAGTTTCTTCCTGATCATCCTCTATTGCTTCATCTTGTATTTCGTCTTCTTCAATGACCTCTTCTTCTCGAGCAATGATCTCTCCTCTTTGACTATTGAATGAATCTCTGAGTCCAATATAGATGAACTTTCTTCTACATCTATGTTCTCACAAATTTTTCTACTACGTGAGGCGACTTGTAAAACAAATAGCCACTTTGATTCTTTTGAATCTGGTATATAAACAACTTGCTCACAGTGTTCGGGAAGTACAAATGTATCTCTTTCATCCGTCCATAATTTTCTGGAGACGACTTGAAGCAAATCACTTTTATCCCACCTCACTGTTGCGTTTCATTGAGAGATGACTACTTTGAACCATTTCACATCAAAAACAAAGTAATAAAACTTCTTAAAGGATAGTTTCAAGATATCTTCAATCACTCCACAATAATCTAGCTGTCCTTCTAGAGCGTTATCATCTCTTGCACTCATTCTACTTTTTTGCAAAAAGTTCACCATCACCCCACTATCAAAAGTAGACCTATTTTTATCGATTCGTGCGATCCAAAAGTGTCGTCCATGAGACCGGTGCACCGTATTTAGTATACTCCCAATCACATTCCTTTGCGAGTTCTTCTTCTTCTTCAGAAATATCTTCACCCACCGCCTTTTCTTGTGAAACTGCTATATCTAGCCATCTGCTCATTGGAAAAGGTGGAAGAGGTCGAAGTCTTTCTGGAAGAGGCAAAAATCAAGTGGAACGATTCCTTCGAAACTGAGCTCTTTCCTTTGTGTTGGTCTCCTTGGAAAGCTCATACTTTTCTAACTACTTCTGCATAGGCTCAAAGTTAACTATGCAAAACTTTATTGCCTTCTCTCTGAAAGTTGCATCCATTTTTCTTTTCAACCCTTTACCTTGTGGTTCATCGCCTACGAGACAAACATCTTCATCATCGCTCTAGAAACGAGGCATTTCTGGATCCGACATACATAGAAACTCAGTTATGAATACAAGAGACTCTTATACGAGCCATCCATCTGCCATGCTACCCTCTAGACGTGCTCTCTGTCAAACAAACCCTTTTAATATCTTCATAAAGCGCTCTAAGAAGAACATCCATCGACTATGGACAGTTCTTGCTATTGTAACTTCATCTACCACATGAACTAGTAAATGAAGCTTAATAGTGAGAATACTAGTGGGAAAGTATTTCTCTACCATACAAACAACCTTGATAGCATTGAGTTTCGCACTCTCTATCTATCTCTATTTATCTCTTTAGAGGAGATCCACCGTATTAAAGAACTAATTTTATAAATGGTTCTTCGTACATCCTCCGAAAGACAATCTTTTAAAGCTACAGGGAAACCTTGTGCCAATCATGAGACTTGAGCCCTCCAAGATCGTCATTTTGTGTGAAAGCACTCTTTAGACACCTCATGCATCGAGTAGGTGTCCGAAACTCTAAAATTTGTTGCTCTTCTATCTTGCGAAGCACCCAAGGAGCTCTTGTAATGATACTATTTTGTTGGGCTTAGTAATTGCCCACAACTCTTGCATACGACCTTGCTCTTCTAAGTCCTCCCTTTCTACTTTGCTTTCTTTCTTTCCGATCAAAGTATTCTAGAGAATCTCTCCCACATTCTTAAAAATATGCATCGGGTCTACCAAATGATTGATCAATAATCCACTCCAATAAGAGAGTTCATGAAAAATGGACAACCATTTCATGCCAATGATTGAAGTTTCTGAATTCCAGAGTTGTTTCCAATCACTACCTTTCATTTGGCATTGTGCTTGTCGACTAATTTGTCCTTCATGTAAAACATGTCTATCAGGCAAATATCTATGGTGTCCTTCATAGATTGTTTTACACAGTGCTTTGAATAGCATGCTTCGAGTCATGGTCCACATAAGGGACAAGCATGGTAACCCGAAATCAACAAACCTGAACATTCACCATAACCAGGCCAATCATGCATCGTCCACATAAGTATGCCTTTACTCACATGTCTCATCTTCTTATAGGTTGATACATGTCACGCACAGTAATCCCATCCCACAAAATTCGCAGTTCTTCCACAAGTGGTGCAAGATATACATCCATGTTTTTTATCTTATACTTACCTGGCACAATAAGAGCTAATAAGAAATGACCTTTCCTTGTGGCCAGCCATGGTGGGATGTTATAATTGATCAAACATACAGGCCATGTGCTCCATGAAGAGCTGCGTAAACCAAATGGATTTACTCCATCCATAGATAGGCCTAGATGTATGGATCGAGGCTCACTAGCAAACTCTGACCACTTACTATCTATGTGCTTCCAAGCATTAGAGTCAGTAGGTGTTGGTGTAAATCACAAGCCTACACATTTTGCTTGGAAGATATCATGAAGACTCTACATGCATGAAGAATCATAGGAACATATGCTAGTGATTACTTACCACTTTACCTCATTGTAAAAGTCAATTTGACTTAGAATCTTTTGTAATCACCTACCCAAATGATTCGTGGAAAAGTTAGTTCACTTGATTGGGAGAATATCTCCAAGATTTTTGAAGCTTGATTAGAAGAAGCCAAGAATTTGAATTTGAATTCAAATTCTCACACATTCCATATAAAAGGTGAACTTGAAAAGTTGCGGTGAGAGACATCACTCCCGAGCTTCATTCTACTGTCATTGAGTGTGTGTGAGCACTACATCATAGTCTACACCTCTCTACACCATTAGGCAATGCTTGTCATGCCAATGGGATTGTACACAAGTGTTAATTTATAGATACATTTACATCATTCATCTCTGTGCTCACTGATTGTCTACTCCAAAGTCTGTCAACTTGTCAAGGGCATATCTCAGCCAATACTCCACCAAACTCAGTGATTCAAAGCTTGTTGGATTCAGCTTGAATTCTACTACATGCTATCAAAAATTGAGGACATTCCATTCAGCCAATTTAGAGAAATCGTCTTCGAGGTGCTCACTGGTCTATCTCTGCTACAATCCTAAAAAGTCGGGGGTATACCAAATCTTGCTAAATTAATTTGTCTTAACATAGTTCATTATTTTACATCATTACACTTGCAAATGTTAGCTTACTAAGCTAATTGAATACCCCTAGAAGGAAGTTTATCAATTGCTACTGTGATGGTCACACTGAGCAAAACATTTAGTAGGTATCAAGACCAAAATAGAAGGTTTTCTTGAATTTGTGACTTCCAAAGTTATCTGTTTTGATTCAATCATTGCACACATCATTTCCAAAGGACATAGGCCATTTCGTGGTGTCATTGGAAAGCTAAGGGAGTCTACTAATCAAGTCTGAAGCTAAAGAGGGCTGGTACAAAGCAGGTTTTAGCAGTACCTACTCAATCTCTTGGATCATCCATCCATCTTTCCCAACAGTGGTATCAGAGCAAATAAGGTAAAATGGGAGATGGTTTTCCTTCATTTATTGACAAATTGGACAGGAACAATTATCAAGCTTGGTCTCTAAGGATGAAGACCTACTTACAAGGAAGGAGTCTCTATGGATATATCTCAGGAGATGAGGAATTGCCCTTATTCAAAGCAAGAGGTTTGCCAACCAAGGAGGAGCAAGAAAAACTCAACACATGGTGTGCAAGGGATGCATTGGCAAGGTCTTATCTACTCAACTCTATATCTGACTTTCTTTTACCTCATATAAGAAATCGTAAGACTTCCCAAGAGACTTGGGAAACCTTGTCATCATATTTTTCCTCCAATACAAGGGCTAGGAAAAATCAGTTGTGGATTGAATTCACAACACTAGGGAAGCAACCTAAGCAAGCTGTTTCAGAATTTGTGACCAAGATCAAAGATGTTGCAGATCAGTTAGCAAGCATAGGAGAAGAGATTGAAGAGGAACAAATTGTAAGGCAGGTAATCAATGGGATCAAGGCTGATGACAAGTGGGAAAGCTTCACCACTAAAATGGATCTCTACATGGACATGCACACTCCAGATCTTACAACTCTCATGGGTCAAATATTCACACATGAAGCAAAGCTTACCAAGAGTGGAGATACTACTAAAGGTAACAACTCTTCTGCCCTATACACTGATAAGAAATCTAAGGATAAACGCAAGAGTAAGAAGGTGGAAGATGAATGCTCTACCTCCCAAGCCAACTATGCAAGGAGAGGTAGATATTCAAGAGGTAGGGGCAGAGGAGGTAAGCAAGGTAGGGGGAGACCCTATAACACATCACCATGTAACATTTGTGGTTTATCAAATCACACCACAGATGAGTGTTATAGGAATTACAAAAATCAAAGAGGAAGAGGCTACCAAAGAGGTGGATACTCACAGTCTGGAGGAAGGTTCAACCATCACCAAGGCCACAACAACAATTACAATAACAACTACAACAACAATTACAATGGCAACTACCAAGGAGGATTCAGAAAAAGAAAGGACTACAACAACTACATAGAGGAGCAGGATGATTCTCTCTTGGTCATGAACATGACTTCAAAGTCAGGTACAAATGATGATCACTTATTTTATATTGATTCAGGGTGTTCAAATCATGTGGCTGGTAATGTGGCACTACTCTCTGATCTCGAGGAACCAAAAGGTAAACACCAAGTCCAAACATGTGATGATACAAAGCATTCTGTAGTTAAAGTTGGAAATGTGAAAACTTGTGATGGTAATCAGAATTTGTTGAGCAGAGTACTTTATGTACCTACAATTACAAAGAACTTAATGAGTGTTGGTCAGATTGTAGAGAAAGGGTTGCATGTCAGATTCAATCAGTATGGAGCATTTGTGGAGGACTCAAGACATGGATTCAAAGGATAGCTAAAGGAGAAAAAACAGGTAGACTTTTCACTTTTGAGTTGGAAGATACAAAGAACATTGCATTATAGAGTTATAAAGATCAAACACTTTTAGAGCTTGAGATTTGGCACAAGAGATTAGGGCACATAGGAGAAAGGATCTTGAAGCAAATGTGCATGGACCAATGTGTGCTTGGGATACCTAATGTATCCAAACAACATATGATTTACAAGTGTGGTGCTTGTCAATTTGGTAAGTCTCACAGGTTACCCTTCTCCAAGATAGGATATATGCATGAAGACTATCTAGAGCTTGTACACACAGATGTATGGGGACCTAGCAAAGACCCCTCAGTCTCAGGTTCAAGGTACTATGTGTCTTTTATTGATGATTATAGTAGATGGACTGTATTATACTTTATGAAGCACAAGGATGAGGTATTTAATTGTTTTAAGAAATATCTTGCATTAGTTGAAAATCAGACAGGAAGGAATTTGAAGAGGCTAAGGTCAGATGGAGGAGGTGAGTACTTATCCAATGAATTTGAGGACTTCTTGCAGGACAGAGGCATCAAAAGGGAAATAACCACAAGGTACTCTCCTGGACAGAATGGGGTAGCTGAAAGAAGAAATAGGCTAATTGTTGAGACAGCTAGATCTATGCTTAATGAGAAGAAATAACCTAACTATCTATGGGCAGAGAGTGTTTCTACTACCACCTATCTCATAAATAGGTTACCATCAAAGTCACTTGATGGTATGACACCATATGAAGCATGGCATGGTAAGCGACCATCATTGGATCACTGCAAAATTTTTGGATGTGTAGCATATGTACACATTCCTTCACAGGTAAGAGGAAATCTAATCAAAGGCTGAAAAATGTATTTTCATTGGATATGATTTAAATAAAAAAGGTTACAGGTTTTATAACCCTACCAATAAAGGATTTATGGTAAGCAAAGATGTGATCTTTGATGAGAATGATTCTTGGTATGAGAATGAATTCAGGAAGGTCAAATTACCCTATGATTTGGAAGAAGAATTTCCAAAACTTACAAAGGAGGAACCTACTCAGAATGGAGAGTCAAGTTCAGATGATGAAGATACAATCAACCTTGAAGAGTTCAAGGCATGGAAGTCCAAAGGCAAAATGAAGATGAAGAAGCTTGAGGACATACCAAAATCTTCAACTTAATCAATCAGAAGGTCTCAAAGAGAAAGCAAAAAACCTATTAGATATGGGTATGATACATCTCTTGTTACTAAACATTCAATTTATCTTGCAAAGGATTTGTCAAATGAAGAACCAGGTTCATATGAAGAAGTAATCACCAAGTTAGAATGGAAAGAAGCTATGGATGAGGAGATTGAAGCACTCAAGGAGAGTGATACATGGGAGTTAGTACCCAAGAAGGACTCCATGAAGGTAATAGGATCCTGATGGATCTATAAATTGAAAAGAAATTTTGATGGCACAATTAACAGGTACAAGGCCAGATTGGTAGCCAAGGGTTTTGCACAAACCCAAGGCATTGACTATGAAGAGACATTTTCTCCTATGGCCAAGATGCCAACAATCAGAGTGTTGGTTAGTGTGGCTGCATCAAAGAATTGGAACATGTACCAATTGGATGTCAAGAATGCTTTCTTAAATGGATGGATTTCAGAAGAGGTTTATATGTCACAACCTTCTGGCTATGAAGAAGGTAACTTATGTTTGCACATTAAAGAAGGCTTTATATGGATTGAAGCAGGCACCGAGGGCATGGAATTACAGGTTAACTACATACCTCCAAGACCAAGGTTTTGTCATGAGCAAGGCTGACACCTCTCTGTTTATTAAGAGGAGTAATTCAGAGGTAATCTATCTCTGTGTTTATGTTGATGATATCATCATTACAGGTAATGATGTCAGTGGAATCAGAAATATCAAAAGCCAAATGATGAAGGAGTTCAAGATCAACGATCTTGGGCTATTGAAGTATTTTTTGGGACTTGAATTAGTTTACACTAATTCAGGAATATACATTACTCAGAAGAAGTATGTACAAGATATGTTGAAGAAATTTCAATTGCAGGATGCTAAAGCAGCAAGCACTCCAATGGAGGTGAATCTAAAGCTAAGTGCCCATGAAGGTGATGAAGTCCAAGACATTACAGGTTATCAAAGTATGGTAGGTAGCTTGAACTATGCTACTCTTACAAGAATTGATATTACATATGGAGTTAGTGTGCTAAGTCAATTTATGCACAAGCCAAGGATACCTCACTTAGAGGCTGCCAAAAGAATCTTGAAGTATCTCAATGGTACACAGAACCATGGTTTGTACTTTCCTTACACTTCAGATATTGATATAAAAGTTTATTCAGATGCAGATTGGGCAGGATGCAAGGATGATAGGAGAAGCACTTCTGGATACATTTCTTTTGCAGGTGACAAACCAATTTCATGGTCTGCAAAGAAGCAACCAACTGTTGCATTGTCTTCTACAGAAGCAGAGTATAGAGGGCTAGCTAATGCCACTCAAGAAGCAATTTGGATTAAGCTTTTGTATACAGAATCGGGCTTATATACTAGGCCTCCAATTATCTTTGGAGATAATACAAGTTCTCTTCACCTTGCAGCTAATCCTATCTATCATGCCAGGACCAAACACATAGAAGTTCATTATCATTATGTGAGAGAGAAGTTGCTAAGCAAGGACATTCAGCTAACCTATGTGTCAACCAACATGCAATGTGCAGATTTGCTGACTAAAGCTTTGGATGGGACCAAACTTTGTAGGTTCAAATCTATGATTGGATTGCAAGATGTACTTGAAGATTGAAGATGAAGACTTAAGTCAAAATGTTTGGCTTGAGGGGGAGCTGTTGGTGTAAATCACAAGCCTACACATTTGGCTTGGAAGATATCATGAAGACTCTACATGCATGAAGAATCATAGGAACATATGCTAGTGATTACATACCACTTTACCTCCTTGTAAAATTCAATTTGACTTAGAATCTTTTGTAATCACCTACCCAAATGATTCGTGGAAAAGTTAGTTCACTTGATTGGGAGAATATCTCCAAGATTTTTGAAGCTTGATTAGAAGGAGCCAAGAATTTGAATTTGAATTCAAATTCTCACACATTCCATATAAAAGGTGAACTTGAAAAGTCGCGGTGAGAGACATCACTCCCAAGCTTCATTCTATTGTCATTGAGTGTGTGTGAGCACTAAATCATAGCCTACACCTCTCTACACCATTAGGCAATGCTTGTCATGCCAATGGGATTGTACACAAGTGTTAATTTATAGATACATTTACATCATTCATCTCTGTGCTCACTGATTGTCTACTCCAAGGTCTGTCAACTTGTCAAGGGCATATCTCAGCCAATACTCCACCAAACTCAGTGATTCAAAGCTTGTTGGATTCAGCTTGAATTCTACTACATGCTGTCAAAAAGTGAGGACATTCCATTTAGCCAATTTAGAGAAATCGTTGTCGAGGTGCTCACTGGTCTATCTCTGCTACAGTCCTAAAAAGTCAGGGGTATACCAAATCTTGCTAAATTAATTTGTCTTAGCATGGCTCATTATTTTACATCATTCCACTTGCAAATGTTAGCTTACTAAGCTGATTGAATACCCCTAGAAGGAATTTTATCAATTGCTACTGTGCTGGTCACACTGAGCAAAACATTCAGCAGGTGTCAAGACCAAAATAGAAGGTTTTCTTGAATTTGTGACTTCCAAAGTTATCTGTTTTGATTCAATCATTGCACACATCATTTCCAAAGGACATAGGCCATTTCTTGGTGTCATTGGAAAGCTAAGGGAGTCTACTAATCAAGTCTGAAGCTAAAGAGGGCTGGTACAAAGCAGGTTTTAGCAGTACCTACTCAATCTCTTGGATCATCCATCCATCTCTCCCAACAGTAAGCACTCACATTCCACCATCGTTGGCAGTAGCCAGAGGCACAGACAGCGTGGAAACATGTGAAGGTGGATCACAACGAAGTAGTGGGGAGCCAGACGGATCTGTTTTTCAAACAAATATGTTTATAAATACTTTTCCAAAACTCTCAACAGTGATTTTCATCACTATTGTATCATATGTAACATAGAAAAACCCTGTTTGTAACTAGATGCTCCATTTTGTGCAAGCCGAGGAGTCCTCGAGCTTGAGGAGCTTAGGTAGAACGAGCCTACCAATTTTGGCTATTGTTAGACTCTGTTTACCCTTTCAAATAGAACTTAGAACCTATTTTTTAACTATGGCAGTCACTGGATGTGAAACCGGTCAAAACTAGTATAAAAACTATAAAAAGAGCTAGAGAGCTCATTTTTTAGGTTGGTTAGTGTTAGCTAGTGTAGATTGGTATGAGTAGAGAAGAGCTTAGAGCTATTTTGAACTTGTAATTGAGATCTTGAGAATAGATTCTATTTTCCTACCTTCCATCGTGTCTTGCTTGTCTCCTACATGTGTGTGTGTATGTGTGTCCATTTATATGCTTCTCACCTTCACTCTCACTACATCTCACATTCATGATCTTCATATCACTCCTATCTCTTCCACAGATTGATATTAAGGAGGTGGAGCTTCTTAACTGTACTTACCATTGTGCTAGAGCAACACCAAATTTGGTGTCGTTGTCGAGGATCGAATCTAGGACGAATGTGTGATGGTAAGAGTAGAGCAAGAAGTGGCATTGGAAGGTAAAAAATTCAATTTTTGTTATTTTTTTAATTAGTTTTTTTTGTTTTTCATCTCCTCTACACTCCTTCTTCACCACCGCATCATCTTCTTCCACTCTGAAAAAATAAAAAAATTCACCATATCCACCCATTCTCCTCATTAAGGTAAAAAAACCACTTTCTGTCAGAATTTGCCATGTGTGTTGGACCATCACGATGGTCTGACAAAGTCGGCATTTTTGGTAAGCAACCACACCACGAGGTAGGCGACACTTGCGCACACACGAATCCATAGGTTCATTTCAAAAATTCATAATTTGGTGGACCATCGCAACGGGCTCACGCTATCGCAATTGTGTCACACCATCGCGATTGGCTCACGCCATCGCGACGGCTCGGCCGGACCATCGCGATGGTCTCACACCATCGCGATAGTTCACTTGAGCCATCGTGACGGTCACTGACCATCGCGATGATCCTGTCGACCCCACGCCATCGCGATTGGCTCACTCCATCATGATCACTCAATTGCAACGTGTCAAGATAGACCATCGCGACGATACTAGGTATGCCATCGCGATGCCTCAAAGTTGGACCATCACGATTGGCTCAAGCCATCGTGCCTCGTGACCATCATGACCGGCTCACGCCATCCCGATTGTTGCGTTGACCATTGACTGATGCCATCGTGATTGCTCGCCGATTAGACCATCGCGATTCTTCATTTAGACCATCGTGATGC
Organism: Ceratopteris richardii; assembly: GCA_020310875.1. Taxonomy (NCBI): domain Eukaryota; kingdom Viridiplantae; phylum Streptophyta; class Polypodiopsida; order Polypodiales; family Pteridaceae; genus Ceratopteris; species Ceratopteris richardii. The sequence goes on along the minus strand of CM035423.1, from coordinate 14,677,388 downwards.
CTTGGTCCATCGGACCATCGTGATTGTGCCACACCATCACGACGGTTCACCTGAGCCATCGCGACGGTCTCAAACCATCGCGATTGTCACAGACCATCACGATTGTCCACCCCAAATGCAAAAATTAGGGTTTCACTTTTTGGGAAAATTTGGGGCTATTTTAAGAAAATTTTTGGGTGATTAAGCTCATAGGAGACCCCTCAGCTCATAAGTGAAGAAAAGCTTAATTGCCAGTTTTTTCAACAATAATGGAGATACATACAAAGGTAATAGTTCCTCTACTCTATATACTGATAAAAAGTCTAAAGATAAAGGCAAGAATAAGAAGGTAGAAGATGAAGGCTCTACCTCCCAAGCAAACTATGTAGGGAGAGGTAGATCATCAAGAGGAAAGGGTAGAGGATGTAAGCAAGGTAGGGGGAGATCCTATAACTCCTCACCATGCAACATTTGTGGTTTATCAAATCATACTACAAATGAGTGTTTCAGGAATTACAAGAATCAGAGAGGAAGAGGATACCAAAGAGGTGGATACTCACAATCAAGAGGTAGATTCAACCGTCACCAAGGCTACAACAACAACTACAACAACCACTACAACAACAACTACAATGGCAACTACCAAGGAGGATTCAAATCCAGAAAGGACCACAATAACTATACAGAAGAGCAAGATGACTCTCTTCTGATCATGAACATGACTTCAAAACCAGGTACAAATGATGACCACCTATTCTACATTGACTCAAGATGCTCAAATCATGTGGCTGGCAATGTAGCACTACTCTCTGATCTTGAGGAACCAAAAGGTAAGCACCAAGTACAAATAGGTGATGACACCAAGCACTCAGTAGTTAAAGTTGGAAATGTTAAGACTTGTAATGGAAATCAGAACTTGTTGAGTAGGGTACTCTATGTACCAACCATTAGCAAAAATTTGATGAGTGTTGGATGTTAGATATGCTCAATGCCTCACCCTTATGTAACATCACCATTTTTCCATAACACTCTATTTTGTAAGGCCCCCATTATGAGGAGAAGCCATGTGAGAGTGTTGGACATTGGTAGGTTCCTGACTTTGAGGTCAGATGAGGTCTAGTGTAGACCGTAGATGGATAGTTAGGAAGGTTACTTCTAAGCCATTGGATTTGGGATTGATCCGATGTGAGGATCAACCTAAATCAAGGGCTAGAAACAAAAGTAGCTTTCTTAACTTGGGGAAGGGTCTAATTGATGTGGGCCATTGGATCTAGACTTGATCCTAAGTGTGGATTAAGCAAGATCAAGGGTTACAAACAAATGGTTGTTGATCCTACCTTTGTACCATTGGATTTACCCCATAGATCAATGGTGGAGATTATTTTGGGCATGGATCAAGCTACCACGACCCTAGAACATGGGTAGGCCGACTTAGGCTTGGAGGACCTTATAAGGATGGTCCCCATCCCATGTAGGATCATCAGTTTGTGTGGTTGGAACCATTAGGGTATCCATCTTAGTACCCATTGTGTTGGCCTATAGCCCTTCACCTAGCTTCTATCTAGATCACCATCTAAGCTCCATATAGGGAGTGCATGGGTGGATAGAACCATCTATATATTGTTTAGTGTTTGAGTTCCATTGTATTAGAGTTATGAGTTTTAGTTGAATTGAGTTGAGTTCATCTTCTATATCATCTTGAGTCCACTTTTCATTATAACCAAATCTCTTGTGTTATTCCCATGAGTAGTGATATCTCTCTTTCTATCTAACCTTGATCTTATATGTGTGTTGTGGTAACCTCTACATGGCATTAGAGTTACACCACTAGCCCACCACTCAAATCATTATTCATTTATTTTCTTTTTCTTACATGGTATCAGAGCTCAGGAAGGTATAGGAGATTGCAGAGATCGTGGAGGCCAAGGAATCAACTCTAGCATTTGTGGAAGGAATGCTTCAATAATCAAGCTTGTGAGAGGTAAATGCTTCAACTCGAAAGTTTGTGATAGGTAAAGGCTTCAACATTGGAGGCTTCAACACTATGGAGGTGTTATTATCTAGAAGTGGAAGTGGAGTTGGTGCAATGGATTTGGAAATACAAACACTATGGGTTCATCCACCGACCTTTAGTGAAGGCAAGTTAGATGGTACAAATTATTTTCTTTGGAAGTTCAAGATTACAGTTATCCTTGATTCTTATGATCTTTTGGAGATGGTGATGGGAAGTGCAAGAGCCACAACCTACCTTTGACCCATTGGATCCGAGTAAGGTGATTCTCCCAAATGCAAAGCTTCTACAAGCTTGGAAGATAAGGAATGCAAATGCACTATATTATATAGTGAACAATTGTGTGGAGTCTATTCTACCTCTTATTCAACATACATCCAAGGCAAGTGAGGCATGGAGTATATTGAAGAGTCACTATGAGGTAAGAAACCAAACATGCATTCAAAATTTAGAAAATCAATTGGAAGCAAAGATGTTTGTAGAAGGAGAGAAGGTGAACGCATCCATTACTCCGATCAAGAAGCCATGTGATAGAATGGCTTGTGAAGGGATAGAGAAGACTACCAAGGGACTAGCTCAAAGGTGTCTCCAAAATTCTCCACCAAAGTATGATGGAAGGGTAACTACTCTCAACACTCAGGTGAGACCTCAAGCTTTGACACTTGAAAAGTTTTATCCAATACCAATGGAAGAGGATTTGCAGCTTAAAGCCCAAGCAAGAAGTAGTCAGGGAGATGCTATATTCTCCACCAATGCATCAAGTAAAGGTGATTCCTCAACCAAAGGTAAGAATGCAAAGAGGAGGAGTAGCAAGAAGAAGTTTCAAGGACAATGCTTCCATTGCAAAAGAAAGGGACATACAATTGCACATTGTCATGTCAAGAGGATAGATGAAGTGAAGGAGGAGACAATACATGGAGCCAAAGCAAAGGTGGTATGCTCCTCAACACAAGAAGAATCAATTGTGGATTCATGGGTACTAGACAATGGTGCATCTCATCAAATGACCAATGATATAGGTCAAACTAGTTCTATGCAGCCTCAGCAAGAACCCATCATGGTGACAGGAACAATATGGAAGGAGATGCAAAAGCAAGGTATTGTTCTTCATCACTTACCTACAGTGAATGGAATGAAGGAACCTTATAGAGCTTGTATGATGGGCAAGCTGCACAGAGAGACATTCCCACAAGAAAGCAAGAGTAGGTCAAAGGCTCCTCTAGTGTTGGTATATGCTAACTTGTGTGGTAAGATGTCTATACAGGCCTTGGGAGGATCTTCCTACATTGTGATCGTTGACGACTATAGCAGGAAGATGTGGATGTACTTTCTTCGTGATAAGGCTCAAGCTTTTGGTAAGATTAAATGACAACCAGAACTTGTTGAAAATGAACCAGGGAAAAGTGTGAAGAAGCTTGGAATAGGAGGTGGTGGTGAGCTCAACTCAGAGGAGTTGGAAGGCTTTTGCAAGTGCAAAGGGATAAAGTGTCAATCAGTGACACCTCACACATTACAACATGATGGCATTATGGAATACAAGAGTCACACCATTGTTGAGATAACAATGTGTATGAGAGAAGGCATGGGCTTTCCTTATCAAATCACAAAGAGTCATCATGAAGTTTACATTGGTAAGAATCCATCAGTCTCACACTTTAGAATTTTTGAGAGTGTATGTTATGCTCTTGTCCCAGGTCAAAGAAAGAACAAGTTGGAACCAAAAAGCAAGAGATGCATCTTCCTAGGTCATAATGAAAAGCAAAGGGCTTTCATATTATATGACCATGAGGCAAAGAAGATACAAGGGAGTCGTGATGTGGTGTCTATGGAGCAGCCACATGCAGTGGAGGACAAGAAAAGATCTTCCATTTTATCATCAAGCGAAGGAGTAGTTCACTATGTACCTAGCCCAAGAGTCATCCCTACCTATGAACGGGAGGAAGCATCATCATCAAATGGTGAGAAGAGAGTCTACCAACCTAAAATCACCCAAACAAATTGGTTGTCACTGCAATGGGTGAAAAAGCTCTATGGTCAGGGTAATCCAATGCCAACAACTATCAAAGAGAAGGCAGAAGGACCAAGTAGATCATAGAGAATAGAGGAGCACAAGTGGGCTTCTACTCACATAGTCAATATAACCATGATGGTTGTGATTATGAAGCAAGTAATGAAACCATTAATTGAAGATGAAGCACTTGTACATCCGACATGGAAGGAGGTTGTGCAAGCCAACTATGATAGCTTAATGAACAATGAAGCATGGGAGGTCACTAGCACCAAGTGGGTCTGGCAGGTGAAGTACATGATACAAGGGATCTTGGAATGCTATCACCACACATTGATAGCACAAGGACTTTCACTGGTGAAGGGTTTTGGTTTTCAAGACTCTTTTGCTCTAATGATCACTATTTGCAGCATACTAATGTTAATAGCTCATTTGAAGTGGGAAGTTTTCACGTTACATGTCAGATCAGAACATTTGAATGTTGACCTCAAAGAGGAGGTACATGTGTTGCAGCCACCAAGGTTTGAGGTTCCACATTCAAAGGACATACTATGTAAGCTGAAGAAGGCATCATATGTGATGAAACAAGCCCTAGGATCATTGTATGAGCAGATAGACATTGGGAGCTACATGAAGGTCTTTGGTAGTCTTATCTACTTATGGGGTACCATACAAGATATCAGTTTTCTAGTAAGACTTTTGAGAAGGCTTGGGAATAGAACTCATGAAGGACATTCAAGAGTTGGCAAGCAAGTACACTTGAGAAGGAAGGTGGAAACAGTCTACTATGCAACCATGAAGAATGCAACAGGTTCCCTCACCAAGGTGCTTACAAAGGATCTACTTCAGATACATCTTCGAAGACTTGGCATTGGGCCAAGAAGGTAGTTCACCTTTGGGTGGACATTGAGGGGGGGTGTTAGACATGGTCAATGCTCCACCCTCATGGAAGACTTGGCATTGGGCCAAGAAGGTAGTTCACCTTTGGGTGGACATTGAGAGGGGGTGTTAGATATGCTCAATGCCTCACCCTTATGTAACATCACCATTTTTCCATAACACTCTATTTTGTAAGGCCCCCATTATGAGGAGAAGCCATGTGAGAGTGTTGGACATTGGTAGGTTCCTGACTTTGAGGTCAGATGAGGTCTAGTGTAGACCGTAGATGGATAGTTAGGAAGGTTACTTCTAAGCCATTGGATTTGGGATTGATCCGATGTGAGGATCAACCTAAATCAAGGGCTAGAAACAAAAGTAGCTTTCTTAACTTGGGGAAGGGTCTAATTGATGTGGGCCATTGGATCTAGACTTGATCCTAAGTGTGGATTAAGCAAGATCAAGGGTTACAAACAAATGGTTGTTGATCCTACCTTTGTACCATTGGATTTACCCCATAGATCAATGGTGGAGATTATTTTGGGCATGGATCAAGCTACCACGACCCTAGAACATGGGTAGGCCGACTTAGGCTTGGAGGACCTTATAAGGATGGTCCCCATCCCATGTAGGATCATCAGTTTGTGTGGTTGGAACCATTAGGGTATCCATCTTAGTACCCATTGTGTTGGCCTATAGCCCTTCACCTAGCTTCTATCTAGATCACCATCTAAGCTCCATATAGGGAGTGCATGGGTGGATAGAACCATCTATATATTGTTTAGTGTTTGAGTTCCATTGTATTAGAGTTATGAGTTTTAGTTGAATTGAGTTGAGTTCATCTTCTATATCATCTTGAGTCCACTTTTCATTATAACCAAATCTCTTGTGTTATTCCCATGAGTAGTGATATCTCTCTTTCTATCTAACCTTGATCTTATATGTGTGTTGTGGTAACCTCTACATGGCATTAGAGTTACACCACTAGCCCACCACTCAAGTCTTTATTCATTTTTATTTCCTTTTTCTTACATTGGACAGATTGTGGAGAAAGGGTTGCAGGTTAGATTCAACCAATTTGGAGCATTTGTGGAGGATCCAAGGCATGGGTTCAAAAGGATTGCTAAAGGAGAAAAATCAGGTAGACTTTTCACTTTTGAGCTAGAAGACATAAATAATATTGCACTATATAGTTATAAAGATCAAACACTTTCAGAGCTTGAGATTTGGCACAAAAGATTAGGGCATGTAGGAGAAAGAACCTTGAAGCAAATATGCAGGGACCAATGTGTGCTTGGAATACCTAATGTAGCCAAGCAACATATGATTTATAAGTGTGGTGCTTGTCAATTTGGGAAGTCTCACAGGTTACCCTTCTCAAGGAAAGGTTACATGCATGAAGACTACCTAGAGCTTGTCCATACAGATGTATGGGGACCAAGCAAAGACCCCTCAATCTCAGGATCAAGGTACTATGTATCTTTTATTGATGATTATAGCAGGTGGACTATATTGTACTTCATGAAGCACAAGGATGAGGTGTTTAATTGCTTTAAAAAATATCTTGCACTTGTTGAAAATCAGATAGGGAAAAATTTGAAGAGGCTAAGGTCAAATGGAGGAGGTGAGTACTTCTCCAATGAGTTTGAAAACTTCTTGCACGACAGAGGCATTAAAAGAGAAATCACCACAAGGTATACTCCTGAACAGAATGGGGTAGCTGAGAGAATAAATAGGTTGATTGTTGAGACAGCTAGGTCTATGTTGAATGAAAAAAAGTTACCTAACTATCTATGGGCAGAGAGTGTTTCCACTGCCACTAATCTCATAAATAGGTTACCATCAAAGTCCCTTGATGGGATGACACCTTATGAAGCATGGCATGGTAAGAGACCCTCACTAGACCATTGCAGGATATTTGGATGTGTAGCATATGTACACATTCCTTCTCAGATAAGAGGTAAGCTAGACCCTAAGGCTGAGAAGTGCATCTTTATTGGATATGATTTGAATGAAAAAAGATACAGGTTCTACAACCCTTCAAATAAGGGATTCATGGTGAGTAGAGATGTTTTCTTTGATGAAAATGATTCTTGGTTATGAGAATGAATGCAGGAAGGTTAAACTACCCTATGATTTGGAAGAGGAGTTTCCAATTCTTGTAAAGGAGGAACCTACTCAGAATGAAGACTCAAATTCAGATGATGAAGATGTTATCAACCTTGAAGAGTTCAAGGCATGGAAGTCCAAGGGCAAAATGAAGATGAAGAAACTTGAAGACATACCTGAATCTTCAACTCAATCAATCAAAAGGTCACAAAGAGAGAGTAAAAAACCTATTAGATATGGGTATGATACATCTCTTGTTACTGAACACTCTGTTTATCTTGCCAAAGATTTGTCAATTGAAGAACCAGGATCATATGAAGAAGCCATGACCAAGACAGAATGGAAAGAAGCTATGAATGAGGAGATTGAAGCACTCAAGGAAAGTGACACATGGGAGTTAGTACCCAAGAAGGAATCCATGAAGGTAATAGGATCCAGATGGATCTATAAACTCAAAAGAAATTCTGATGGGTCAATTAACAGGTACAAGGCCAGATTGGTAGCCAAGGTGTTGGAACCATGAAGTTATGAAGGACCTATGAAGCTATAAGGCCATGGAATACTTGGAGGCCTCCATCGGAGCTTAGGATACTTGAAGGCTCAAGGCCTTATGTGGTAGTCTCCCAAAATTCCAATTTTTCCCTCTTGTATACAAGTTCTTTCATAGTAACTACCTCTTACCTAGTTTTGTGAGAAAACCCATAAAAATTCAACCTTAGCCTTCTTTTTTTTGTAAAAGGCTTCTTTTTGAATTCTTTCCTTATTTTAGAAATGAGAGCTCTCTTTTGGATACGTGCAAAGAGCTCTCTCTCTCTCTCTTAGAAGATTCCCTTTTTTATTTTCCCACCTACCTATTATTTTTAGAATATCTAGTTAATGAAGCCTTTGGCCACTTGTATTCAACGGATTCCTCCTCCTCTCTTATATAAGGAGGAGCTCATTTTGTAAAGGGAGGTCCCTTGGCCATGGCCTTGGTCTCCATGCTAATGGAAAGAAGGTTCATTTGGCTTCCACATTTCTCCTTGTGTGCTAGGCGTTGATCCATGTGTGTGGGTTTGGCACTTGGGGTTGGCTTGCATGTGAGCATTGCCCTCCCTTGCTCCTTTTGACGTTGGCCATGGTGCCATTGTTCGTGGACGTGGGTGTGTGTGCATTGCTTGCACTTCTTGCAACTCCTCTTGGAAGAGCCTCTCACTTCCATGTGAGGTGGTTTGGGTTGGTTACTCCCCATACTTCACATCGGTGCCGTTGCCGGGGATGATCGACCATCAACCATTGGGTTTTTCCAAGCTTGCCGTGCCCATACTTGATGGGTGCACCTCATGCTTTGGATTGAGTTGTGGATTCGTGTGGCCTTCGGTTGGCCTAGGGTACCTCTTATTTGTTAATTTTTTGAGTAGTTTAGCTCTGTATTTTTGTTTGTTGCACAAGAACACCCCCTACCCCTTATCTCTCTCACTCACACATATACACACTCCCACACACTCACTTTGACATCACCATCCATCTCTATCATTTTCTTGAAGTAAATGATTTCTTTGAAAGAGGGAAGGGTAGTATCTCTCTAATCCGATCCCTCGGTTCATCTTTTTTTCAAAAAAATAAAGAGACTTAGTTGTTGTTGACTCGTGAAACGACTTTTGATTGGATGCGCATAGATTGGTAGTAGGTGGCCTTCAATTTTCTTCTATTATTATCCTTGGGTATTGTACAGGATACTCATTTTGGTGGGAGAGAAACCTTCTCTCTCTTCGCAGTTAATGTTCTCTGAGGAAAAGGACATGTTTGAGAGAGAGAGAGGAGAGACTCTTTCCATCTCTCTCTCCTCACCATCATTCAAAGAGTAAATGAATCATTCCATCTACCACATGAATGAGTTTATGTCGCCGTTGCATTGACAGTTCCTTTTCGAGTCTTCTCCCTCCTCTCTCTATGTGAATGCTTGGGTTGGTCGATTTTCATATGTGTGGGGGAAGGACTAATTTCTTCTCTTCACTTACGCTTGCCCATCAGCTCAGAGATTTTTTCTGCAAAAGGGAGGTTGGCTGCCACTCTACAGGGAGTCGGGCATCTGCTCCGCCTGGTTGCCCACCAGCACTCGTTGGTTTCCCTAGCTCTGTTGTGAGGTTGAGCATCTGCTCCCCCAACGATTCTAGATTTGTTGATTTGCAAGGCTCCCCACTCTATGGGAACAAACCTGGAGGCTTTCATTGGCGATGAGCTCCGCTACCATTTCTCTCTGCTAGAAGCATTCCTCAGGCTTGCGTAATGGGTGTCTCATGCTTTCTGGAGCTTCGGCGGTATGCACCATGGCAGGCTCTTCTCAAGGCTAGGAGGTGAGCCTCAAGTTGCCCTTATGGGGGTTGCGCTCGGTTCCCTATTTCCCTTGCTTTGCACAGCTGCCAGTCCAAGCCTCACTTCCCTTGGTGGATATGCATCGGGTTCGGGCTCTCTATGACTTCCCTTTTGCACCTGTACATGGACATGGTGGGGGTGAGCCTTGGGCTCCCCCGTAGTTGGGGTCCAGCCTAGCTCCTCCAATTTTTCTTCTTTATGATGGGGGTTGAGCCTTGCGTGCTCCCCCTCTCGAAGTTTGCTTCTGCTACCAAGGCAAGCCTCAGAAGATGTAAGCCCTTCTGTCATACGAAGGCTCGCATATCAACCTTCCCAATGGATTTCATGAATTCTATGTCATCAACAAGAGGGAAGTCTGAAAAGGATCGATCAGATACCCTTGAAGCTCAACCTACGCTTTCTGTGCTTATTGCAGCCTTTGCTTTCTGTGCTTATTGTAGCCTATGCTTTCTGTGCTTATTGCAGCCTACGCTTTCTGTGCTTATTGCAGCTGATTGATGTAATCTATAACTTGAAGGATTATAAGCCTGAATTCATAAGGATTATGAGTCTGATTCCATATTCATGTAGGTTTCCAGCTTTGACTTGCAATTATGTGCAGATAAGGAACCTTAAGTTTTTTTTTGTTCGTTGCTACTAAGCCTATGATTATCATGTTCATTCTAAATGAATGGAGATAAACTATGAGTCATGTTCCTTATCTTCTTTGAATTTCCTATCATATTTACTCTAAAATATGTCAATAGCTATGGGTTGAACGAGTAGATATCCATTTCTATTTTATTGAATGTGCATACTATGCACACATACATATTTATTCCATTGGCCCACGCTTGACTGAACATGCAGGTTGGAAGTTCAAGGAAGAGAGCATTGCCTTCCCAACTCATAGCCCCCCCTCTCTCGCCTTGCTAACAAAGAAGTTTCTATGCATGTAATTGGCTGCTGATCAACACGCTTGAGGGTTGCCATCTCTCACATGTTCCATCTCTCCCTTGCTTCACCTCGATGCAGCCTTATAAGAAGATTCAAGTTGACATGGACTTTTCATGGTGGATATACAAAGAATGTCTAGCAAGATCTTGGTTGAGTTGTAGCTACAACCTTGAGAAGTGTCAATGCCGAATGCCAACTACTACCACTCCACCAATGATTCCCCAAGGTCTACAGCGAAGATGAGGTTTATAAACTCCTTCACATGCTATGGCACCTCCAAGATGTTTTGCAGGTTGTGAAAGTGCTAGATAAATTATTGAGCTTTATGAAGATAGAGTTAACATCTTTTTTATCTTTTTATCTTGTGGCACACTACATCTCTCATTACTCATTGTTAATGTGTGTTTCCCACCCTTTTGAGGCCAACATGTTTTCGAGTGTTACAAGATCGAGGAAAGCAAATAGACGCTCATGGGCTTGGAGCTTACGACTGCAACAATCTACATACGTTATGGTAGAAGCCCAATACTTACACATAATGTGAAATAGACCTTCTGAAACTGACTAATGCCTTTTTGGTGATTCATTACAAAGTCTTGTCTACATTGCTATGCATAATAGGATCGTCTAATCCTCTGTCTCGAAGGAATTCTGGACAAGTCCTCAAGAACTGAATGAAGCATTCTAGTCTAATCTACATAGAAGAAACATGTTGTAGAATTGGAGGACTACTCAGAGCTTGCAACACTCCATATGATTAATGCAGGGGTTGCATTCTTGAAGTGCTTAGATGCCACTCCTAGTTTTGCTGTTATGCAAGCTGAGTATGAGTTTTGGTCGGGTTTGTGTGACTGCCCCACTTAGGGGGATTGTGTCCACATACTCTATCGCTATTTGCAGATTATGTTAGACATGCTTTATACTTGGATTTTGGGTTTATGTTCTTATTGCCATGTGTCGTGATTTTGACATTGGTTGGCTTTCTTGTGATTGCCCCATGGGGTTTATGTCCAAAAACTCTACTTATGCTTTGAACTCCAGTCTGTTTTGATTAATTATTTATTTGCATCCTTGAGAAATGGCATTCTATATGTTTTCATTTGTTAACTGCAATGACGTATGGATGTGTGCTGAGTCACTTGGAAGCCAGTAATGACACAATGAATTGAAGGCACAAAAGAATCACAACTACATTATTCTACATGGTATTTAATCACACATGCATTCCTTGATCATTAAGGTGAAACCAAGAGCTTAACATTTGAGGATGCCCTTTTTGGCTTCAAAATTCATATTGACTAAGCATGCAAGAGGTCTTGGAAAATTATAGGTCGTTTGATGCCTCTATTTCATGGAACCTCAATTGTTTTGAGTATATGTCCCTCGGGAACTTCATATCAAAAGTTGTTGACATTGTGAATGAACGTCATGGATTTGTTTCCAAAATCCAACACCTCCATGTGGGGAGATCTTGTTTTGAGTATCCATGTGGCTTTGTTGACCATCTAGAAAGCTTGATTTTTCTCTCTTTGACCACCAAAGTTAGAAAAGAGATATGTGGTGCACATGCACTTTAAGGTCATGATAAATTCTTTGACTATGCTATTGAGATTTTCATAGGTTTGGAAGAACATTTTCTAGCTCACCCAAAGACAACCGAACTCTTAATTTCTTGTGACTGCCCATATGTTGGGGTTGGTGTTCAAGAAACCTTGAATTTTTGAAAGGCACTCTTATGGCATGGAGGACTAAGTTTCTATTTTCTGGATGACTCACTTGCCCTTTTGATTTAAGTGCCATCTATGCTTTTTGATAATTCTTGGCATTGCAGGTTTTGAAGCCCCACCAAGGAGTGATACACATGTTGGGTTTAAAGGATTGTTGAATTCTTTAGGCACCTAATATCTATGCATTTTATGATCTTCTTGCTTGATAGGAAAGGTTGCAAGAATGTAGGTGACTAGAGTATTGGTGACTCTTCTCCTTGGGGAAGGTGTCCATTTTGGTGATCAAAATTTTTTCAAGAGCTTTTGGGGCTGCTTGAAGAAAGGATGGTGGTTCTTCTTGATCTTGTGAAGTTTCTATTGCATGCTTCTATCATAAATCATTGGACATGGGTTCAAGCCCAATCCTCATGAGGACTTTTTGCTAGAAGAGCTCATATTCTAGAACTTGATGATCCTTGAAGTGGAAACTAAAAAAGGAATTAAAGTTATTGGCTGCTTCTTTTCAAAATCAGTCTACTTGTTGTGTATGTTTTAAATTTGAGGTTTTTTTGGAGCCTCTTGAGAAGGCATTCCCAGCCTTACAAAGTGTTGCACATTATGGAGGCTTGGCTGACTGCCCCCCAAGGGGATTGTGTCGCTCAACATTGAAGACCTGAAGAACTAAACACTTGTTGCAGATTAAACAGACTTGTTGACCTGAAGACTGAAGACTTGTAGAATTAAGTCTTGCAGAATTGAAGACTCAATATGATCATGTTCGGCTATGCATGATCCTTTCATCTTATCTTTGTCGAGGACGACAAAGACTAGGTGGAGGAGGGTGTTGGAACCATGAATTTATGAAGGACCTATGAAGCTATAAGGCCATGGAATACTTGGAGGCCTCCATCGGAGCTTAGGATACTTTAAGGCTCAAGGCCTTATGTGGTAGTCTCCCAAAATTCCCATTTTTCCCTCTTGTATACAAGTTCTTTCATAGGAACTACCTCTTACCTACTTTTGTGAGAAAACCCATAAAAACTCAACCTTAGCCTTCTTCTTTTGTAAAAAGGCTTCTTTTTGAATTCTTTCCTTATTTTAGAAATGAGAGCTCTCTTTTGGATACGTGCAAAGAGCTCTCTCTCTCTCTTAGAAGATTCCCTTTTTTATTTTCCCACCTACCTATTATTTTTAGAATATCTAGTTAATGAAGCCTTTGGCCACTTGTATTCAATAGATTCCTCCTCCTCTCTTATATAAGGAGGAGCTCATTTTGTAAAGGGAGGTCCCTTGGCCATGGCCTTGGCCTGCCAACAATCAGAGTGTTGGTAAGTGTGGATGCATCAAAAAATTGGAACATTTACCAATTGGATGTCAAGAATGCTTTCTTGACTGGATGGATTTCAAAGGAGGTATATATGTCACAACCTCCTGGCTATGAGGACCCTAAGAAGGTAACATATGTTTTCAAATTAAAAAAGGCTTTATATGGATTGAAGTAGGCACCTAGGGCATGGAATTACAGGTTAACTACATACCTCCAAGACCAAGGTTTTGTCATGAGCAAGGCAGATACTTCTCTATTCATCAAGAGAAGTAATTCAGAGGTAATATACCTTTGTGTTTATGTAGATGACATCATACTTATAGGTAATGATGTTGATGGAATCAGAAAAATCAAAAGCCAGATGATGAAGGAGTTCAAGATCAGTGATCTTGGTCTACTTAAGTATTTTCTTGGACTCGAGTTAGTCTATACTAACTCAGGAATATACATTACTCAGAAAAAATACATACAGGATATGTGGAAGAAGTTTCATTTGCAGGATGCCAAAGTTGCAAGTACTCCAATGGAGGTAAACCTAAAACTAAGTGCCCATGAAGGTGATGAAGTTAATGACATTACATGTTATCAAAGTATGGTGGGTAGTTTGAACTATGCTACCTTAACAAGGATAGATATTGCATATGGAGTTAGTGTGCTAAGTCAATTTATGCACAAGCCAAGAGTACCTCACTTAGAAGCTACCAAAAGAATTGTAAAGTATCTCAAGGGTACACAAAATCATGGTTTGTATTTTCCTTACACTTCAAACATTGATATCAAAATCTATTCAGATGCAGATTGGGCAGGATGCAAGGATGATAAGAGGAGCACTTTTGGATACATTTCATTTGCATGTGATAAGCCAATATCATGGTCTTCAAAGAAGCAACCTACTGTTGCTTTGTCTTCTACAGAAGCAGAGTATAGAGGACTGGCTAATGCCACACAAGAAGCTATATGGATCAAGCTTTTGTGTACAAAATTGGGTTTATATACTAGGCCATCAATAATCTTTGGAGATAATACAAGCTCACTTCACCTTCCAGCTAATCCTATCTATCATGCTAGGACCAAACATATAGAAGTTCATTACCATTATGTGAGAGAGAAGTTGTTAAGCAAGGACATTCAACTGACCTATGTATCAACCAATATGCAGTGTGCAGATTTGTTGACTAAAGCTTTGGATGGAACCAAACTTTGCAGGTTCAAAGCAATGATTGGATTGCAGGATATACATGAAGATTGAAGAAAAAGACCAAGCCAAAATGTTTGGCTTGAGGGGGAGCTGTTGGTGTAATTCACAAGCCTACACATTTGGCTTGATAGATACATTGAAGTCCATACACATATGGAGAAGCATAGGAACTATGGCTAGAGGTTAATTACCACTTTACCTCTATGTAAAAGTCAAATTGACTTGGAATCTTTGTAAACACCTACAAAAAGGGATTTATGGAAAAATGGTTAGCTTTGATTGATGGAATATCTCCTAGGATATAGGAGCTTGATTATAGGGAGCCAAAAGTTTGAATTTGAATTCAAACTTTTACTCAATCACTATAAAAGTGTTCATGGAAAAGTCGTGGATAAGACTCATCATTCCCGAGCTCATTATTGTTAATTCTGAGTGTGTCTGAGGCCTACACTCTAGCCCACACCTATCTACACCATTAGGCAATGATCTTCATGCCAATGGATTTGTATACAAGTGTTCATTAATACATATATCTTCATTGTTCATTTTTGAGTTCTCTATTATAGTACTTGAAAGTCTGTTTATTTGTGAAGTGCATGTCTCAGTCATTTCTCCACCAAATTCAAAGATCTAAAGCTTCTTGGTACCAGCTCAAAGTTTTCTACATACTATCAAAATTTGAAGAGATTCTATTCAGCCATTTCACAGAAACGCTCGTCGAGGTGATCACTGGTCATTGATTGCAATAGTCCTAAAAAATCGAGGGTAAAGGTTTACTTGCTAAATTGATTTCTCTTAGCATAGTTTATCTTTTTACATCGTTCCACTTGGAATAGTTAGCTTACTAAGCTAATTAGATACCCCTAAAAGGAATTTTTCCAATTCCTACTGTGCTGGTTATATTGAGCAAAAAACCTAGCAGGTATCAAGACTAAAATAGAAGGTTTTATTGAGATATTGAAGTCCAAAGTTATCTGTTTTGATTCAATCTTTACACACATCATTTCCAAAGTACATAGGCCATTTTAGGGTGTCATTGGAAAGCTAAGGAGGTCCACTTATTAACTCTGAAGCATCAAAGGGCTGGTACAAAGCAGGTTTTGGCAGTCCCTACTCAATCTCTTGGAGTGTCCATCCATCTTTCCCAATAGGTAGCAAAACAAGAGGAAGAATGGTTAGAAGGGAGAGCTTCAGGTTCAGAAAAACATCCACAAACCCTTCAAGAACCAGCTTATGCACCTATAGTATTTTTAGATGAGGAATTCGAGCCTCATGGTTGGGCAAAAATTTTAGCAACAATGGATGTAGCCATCAATGAAGAACAATGGACACCCCACTGTCACGAGGATGGCTATGACATCTCAATCTTCAAAATAGAGCCAATCATGTGTGATTCAATTATAGAAGAATGTTAACCTAGCACTGATGCATTCGAGGATGCAAGTGACTTTGATCTAGATTCAATTATTATGGACCCTCCTTTTGCATCAGATGAGGAATATTTCTACGAAGTAGAAGCTCACCCTCAAAGACACGAAGAAATTATGAATGATGTGAGGTTAACCACACAAGTGAATACCAAAAGTGAAGGTAAGAAAAGAAAGAAGAAAGAAACCACGTCAGAGGAAGAAGAATCTTTGTTTGAATTACCAGAGAAGTTCAAGAAGTATGAAATAGAAGATAGAAGAATAAGGGTACGAATGCCTAACAAAAAAGCAGACGTTGGAGAAGTATATGATAATCGAGAGAAAACCAAAAAAATCATAGTCACCATAGAAGGAGAAGAAGAAAAATTTACATACATAGGGCATGACTTGACGAATGAAGAAGAAGAAGAATTAGTTGCCCTATTACGTGAATATCGAGATGTATTCACTTGGAGTTACAAAGACTTGAAAGGAGTAGACCCAGATATATGCTCCCATAGAATCCCTATGACTCCAGATGCAAAACCTATGAAACAGAAAACAATGATAACTACGCTGCGAAGATTAAAGAAGAAATAGATTGTTTGATAGAAGTAGGATTCATTTACGAAATTGAGCATACCGAATGGGTATCCCCCATTATGGTTGTGCGCAAGAAGAATGGAAAATTGTGTGTGTGTATTAACCTTAAAAAAGTTAATGCCGCCACGATTAGAGACAGTTATCCTCTTCCTATCACGGAACATTTATTGGAAAGAGTTGCACACAAGGAAGTTTATAGCTTTCTTGATGGTTTTTCAGGCTATAATCAAGTATCCATTGCTCCAAAAGATCAACACAAGATGACTTTTGCCACAAAATGGGGCATATTTGCATTTTGTGTAATGCCATGCGTGCTGACAAATGCACCCGCCACTTTCTAGTGACTCATGTGTCATGTTTTTAAGGAATTCTTACGTAAGAATTTGGAAGTCTATGTCAATGACATATGTGCACATTCGAATATGAGGCAGACACATATCCTAGACCTAAGACAAGTATTTGACAAATGTCAAGAATATCAAGTTTTTTTGAACCCAAAAAAGTGCGTTTTCATGGTCAACCATACTAGAATGGGCTAAGCCTATTGTCCCTATTCTCACTTATGGACCCAAGAATCCTAGGATAAGGATCAAGGAAGGAGAGATTACCAAGTCACAAAGATATCAAATAATGGCAAGAAGTATATATAAACAAGAGAATCAAAAGATTCTCGCTTGTTGTGTAGATGAATCAGAACATGCAAATTGGTTGCAATTAGCACACATAGGTGCATTAAAGCAACATCATTCAAAATATTGTATGTTGCAGACTCTGCATAGACTAGGAGTATATTGTCCTTCTATGGAAGCAGATGTCTACAAGCTATGTAAAGAATGCCCTGTTTGTTGTGAAAGACCACTAGTAGAACATGCTATGTTATATCATGTGTCTCTCACACCAAAATGGAGTGAACCTTTAGTGATATACTTGAGGATGAAAACATTCCCTCAAGGAATGACTTTAGCACGACAACGCAATCTAGAATAGGAAGCTCAAGATTATTCACTTATTGGCGACAACCTATACAAATGAGGACGAGATGGATACTTAAGACAGTGTGTTCATGAGAACGATTATTTGAGCGTACTAGAGACTGCACACCAAGGTGTTGCAGGAGGTCATTTTGGCCCCGATAGGATCATCAAAGCCATCCTCTTTGTAGGATTATGGTGACCCACTCTTCACATAGATGCACATACCTATGTTAAGAGATGTGATGTGTGCCAGAGAACTCAATTTCCTACTCGCAGAGATGAAATGCCATTGAAACCCATGATGGGAGGTCATGCATTTGGTATAGACTTTGTAGGACCCATTATCCCCCCTGCAAAAGGTACACATGCATAATACATCATAGTTGTGATGGATTATCTTACCAAATGGGTAGAGGCCAAGGCCACAAAAAGGAATGATGCACACACGACTGCAAAATTCTTATTTGAAAATGTCTTTACAAGATATGGACTGCCTATAGAGTTAGTGAGTGATCGAGGAGCTCACTTCCTAAACCAAGTCATTGAATATTTGTTACAGGACTTTATGGTGATTCACAAGAAATCCGCACCATATCATCCTCAGGCCAATAGTCAAGATGAAAGCACTAACAAGATCCTTTGTAACGTACTGACGAAACTCGTGAACAACAAATGTTCAGATTGGGACAAACAGTTACATCACACTGTTTGGGCATATCGAGTGGCCTACAAGAGCGTACTCAATGCAACTCCCTTTCATATGGTTTTTGGTCAGAATGTCGTGTTTCCCTTGGACTTCTTGATACCGACCCTTAAGGTTGCACAAGAACATCAGTGGACCGGCCATGAATTATCTTCAAGAATAATGGACTTGGAACGATTAGGAGAAACCAGGCTGAAAGTGACAAAAAGCCTATTTCGATGCACAGGTGAAAGACAAAGGCTTAAAAGAAGGAGATTTAGTCCTAGTGTATATGCTGAAACAACATGCACGAAAATTAGAAAGGCGAGGTTATGGACCTATGATCATTGACAGACTCTCCACAAGTGGAGCACTACAGTTAGCCACCCTAGAAGGAGACATAATGCCTAATTACATTAATGGCTCTAGAGTCAAGCTTTACCAGGAACCTCTTACTGAGGATATGCTTAGAAGACTCACGTTGGCAAGGAAGCATAAGGAGGAAGAAAATAGAATACGAGCTGAAGCTCAGGCAGAAGCTATAGAACGCATTAAGCACATGAAGTTAAGAACACAAGGACTAGGGAGAGAACATTATAACCATCTGGAAACAACACCCAGATACCCCATGGCCATGTTTCAAGCAAAGTCAAGTAGTCATCCTAGCATAGTGGATAGGAGACCATTCCTCACAGTTAGGCTAGAGCACGACATCCCTTGCCATGAGCTCAAGGCTTTAATTGATTCAGGTGCTGCGACTAGTGCGATTAGATGGTCCCACTATAAGGACTCAGGAATAGAAATGCGGCCAATTGAGGCATTCCTCATAGGGCTAGGAGGAATGGAAACCCCTTGCATGGGTGAGGTGGACCTTCCTATCCTCATACACGAAGTGACATTGACAGTGAAGCTACTAGTGTGCCATGACGGCGACTTGATAGAACCCCTAATCCTTGGCCAAGATTGGCTATACGATCACTCAATGGGCCTAAATCTTAGACAAGGCTCCTTTCAGATTGGAACCTTAGATCAGCAGCGAGTGATACCGCTTGACTTCCCTAACAAGACTCCGGCTGAGGTATGTAACCCTAGACCATATGAACTACATGCGAAGGAGGACTCAAAGATCTTTGGCCAGATAAGTCACGTGACGTCTACACCAACCCACGTGGGCTTGGTGATGGATAGCTTTTATCAGACCAGGTATTGAATCATCAAACACAGATAGCAGCTTATGAAGCACCCCCTAGGCCAGATTCCCCACTAGAACTACCAGCGGATGAAGAAATAGTGACTATCCCGGTGGAAGACACTTTTGAAGACGCTTATGAACCACAACCCATCCCAGGCGGATGAGTCACGGCTGAAGGCCAGATTAACTTTGAGCTTCCTACTCTCGCATGGATGAAGACGGTAGAAGAACTTGGAAAGACCCACTCAACACATGTGGAAGCTCAGCTACATGCAATGGCCATGATAGAGGAATGTATATTACAATCACCTTACTTTGCTCACTTGGCCCCTCGCAGATATATATCTGGGCATGAGCTACAATATAAGCCATATTTTATGTTAATGGCAGAATACCAATTGGCCATAAAAAACGAGACATGCAAGAAACCCTCCCATGCAACTCAGTTTGAGCCTGAAGACTTGCTAATAGACGCGTAGAGAGGAGAAATATATCAACCAACTTGGCACCAAGATATGTTACAGGAATATCCTGAAATAATGAGCACATGGGTCAAGGAACCACTCTATTTAAAGTATAACCCATGTTGGGGACCAATGCCATATCGTCACTCCTGGAAGGCCTTTGCAATCAAACTACAGAACAACAAGCAGTGCCAGGACTGGCTCAATTACCCATATTTCATGCCACCCCACGGACCACCAATAGTAGGATATATGATGGCAACTATTCACCACTCGCTCCCCGGCTTACGACGAATGGACGATGTAGCAGCACATATGACTGTCAAAATCTTTGACATGATGCAGATAGTATTCAAAGTCTTCCATTGCATCAAGGCACCACATGTGAACACCTTGGGATTTGAGCATGGCAATCAAGATTTAGCATATGATATGAGCACAACACCATTGCCTCGGGTGTGTTATGCCTAGCACTGTCACATCAAATATCTACCGGCATGCTATAAAATGACATTCGAAGAAATGTTTAATGTCGGTTTTTGGGAATACCATTCAGAGGTGTTCATCAGCAGGCCCACACACTTACTTTAATTATTTTCCTGTGAAAAACTAGTGTACTCCACGCACTATAGACTCCCACCACTAGATGAACCTCAACCCATAGATTGGGAAAAACTTGAAGCAGATCTTGCAAGAGGTATTCGCATTTTAGAGCACACCCTCGCTCAGAACCTCCTACATAATTATATCCAACAGATCCCACAACAAGGTTCTGTCGAGGACGATAGAAGCGAGAGGGAGGGGGGTGTTGGCAGTAGCCAGAGGCACAGATGATGCAGAAGCATGTTAAGGCGGATCACAAAGAAGTAGTGGCAAGCTAGACAGATCATTTTTCGAACAAATATGTTTTATAAATACTTTTCCAAAACTCTCAACAGTGATGTTCATCACTATTGTATCATATGTAACATAGCAAGGGGCTACCATTATAGCTAAGGGGCTAAGAGGACCCTTTTTGTAATTAGATGCTCCATTTTGCACAAGCCGAGGAGTCCTCAAGCTTGAGAAGCTTAGGTAGAATGAGCCTAACAATTTTGGCAATTTTTAGACTCCGTTTACCCTTTCAAATAGCACTTAGAACCTATTTTTTGACTATGCCGGTCACTAGATATGAAACCGGTCAAAACTAGTCTAAAAACTATAAAAAGAGCTAGAGAGCTCATTTTTGAGGTTGGTTAGTGTTAGCTAGTGTAGACTGGTATGAGTTGAGAAGAGCTTAGAGCTATTTTGAGCTTGTAATTGACATCTTGAGAATAGAGTCTATTTTCCTACCTTCCATTGTGTCTTGCTTGTCTCCTACATGTGTGTGTGCATCTCTATGCTTCTCACCTTCACTCTCACTACATCTCACATTCACGATCTTCATATCACTCCTATCTCTTCCGCGGATTGATATGAAGGAGGTGGAGCTTCTTAACATGGTACTTACCATTGTGCTAGAGCAACAACCATCTATAGACCTACTCTTTGCATGCCATGACATTAACTCAGCTATAGATTTGCATCTAAACATGTTCTTAATTCGTGGAATGATAGGAAAGTGGCAAAGAACCTTTGCGGGAATTGCTTCACCTACAAGGTCTTCTCTCAATCTATTTGCTCCACACTTTGGACATACGTGGAGATGCTCATACTCGTTCCGAAAGAGGATGCAATCATTCAAACAAGCATGAATCTTAGTGTAATCCATTCCATGGACTGTAAAAGTTTTTTGCATCTCACGTGTTGGAGGCATTTCAAATCTTTAAGAAGCCTACAATAAGCAATTAGAATGATCTTAGTAAATAAAGTTATTTTGATACAACAATGAAAGTTTATTTCAAATCCACTTACCTGAACAATTTAGTGACACTACTATCTGACCATCCATAAATGGATTGCAGATTGAGCATCACGAGTGATGCACATAGTAGGGATATCTTTGCTCCATTGTAAAGTGGTAAACAAGCTAGTCTTCACATGTTTTCATATTCATCATCGACTTCTGATCGTGGAAATTCTGTTGTGTCCATGAAACGCTCGACATTTTCTCCACCATCATGATCTTCGTCCATATCATAAAATGCTTCAAGCATCTCTTCCATATGTTCATTCTACGTAATGATATTAGTACTTGCTTGTATGTCTAACTCCTTTTTGTTCTCTTTTGTCCATGAGAGGTTACCGGTGCAATGTCGTTTGGGTCCATCTACTCACCTGGGGGACCATGAGAATGGTAGCATAAGTTTTGTAGTCAACTTTTATCAAAGGATCCATACTCTCTAACATGTGCAATACAAATCCGTCGTTTTTGATAAACTTGATATAGTTCCAAAACAAACATATTGGAGTTCTAGATTTTTAAAAGCACACAAAGATCATGTGGAAGAAGACGAATCTTGGAGCACAACACAATATAGAATGTATTACCAAGCGAATGTAGAAATATAAGTGATAGTTTAGTTTCATAGGCATATATATTAGCAAGGGGAAGAGATTATGCAAGAGTGATTAGAGGAGGATGAAGAGGTGGATTTTTTAGCAGACAATAAAGTCCTTTGGGGCATCAATGGTGTCTCTATCAATGCAGATGTATCTCAAATTCTTTGTAATGGACTACCTATAACCTTTGCCCACCTAGATCAGGTTTGTGATAAGGTCTTACATGAACATTTTTCATAGCGAGTGGGTGATGAACAAGAAAATATAAGTATCCACGTAGAGAAACGTTAAGTGAAAGCATTTATACTTGGCATTATAGTCAAACCTTAAATGGTTAAAGTCTATGCATATTTACCCAAGGCATTACGGAATGATTTGTTTACTTTGTTATAGGAATTCAAGGATGTCTATGCTTTCATTTACTTGAAATGAAAGGACTTGATTCTCACTAGGATGAGCACATGAATCATATAAAATCCCACACATTTTTAGTAATCTTGCCTTGGTATAGGATGAATCCAAACTTTTTCAAGAACGTTAAGGAAGAGATACATAGGTTAATTTGGGTTGTCGTTATTGTCCCAATTAAGTATCTAGAGTGGGTTTCACCCATTGGCATTGTAGCACAGAAGAACAAGCATCTCAAAATTTGTGTGGATTAACAAAAATTCAATGCTACAATTGTAACATATCCTTTTCAATTATATCTTCTAGAAACAATTGCATATGGTATCCCAAAAATAGAATTACTTAAAAATTCCAAGTTCTTTGCTTGTTAGAAATGCAGTTTGGGCTCTCAAATGCTCCTAGTACATTTCAATGATGTATGCATCAAATTCTTCCATCATACTTGCTCTCTTCCATGTCATAAGATACTAGGACATATTGTTTCTCAATAAGACATTGTGATCATAAAGTAAAATAGTTTTTGCAAGATTCCTCTTCATGGAAATTCAAGGAAGTATTATGCTTTTTGAGCCAAATTCAATGGCATGGATGGAACATATATTGTCTTTGCCATGTAGTTATTCCTTTTAATAGGTTAGCCATTTGAATTAGCCTTTTGGAAACTAAACTTTTTTTCAAATAAGGTTCCTATCTTTTGAGCTTTTGACTAGGCCTATACCTCATATCGTTGGAGGATCTCATAGTCATAACTGGAGAAAGACAATATGAGACCATAAAACATAGAAATAGAGGTGCACAAAAGAGGACATGGTACACAATATTGGGTACAATCTCCCCCGATTCACTCTATTGGATGAGGTTCTAGAGTGCGTGTAGTTATAGATTGTTTTTATTACATCCAAATATAGGGCTTACAGTTAGGGTGGGTTCTTTCAAAGTATGCATGCAAGTTAACTTTGCTCAATTTGAAACTGAACCTTAGCTTTTATTTACAAAAGCAGAATTCTAAAGCCATCCTTATGGCAGCCCTATTTTTATGACTTTCTAGAAACAACCCTCTATGTGGATCTTTTATTTACAAAAATATATGAGAAATATTCTCTTTTTTATTTGTGTTGAGATACATCCAAAGAAGTCCACACCCATCCATACCTTCAAAAACCTTCAATTGGTATATCAAAACACAAAAAAAAACATTCAAATCTCAATAAAATAAACTCCAAGATTCATCATTCCATAAGTGATAACATGGGTACTAGTTGAAAAAGAAATTGACCTTAATTCATAAGAAAAAAAATAGAAATGCATGGGGGTTCACATGTGCCATCACTAAACAATAATAAGGATATTTCATGTAAAAGAACATGCATGCAAATTTATGTTTAGAGATGTTATTGTAGACAATAATGAGTACCACCTCAAGAAACTCCACCTCCTTAATTGTCAATCCATGAAGAATTAAGGATGATACGATGAGTGTGAATAAGTTATGTGCATGATGGTGAAGGTGAGAAGCACACCAAATGCACACATACATACACACACACACACGCACAAGGTAGAGACAATGGAAGGAAGATTAATTCTATTCAAGAGCTACAATTACCAAAAAGAATCTTATAATGTTCACACCTCAAACTATCTTACCGTTAGAAATCTCCTAAAAAAATGACCTCTCTAGCTCTTTTTACATATTTTTCTAGGAGTTTTGCCGAGTTTCAAACCTCATGTACAACATATTTAAAAATAAGGTCCTAAGATTCTTTTGATGCATATAGTGAACTCTAAGAGTTATGAAATTTGATATTTGAGTTTGACCTAAGATCGGTAAGATCAAGGAATCCTTGGTTTTCACAAAATGGAGAACTAATGTACAAAATTGTGGTTTTTTGTTACAAGGTTAGTGATAACATTAAATTTTGGGAAGTTTAAATGATATTCTGATCTTGCAAAGTAGCAAATCTTTGAAACAATGAATAATTTGCCTCCCTTGGCCTTGTTGTACTTTCTTCATATACTTCCATGGTGTCTATGTCAGCGTCCTCCAACGCTAGCATTCCTAACACCCCTTTCCCTCTCGTGTATGTGATCCTCAAAAAATCCTTGTTAGGGGGATTGATTAATATATTCTTGGTGGCACGTCCTATGCCAGTGTCTACTCATTGATACAAAGGCCTCTTGTGAGGTATACATCTAATTTTGTCCAATCAACAACATGCAGATTGTCTTCTTGTGGGTATCTATAATGTGTTGATTACATCATATGTTCACATGTGAATAACTATAGAATATGTATTGGCTCTATCATGAGAACTTCTGAATGATATTGCCAAAATCCAATAGTGAACATTTATTTGAATTTCTTCTTATAGCACACTGGGAGATACTTGATTCTACAGTGCTAGGCATAGTAGATTTTCATTGTGTATTCACGAGATCAATATTGCCATGCTCAAAGCTTGGGGCTGACACATTTGGCCTTTTAAATTTGAAAAATACTTCGAAAGTAGTTTGCATTCAATAAAAAATCTTCAATTGCATTCAAGCTGCTACATCATGGATCATGTGTAGTCTTAGGAGCCAATGCCTTATTGCAACCATCATGTATGTGAATGTAGGGGGCGTTAATGTGGTGCAAGATACCAATAATTCAACCAATCTTGGCACTTAGGATCATTCTTTACTTTGCTCATGAAGGCTGAACACAAGTGACATTGTGAGAAATATACCATAACATGGATTATACAAAACATGTAGGGATGCCTTTGTCCATGCCTGCATAAGTTTTGGATATTCTTGCAAGAGTTGTGCCTGCCAATTAGGTTGATAGCTCATGCCTCTTTGTGCTACAGGGGCAAGTCTTCATGCTAGGATTATGTGGCATGTGGGTAGATTCCATGTGGTGCATTTGATATATGTGTTATACCTAACTAGGATCATAAAGTAAAGCATGTACTATATTTCTTTGTGGAGATATATCAACGAGGTGTGAGTAAATAAGATCCCTTTAGAATGGGTTCTTGAAACACTACCATAGCCTATAACTGTGGTTCTACTCTGGTTGAATGTGTTCCCTCTAGTTCCCATTTTGAAGCCATTCGTGCAGTCAGAATTGCCATCAGAGTGATGGTTTGTGAGCTGAAATTTCAGCACTCATTTCAGCTTTCGTCGAAGTGAAAATTTTGTCACATTCTTGTTCCTTAGTGAAATGGAGGGCAACAATGACTTGTTTGGCATATGCTTCAAGCTGAAGATAAGCTTGATGGGACCAACTATCCAATGTGGTCTTACATGATGAAGCATGTTCTTGTTGCAAAACAACTTTGGAACATAGTGGCAGATGTAGATCGAAGACCGGTAGGTGCTTCTACTTCACAGTCTACTGTCACAGATGGAGATTCTTCTTCGAGTACAGTGGTTTCTCCTTCTCCACCTACATAGGAGCAGCTTAGATAGGATGGAAAAGATGCTCAAGCTCATGCTTTGATTGCGCTTTCAGTGAAGCGTCATATAGTTCCACACATTCGGTCATGTTCTACATCGAGACACGCATGGGACACTCTTGCTTCTTTGTATGCCATGTGTAATGAAGCATGTGTTGCATACTCGAGGAAGCAACTTGAGGATGTATGTATGGCTGAAAATGAGTCAGTGGATGTGTATGTGACATGCGTCAAGGACTTGAAAGAGCAATTAGCAAACATAGATGAGATCATTCCGGATGTATCACTCATTTCTACATTGTTGAAAGGATTATCGGAATCTTTTCAAAGCTTTGCTACTACACTCCGTTTAGTTGCAAAAGGAAATTCTAATATGTATGCATTTGATGAGGTTGTGTCTCTTCTTTTGCAAGAAGAGCAATCTAGAGTGAATAGGAGTGGTTTGATTGAAGCACTTGCTATCTCACAAAAGGGGAAAAGCAAGTATGGTTTAGCTTTGGGTTCATCAAAACCAAAGCCTCAAGCTTCCTCTTCCACTCATTCCTCTAATGATGGTGATTTGCAAAAGAAGAAGAGATGCAAATATTGCCGAAAGGCTGGTCATACTATTGATGAGTGTAGAAAGCTTGCTAAACGCAATGAAAAGAAGAAGGAATCCGGCATGTCTATTGCTGAAAATTCAGCAAATGCAAAGAATGATGAAGCTAACATGGCTCAAGATTTTTGGGCATGTGTTGTTACATGTCATTATGATGCTTCTTTACATTCTAAATGTATGGTTGTGAGTGAGGCTGATTCGGATTGATTCTTTGATAGTGGTGCTTTAAAGCACATAACATCATGCAAAAGATTTTTTGCCTCTTTGAAAGATGCACCTAAAGGAGGACATGTGGTCTGTGCAAACAATGCCTCTTATCCTATCATTGGAGTAGGAGAAATTGAGCTTACTGCTGCAAATGGAGGTGTGATTCTCTTGAAAAATGTGTTGTATGTTCTCGGTATCAAGAAGAACTTAATTTCAGTTCCGTTGATTGACAAAGCTGGACTTCATGTACACTTTGTTGATGAGAAGTGTATGGTTCATGATTTCAGCAATGGCGATGTTATCATGATGTCCGGTACATTATGTAATGGTTTGTATCGCATGGATACATACAAGAGGGCTGCCTCAAAGGCCTTAGTTGCTCATACTTCTTCCATGGCTGATCAAATGGAGCTTTAGCATGCTCATTTTGGTCACTTGAACTTCAATAGTTTGCTCTACTTGCAAAAGAAGGACATGGTTATTGGCTTGCCTACACTTGAGTCCATTGAAAAGCATGCATGTGAAGGTTGCATTCTTGAAAAAATGCATGGTGCTTCTTTTCCAAAAGATGGTCATACACACACTACATGAAAATTGCAGCTTGTTCATAGTGATGTATCTGGTCCCATCAAGACTCCATCTTTTGGGAAGCATGTATATTTTGTTACCTTCACTGATGATGCTACTCGCCATACATGGGTGTATCCTATGAAAGGAAAGAATGAGGTATTTTCTTGCTTCAAAGCATTTTTGGCTATGGCTGAAATTTTTTCTTTACAAAAGCTTTTGACTCTACGCACGGGTCGTGGTGGTGAATACATGTCACATGAGTTTAATGTTTTTGTTCGTGAAAGAGGTATTTCACACCAATGTACGGTGCCATATACACCTCAAAAAAATGGTGTTGTCGAGCATAGAAATAGAACTCTACTTGAAATGACACCATGTATGGTTAAAAGGAAACCATCTTCCTGATAAGTTTTGGATGGAAGCCGTCATGTGTGCAAATTATGTGTTCAATCACTGCCCTACAAAAGCATTGAGAGTCATCACTCCTTATGAGGCTTGGAATGGTCAGAAGCGTATGGTTAGTCATATGCGTGTGTTTGGTTGTTTGGCATATGCTCTTGTGCCATCACAACAACGTCACAAAATTGATGACAAGGCAAAGAAATGTATATTTGTTGGTTATAGTGCTGAAAGTAAGGGATATCGGTTGTACCATCCATTGATGAACACAATTATTGTGAGTCGAGATGTGGTATTGCTGAAAATTCAGTTTTCCCTCTACCTGAATGCAAAAAACTGCCAATAGTTAGCTCACAAGATGTGTTCGATACACTCATGCCTTTGTTCCAAAATGGTGCGCTTGACTATGGCCATGTAGACCAGCTACCTGAGGCTCAAAGGGCTAAAAAATTCCAGCCAAATAGGGCTGAAAATGCATGGAATTTCCAGCCAAACATGGCTGAAAAATTTCAGCCATAAAATGTCAAAACTACTGGAAATTTCCAGCCACATATGGCTGAACATTTGCATCAAAATATGGCTGAAAATGAGCACGAAATTCAGCCCACGCATGATGTACATATTGAAGATGTTTTACATAATGAACGCATGTCTATCACGAGTGTACAATCTATGCCAAAGTGGCTGAAACAAACTTTGCAGGACAACAAATTGAGTGCACCTTTACTTGGTAGAACAAGATCAAGCTCTCACCATGCATCAAGTAATTTTGTGGATTATTCTCTTATTGCTACATCATGTAATGAAGAGCCACTTTCTTTTGAAGATGCTTGTGATGATCCACAATAGATGAGTGCTATGCAATCAGAAATGGATTCCATACATAGGAATGGTACTTGGGAGTTATGTGAATTGCCAAAAGGAAAGAATGTCATTGATACAAAGTGGGTTTATAAGATTAAGAGAAAATCTGATGGGAGCATTGATCGCTACAAAGCTAGATTGGTTGCCAAAGGATATGCGCAACAATATGGCATTGACTATGAGGAAACTTTTGCACCTACTTCACGCATGACTACTATTCATACCGTGGTTGCATTGGCTGCCCATCGAGGTTGGAAAGTGCATTAGTTGGACATAAAAACAACCTTCTTGAATGGTGATTTGCAAGAAGAGGTCTATGTGAAGCAACCTCCTGGATTTTCTATGAAAGGGAAAGAGCATATGGTTTGTCGCTTGCATAAAGCCTTGTATGGTCTCAAGCAAGATCCACGTGCATGGTATGACAAAATACATAAGCACTTGATTGCTCTTGGCTTCACATGTAGTCCGATTGAAAGCGCACTCTATGTATGCAAAAATGGGACTGATCTTATAGTGGTTGTTCTTTATGTCGATGACATACTCTTGACCGGGTCATGTGATGCAAAACTTGACATTCTTATGGCTGATTTGCAGCATACTTTTGATGTCACTTATCTTGGTCTTTTGAGCTACTATCTTGGCATCCAGTTTGTATCCGTTGAGGGGGGAATTGTTATGCATCAAGCAAAGTATGTTGAAAAAATACTTTAGCATTTTGACTTTGAGGATTGTAGGCCAGTTTCCACACCAATTGAGAGAGGATTCAGGTTCTCAGTTGAGGATTGCAGTGATGTATTTCACACTTGTCTTTATCAGCAAGCTGTGGGATGTCTTATATATGCATGCAACGCAATGCCGGATATACAGTATGCAGTTTCCCAGTTGAGTCGCTTCATGCATAGCCCTCGCACTAAGCATTGGCCAACAGTGAAACATATGTTTAGATATCTACGAGGCACTTTGAGCTTAGGTCTCTTTTATGGCAGAGATGTTCAACCATGCTTGCATGCTTTTACAGATAGTGATTGGGCTGGTTGTTATGATACTCATGTGTCCACTAGTGTTAATTGCTTTTTCCTTGGAGACTCATGCATATCTTGGTTGACTAAGAAGCAACCTACAGTGGCGACATCGAGTTGTGAAGCTAAGTACAGGGTAGTTTTCACAGTGACAGTGGAGTATATGACTGAGACGCCTATTGATGGATCTTGGCATGGAGTTTGATACTGCTACGCATATTCTCACAGATAGTCAGAGTGCTTTGGCTATTGCAGGAAACCCAGTGTTTCATGCACGGACCAAACATATTGAGGTTCATTATCATTATGTGAGAGCGCCTTCATGTAGGAGATATTGATTTGGTGTATGTGCCTACACAAGATAATGTGGTAGACATATTCACCAAAGCTCTTCCACGGGAAAAGTTTGAAGCTTTTCGCAAAGCTTTAGGCTTATTACCTTGTGGGGGCTCATGTATCACTCCCTATATGTATTCACATCATTCGCTCAAGGGGGGTTTGTTACACTTATGTGTTCCTCGGGTAGCTTTGATGTGAACCTTTTCCTTATACATGGGCACTTTTTACTCTAGTGCTGATAGAGGTTTTTTCCCCATGTTACCACATACTTGATACTCTCATATGTGGTGGTACTTTGTACTTGGGGATATCATTCAGCTCTTACTTCAGTTCAGTTCATCGTCAATAGAGAGAGCTATTCCAGCCATTGTCTTCTCCATGTGTCTTGCTGCGTTTGTGCTCTTTGTGTGTGCTTCTCGTGTGTCTCTCACACTTCTACACACACCCAACAAATAGAACATCCATGTTGCATGTCAATTTGTCATTTTAGCCCATCAGGTTTCTAAAAACATCTTCTACTTTGATGTCTACTTGTTTACTCTGGTTCTCAATCAAGACTTCTAATGTGTGATGTGTTTCATTAAGTTTAGTGTAGCATGTGTTCAATAAAGCATTCTCAATACCTAAGGAATTTAGATCGGCCTATAGGTTCAATTTGTGCTTCTAAAGATGACCTTGTTGTTGGCCCATGGTGAAAAATTCTTCTCTTAACTTGGCACATGCAAGTAAATATTTCTTGTATTGCAACACATTGCTGGTTATAGAAAAGATGGGATTAAAATGCATGGATGCTTGGGTTTCAATGTTTAATACACAAGGATGGTAGAGGGGATTGGTAGAGTGGATGCGAAGGTGGACATAGTTGTAAGTGGTGGTGATAGTTCTAAATGGGTGAGGGCCGATGGGTGGGATTGGCCGATGGGTGAGTGCCGATGGGTGGGATTGGAGGGGGTGTGTGATCACAACATGTGAGCTGTTAGGACATGTTTGGGGCTAGTGGTACTTGAATGAGTTGACCTAATTAGGATTGAAGGCATACTCAATGAGGATCATATGTTGTGGGTGGCTAAATTGAAAGATAGTTCAATGGTTCTCAAACCACAATTGCTTATGTGAGAATGTGGATCCTTTATATGACGGGAACATCAAAGTGGTTGTTGTCAAGTTCATTATGTAACGACTCTTCTCTTCACTGATTTCATGATGATTGCAACCTACTTGCATGGTTGCATAAGGCATTTCAATGTGATGGTAAAAGATGTTCTACACAATAGAAGGTCATCTTCTATATTTCTTCCATCATCCCGATCCTCTTTTGTTGTTATCAGGATCTTAATCAAGCGCACATAGAGGTTACAAATGCTAAAAAAATAGGAAGAAAAATAGACATGCCAGGAGACGAGATAGAAAATAGTCTTGGGTGCAATCTCCCCCCATGGACTCTCCTTCGATAGTCCACAAAGTGCATGTATTTATAGAAATTTTTGATTATGTCGAAATAATGATTACATGGCATCAAAAAGCAGAAGTAAAATTTGGTAACTTTTGTAGAAGGCTTTTGCTTTTAATATCAAAAATTGTGGTGTACAATGACCCTTATTCTAAGCACCTACTTTACTAATTGTTTCTAACAATAGAACCCTCTATAAGGGTTTATTTACAGACTATATAAATTATAAATCGGATTATTGATGTCGGCCCTTTCACGCCTTTCATGCCCTCATGAACCTTCAATTGCTATATCAAAAACACCAAAACACATTAATACATTATTAAATTATCACTCCAACAATTCCTTGTTCAACACATTCCATAATTCATAACATACCCCTCATTTGAAAAAGCAATTGACCTCAGTTTATAAAAAGAAATAAACATGGATGGTCAGTCACATGTTTCATCACTGAACAAAAATAAACATGTTCCATGT
The DNA here is from genome assembly GCA_020310875.1 of Ceratopteris richardii. NCBI lineage: Eukaryota > Viridiplantae > Streptophyta > Polypodiopsida > Polypodiales > Pteridaceae > Ceratopteris > Ceratopteris richardii. The sequence continues at coordinate 14,645,304 of CM035423.1, read as the reverse complement.
AAAAACATATGCATGTAAATTTTCATGGAAGAGTTATATTAATGTGTTTGTGTATGATATGTAGAAATTATGTGTTCATAATGGGGTGTTAATTGTGTTTTATGTATCCATTGACATTCTTCAATAGAGTGATTTTTTTACTTAACTAAATATTCATAATATTAAGTACTTGTGCATGTAGTAGTGACATCATGATCAATTATTTTCTCAGGAACAAAGATTTCAGATTGTTCCTCAATTAAAGCAAGGTCATCAAGAACTGGAGTGAGTGGTAAAGTTCTAAATCGTTTAAGTAAACTAATATGAAAAGAGTTATGTATATTCCAATGAGATGGTATATCTAATCTGAATGAATTATCATTAATTTTCTGTATAATGCGAAACCATCCATAATAGCGTGGTGCAAGTCTAATTTTAGGATGCTATAAAATATTTTTTTAGACGTCTTTTAATAATATGTAACCATACAATATCATTCTCCTTAAATTCCTTGGCTAATCATTTTGTATTGGTATTACATGTATAACGTTCTTCACTTTTCCTAATGTGCTCATGAACATCACGAAGTATAGAAATGTATCCTTGAGCAATAGAATCAGCCATCCAAATATTAGTTTAAGTGAGTGACATGGGAGTGGGAAGCTTTTTACCATAAAAATTTTCAAAAGGGGCACACCGAATAGTGGTGTGTGTGGTGTTTGTTGGAGATAGACATCTGCGGAAGCACGCGAATAGCACAAGGAAGAAGAAGAAGCTTGGAGCACAAACACACAATACTGAATGTATTACTAGAGAATGTACAAAGATAAGTAGCCCATTAGGGCAATAGGCGTATATACAAGCCGGGGGAAAAAAACCTCCTAAAGAGGGAAAAAAGTGCCCCGGCGGTCCTAGTGTGTTCACACACATCACTACCTAAATATATCAACAAATCCCCCCTGGGAGTGATGCGGTGAACAAGGAGCTGGCACTCATGTATAAGGAAGTGCCAAGCTATGTGGAAATCACTCCACAAAAGGAAGTAAGCCCAAAGCTTTATGGAAAGCTTCAAACTTCTCCCTAGGCAGAGCCTTTGTGAAAAGGTCTACAATGTTCTCCTGCGTGGGCACATATGCCAAGCTGATCTCCCCAGCAGAGAACCTCTCCCTGACATAGTGATAATGCACCTCAATGTGCTTAGTGTGAGCATGGAACACAGGGTTCCTCGCAACTGCCAATGCGCTCTGACTGTCAGTGAAGATGGTGGTGGCAGAAGACTGGCCAACACCCAAATTAGCCATAAGGCGTCTGAGCCACACACACTCAATAGTCGCTATGAAAGCTGCCCTATACTCAGTCTCACAACTGGAAGTGGCCACAGTAGGCTGCTTCTTGCTCAAACAAGATATACATGAGCTACCAAGCATGAAGCAAAAACCACTGGTGGACACACGAGTGTCATAGCAACCAGCCCAATCTGAGTCAGAAAAAGCATGCAAATCTGGCGGTAGTGATCCCCCCTTGGGATAAAACAACCCAAGTAGCCGACTACCACTCAAGTAGCGAAAGATGCGCTTAACCGCCTTCCAATGCATGACTCCTGGGCAATGCATAAACCTGCTCATCTGTGAGACAACAAACTGAATATATGGCTGAGTAATGCATAAGTAAATCAAGCATCCAACAGCCTGCTGATAGAGAACAACATCAAATGCATCTCCAGCATCATGAAGACTCAATCGTAAACCTGTCTCCATAGGAGTGGCAATAGGCTTACAGTCTTCAAGGCCAAAACGCTGCAATAATGTGTCAATATATTTCATTTGACACAAAGCCATTCCACCATCAACTTGCATAAACTGAATGCCCAAATAGTGATGCAAATGCCCCAAATCAGACATCTCAAATGAGGCATGCAAATCAGCCTTGAAATCAGCAATATGCTTCTCAATAGGACGAGTGAGCAGCATGTCATCAACATAGACAACAATGATCAGAAGCACATCATTAGCACGCTTAACATATAAGGTGCTTTCAGTTGGACTGTTCACAAAACCATGTGCAACCAGATAGGCATGTATCTTCTCATACCAAGCACGTGGTGCTTGCTTTAAACCATATAATGCCTTCTTTAACTTGCACACCTGGTTTTCATGCCCTTTCTGCACAAAGCCACGGGGCTGAAAAACATACACTTCTTCATGTAAGTCACCATTCAGAAATGCTGTTTTAATGTCCAACTGATGTACATTCCAACCATGATGGGCTACAAGTGCACAAATGCTCCGAACAGTAGTCATACGGCATGTAGGTGCAAAGGTCTCATCAAAATCAATGCCTCTTTCCTGCGCATAACCCTTTGCAACAAGCCTAGCCTTATACCTGTCAGCTGTACCATCAAGTTTACGCTTCAGCTTGTATACCCACTTAGTGCCAATGGCCTTCTTGCTAGGAGGCAAGTCACATAAAGACTATGTACCATTCTTCATTATAGCATCATATTCAGATTGCATGGCAGCCATCCAATTTTCTGAATTATGTGCTTCATCAAAAGAAACAGGCTCATTCTCATCACAGAGACTCGACGCAGCCATAGCATAGCAATCTGATGCAAAGGAGGCACTATGAGAGCCTGAACGAGTACGATATGACAAAGGTGCATCTAATTTGCTATCACGCAAAGTCTGCACCAGCCATTTTGGCATAGTTTTTGCCTGCTCAATATCAGCTCTCTCATCAACAAGTGCATCACGTAAACCTGCATCAGAAATAGAATGATCTGCATCATCATATGAAACCTGCAAGGGCTGAGAAGTTGCCTCATTAGGACCAGCACTAGATTGTCCACCTGTAAAAAGAGGCATCAATGTATCATACATGTCTTTGGAGCTAACAGATGTCTCCTTAGTACATGAAAGCAATGGCTAAATAGCATCTTCCACAAAGACAACATCATGGCTAACCAGAATGCGTTTAGTCTGTGGATGATACAGACGATAGCCTTTACTTTCAGAACTGTACCCAACAAAAATACATTTTACTGCCTTATCATCCAATTTTGTGCGATGTTGTTCAAGCACTAATGCATATGCCAAACAACCAAAAACACGCAGATGAGCAAAAGATGGCTTGCGGTCATGCCAAGCCTCATATGGAGTGATAGACTGCAACGCTTTAGTGGGACACCTGTTCAGTACATATGCTGCAGACATGACAGCCTCAAGCCAAAAACTATGTGGTAAAGCCTGACTTTTGACCATACACCTTGCCATCTCCATGAGTGACCTGTTCTTTCGTTCAGCAACTCCATTCTGTTGAGGTGTATACGGCACTGTACACTGGTGTTTTATCCCACGTTCAGCCAGAAATGCATTAAAATCTGAAGACATATATTCCCCCCCTCGATCAGAACGGAGGGTGCCCATTTTACATGTTGACAGATTTTCAGCCAAAACCAAAAATTGTTTGAAGCACATGAACACTTCGGACTTTGCTTTGAGTGGATATACCCATGCATGCCTGGAAAAATCATCGATGAAAGTCACGAAGTAAAGGTAATTTCCAAAAGAGGGTGTCTGCATAGGACCACAGACATCACTATGTACAAGCTGCAATTTCTACGTAGCCCGAACTGAACCATATTTTGGAAAGGAAGAACGCTGCATTTTGCCCAAAATACAGCCTTCACACACATGTTTTCCAGGAGCCTCAAGTTTGGGCAAAGAGGACACCATTTCAAATTTCTGCAGGCGTAGCAAACTAGCAAAATTCAGATGACCAAAGCGTGCATGCCAAAGCTTCTATCTGACATAGCCTGAGAATCATGAACTGCACATGCCGAATCATTCACAGATCTTTCATAGTCTATGAGCTTATACAGCCCACGACATAAAATGCCAGAAGCAATAATCACATCACCATTTGAGAGATCATGGACTGTACACCTATCATCAACGAATTTCACAACCAAGCCAATCTTGGCTAATGTAGAAATTGATAACAGGTTCTTTTTTATCCCTAGCACAAATAAAGCATCTGACAAAGTGAGAGAACTACCATCAGTAGTAGTCAGAATGATCTTACCAACTCCCATAACAGGATAAGAGGAGTTATTGGCGCATGTGATAGTATTCCCTGTAGGGGCAGGCTCGAGTGAAGAGAAGAAACTGCGCTGCGAGGTAATATGTTTGGTCGCCCCACTATCAAAGTACCAAACATCTGAGTCTACTGCAGACATGCACTGATCATGAGAAGATGGGTCAAAACTGCAGATAGTAGTAAACGCCCATTCTTCTTCTTGCACAAGATTTGCAGACTCTGTTTTTGGTGTAGAGGCCTCTGCAACAACCATTCCAGCCTCTTTCTTCTTTGCTTCTTTAGCAGCCAGTTTTGGACAGTTCTTTATGATATGATCATTTCCTTTACAGTACTTGCAAAACAATTTCTGCTTTTTTGATTTCTTCTCATCTTTATCCTGGTTCTTCGATTGTGCAGCATTTGCAGATTTCTGCTTACTAGTAGAAGAGCTCCATTTTCCTTTGCCCTTCTGACTAGCTAGGAAAGCTTGATCTGCAACACGCATAATGGACCTGTTCTGCCTGGACTGATCTTCTTGCAACAGAACAGAGACTAACGCCTCAAATGACAAGGCATTTGGATTGCCTTTCATCATCAACCGAAGAGTAGAAGCAAAACTCTGATATGAATCAGGAAGACCATTCAGAACGGTCTGCACAAGTGAGCTATCTGGTATAACCTCATCAACAGAAATCAACTGTTCCTTCAAATCTTTGATCTTCATTAATAAACTGTCCATAGAATCACCTTCATTCATGTGCTCACTCTCCAACTGTTTTCGGAGGTAAGCAACACGAGCCTCATTCCTAGCCTGGTACAAAGTGGTAAGTGTATCCCAAGCATCCTTTGCTGTTCTGCAAGAGTGAATGTGAGGAATAATGGCACGTTTGACAGACAAAGCTATCTATGCATGCGCCTAGGCATCTCTGCCATCCCAGTGAATGTGCTCTGCAGTAGGTGCAACAGAAACAGCAGCACGAACAGGAATCTGTGGAATATCATCTTCGACACCATCTTCATCAGCTCCAGCACCTGTATTTGCAGTACCTGTCGTTACAGGTGTAACAGGACGTCTTTCAACACCCTGCACAATGTTCCACAATCCTTTTGCAACTAGTACATGTTGCATCATATAAGCCCATAATGGGTAGTTAGTACCATCCAACTTATCCTCAATAGCCAACATACGGAATACATCACTGCTTTCAGCCATGGCTAGTGACTAAAATACCTTGATGCAGAAAATTGACTGTATCTCAAAAAGTTGAATGGAACTGCCCATATGAGTTTTGCTAGACCTGTAGCAGACTTCGAGACGCTTAAACTGGCGAACAGAAACTGGTATATACCTTTGGCACAAAAGGACGAAATAGCCTACACAAGGGCTGCAATAGTGCATTCGGAGGCCGAAACGAGCTCAGATCGCGATTTCGGCACCACATAGCAAAGTTGTTTTGATCTCGGAAACACCCTGAGTATGCTCACCAAATTTCATGCGAATCTGAGACTGCAAACGGAGGAGTGTCGATAGCGCCCTAGAAGAAGCGACAACCTGCTCTGATACCAATTGTTGGAGATAGACGTCTGCGAAGCACGCGAACAGCACAAGGAAGAAGAAGAAGCTTGGAGCACAAACACACAATACTGAATGTATTACTAGAGAATGTACAAAGATAAGTAGCCCATTAGGGCAATAGGCGTATATACAAGCCGGGGGAAAAAAACCTCCTAAAGAGGGAAAAAAGTGCCCCGGCGGTCCTAGTGTGTTCACACACATCACTACCTAAATATATCAACAGTGTTATTGTAAGCAAATTGAAGCGATGGCAACTTTTCATCCCAATTAGTGGGATTATCTAATAAATAACAACACAATACATCAAGAATAGTACTATTCTTAGCCTCACTTTGTCCATTACTTTCGGGATGAAATGTAGAGCTAACATCTATTTTAGAGCCAAAATGTTGAAGTAAGGCAACCCAAAAAATGATTACAAAACCTAAAATCACGATCAGATAACATTACTTTAGGAAATCCATGATATGGGAAAATGCATGTAATGAAAAGTTTTGATGCCTGAGGTGCAAACAAAGTTTTTCTACAAGGAATGAAATATGCATACTTACTAAACCTATCAACTATTGACCAAATCATATTGTTATGTGATAAAGTGATAGGAAGACCTATGATAAAATCCATAGACAAATGCCATGTTTCATTCGGAATGGGAAGTGGTATTAATAATCCAAATGGTTTACCATGATGATGTTTTACACACTGACATACAATCATTGAGAAACATAATGTGCAATATCTTTTTCATGTGTGGCCAAAAGAAGAAATCTTTGCAAGAAAAAATGGTGCTCTGTATGCCTCTATGACCCATGTAAGATGGTTCATGCATTTCTTTGATGACAAAATCTTTAAAATCTTAGGTTATGCATAATTGATGTTGAGAATAAAGGAACTCATGGTGAAATGTATAATATCCATCAATTAACAGTGCACCATTGTTGAACTCATGCCATGCACATGAGAAATAGAAATGAGATGGATAAGTGGAAATACAAATCAGATGCATAAGTGGAAATCATTTCTTGAAAAGAATGAATCTGGATGGTAGAAATATTACGAAAAACAATAGAATGTCGAGGAAAAAGGCTAAGAGCAGTGGCTACAACAGTCGCTTTACCCAGTTGATATTGGATCATGAGTTGGAAATTTTGAATGAATGAACCCCATTTAAGATGTCAGTAAAAAATTAAGGGTTGATTTAATAAATGCTTAATAGCCTGTTGATCAGTTTTGGTTGATATCTTAGATCCCATAAGATAGTGTTTCTGAATCCGCAAAGCATGCACAACTGCTAACAATTCTTTATCATATGTACTATAATTCTTTTCTGAGGGCTTAAGCTTCCTACTCTCAAATGCAATAGGATGATCATTTTGCATTGAAACAACACCTATTCCTCAACCATTAGCATCAGTAATAACATAAAATGGTTGTGGAAAATTAGGTAACTCTAAAAAGGGGCATGTGAAAGTGCATGCTTGAGTTTTTCAAAGGATTGTTGTTGGGTAAGACCCCATGAAAATTTTATTTTCTTCTTTCATTAACAAGGTAAGATGCAATGCTAAATAAGAAAAATTTTGAACAAACGTCCTATAGAAACTAGCCAACCCAAGTTATGAACGAACATCATTGACTGATTGTGGTGTAGGCCATTCTACTATCACTTTAATCTTTTTTGGGTCCACATGCAAGCCTTCACTTGAAATAATATGTCCTAGATATTCTAGCTTACATTGAAAGAAGTAATTCTTTTCAAGATTAGCATAAAGTGTGTTCTCTCGTAGCAAATAAAAAACTATTTTAAGATGCTTCTCATGCTTACTATCATTCTTATTGTAAACAAGTATATGGTCGAAGAATACAAGAACAAATGATTGGTAATCAAGAAAAAGGTTGTTCATCATTCGTACAAATGTAGCCGAGGCATTAGTAAGTACGAAGGGCATCACCATAAATTCATAATGGCCGGTCTGGGTTCTAAATGCACTCTTAAAAATATCACTTTGTGTCATACGAATATGATGGTAACCCAATTTTAGATCAATTTTACTAAAGACACGAGCTCCTTGTAATTTATCTAAAAGAACATCTATTGGAGGAATAGGGTATCTATTCTTTATTGTGAACTTGTTAGGGCTTGGGTGAGTTCACAAGTGAACTTTACAAAGACTAGACATTTCCTTCAAGTTTCTAGGTCTTTTGATGACTTACTACACATTCCATAAGTTTTATTTTTCTTCTTTACTAAGAGAAGTGGTGCTCCAAATGGGGAAGAACTAGGCCTTATATGTCCTTTGTGGAGTAAGTCTTTCACTTAGTTTTCTATTTCCTTTTAATGTAGTGGGCCATGCCTATAAGGTGCTTTATGAGGAGGAGAAATACCAGGAATTAACTCTATGCATGGTCAAAGGATCCTAGTGGTAGTTCAAAGGGATAATCAGACATAAAACAATCCTTATAAGTAGTCATGAAAGGTTTATGCGCATCGAAAAGTGTATGAGTATACTCATTTATGACATTGACAAAACCAATGCATGAATTGAATCCTTTCATAAATGCACATTTTACGTGAGTATGACTAATCTATTCCATGCTCTCACAAAGCACTTTGAGATGCACTATTGTTGTGTCAAGGAGAGACGCTCTACTCTAGAGATAACCTTGGTCTATGTGCCCACCCACGATACATTTCAAACATTTTGCACAAAGGCTCTTCTTGTGTCTTTTCACAAATGCTTTGTAGTTACTTTGTTTTGTGGGATCATTTGTTCAACAAAGTCTAGCACTTTGTTGCACATGAGTGCGAGTGCCTTGTTCATGGCACCAAGCACAATATGGATTTGATGAATATTTAAGTAGTAATGTGTGTGATTACACTTGGCAACTTCAGGGAACTATTTTCCATCTTTAGGAGTTCTTGTCTTGTAGCTTGTATTTATCCCTATAATCCTTTGTAGCTACTTATCTTCACTTAGTAATTCAACCACTGCATTGTACTCCAAGCTTCTTCTTCTTCCTTGTGTTGTTTGGGTGCATTTGCAGTCCTGGAACGTGAACACTTTTTCCCATCAATTTGTAGACCGTTTACAGAAACAAGATTGAAAGAGCATTCATGTGTGTTTTCTTTCCACAGTTATTTTAGAACAATTATGCAATCGAAGTGTTGAAAGAGCAGCTATGTTTGTATTTGATTTTTCCATCTACTTGTAGACCATTTATACAGATTTTTATATGATACGTATTCAAGACTTGTCACTCTCCTTATGAGGGTTCGACTAATAATCTTTGTATTTGTAATGTCTTTCTAATCTTGAGGGATTTTATATTTTAATTTTGGTATGCATATTGGACTTCTGCTCGATTTTGGTATGCATCGTCCTACTTCTGTTACATAAGAATCCCCCACCATTCACGTTGCCCGGGGTGTCCAACCACAATGGCTAGAAACTAAGGAAGATGTGAGTTTTCCTTAGGATCACTTCCGCAGTTCGAATGGTTTGTTGGTTGGAGGATGCGGTTGCAGTTTGTTAAAGGTGATATTCGGTGACAAATAGCGGCAATACATCCATGAATGAATAACTACCTATTTACTTGGGTTTGTGTCTCCTTTTGGCATAGTGTACAACATGAAGGAAGTTTTAGAAACAAGGCTCTTTGATTTCTTCTCTTCTCATAGAGTTCAAATAACAAAAAAGACTCTAACTTTTTTCTCAGAATATCGATCGTAAAAAGTATGTGAGAAACGAAAAGGATAACACAAATGAGAAACTTTGGAAAATCGAAGAGTTTCAGCACAATAATTTGAAGTTTTGAAAGTCACGAAACATCAAAGGCTACTGACTTTTAATATAAAAATGTAAAAATCAGTAACATGAAAGGATATATGGACGAGTGCTCAATTCATTTGCATCACAAATCAACGATCTCGTTTTGAAAGTATACGCGTATGTGCATGCGTTAAAGAAGTTCTACCACATTGATTGAGGGATTCTACTGAGTTCTTCTTTCATGTGAGAGTAAATTGCCTCTGCGTATTTGTTTAGCTAAGTACGTATTGTTCATGCGTTAAGATGCACGAGCGCGGGGGGGGGGGGGGGGTTAATTTTGCTTTATTTAAAATTATTTTATGACGAGTAAGATTGAATTTGCATAGTCAATAGACTATGGAGGGAAACTAAGGTTGGATGGTTGGATTTTTTGCCTCTTAAGGTTGGAGTTAGTGATTCAACCCCTTGTGAGCTGTTGCTGAAGACATTAAAACTAGTTTTTTCGGAGGACTGTTGGGTGTTTGCTTTTTGGTGTTTACCTTAGCGAGCATTTAGATTTTCTATGTTAGTAGTTCCTACACATCTAACCTATGCTAGCATGAGATTGGAAAGGTCGCATGTGGACAGTGGGCTATGCGGTTGGTGAGCAATCAGACAAAAAGCAAGCTATGATTCAACGAAGTGCAGAACGCTACTAGCTAGTGCCAGCTATGATTCGAAAGCGAAAGCCGTTTACTTATGCAAGAAGCCGCTCTTCAAACACGTTGCATGTGTAAGAGACTGGGCAGTGGGCAATGCGGTGACGTCCATGTGTAAGAGATTGACGCGGCGGCATTTTCACTACTACACTTCCAAGTTCCAGCCTTTCGCATGAATATATTTCTTAACTTTGTTCTCTCAAATTAAAGACGAAAAAGAGAACTGCAGATGAAGGTGCTCCAGAGTCCATGGCTTATAGCTCGGCTGATGCTCCATGGCTTTGAAGATGGCGAGTCGGCTGCAATCACACTGAACGGTGGGACAGACAGACATATAAACTTTATGACAGTATACTTTATTGTTTTCATCCAGCAGGCAGGACCATGACGTCAAGTCAATTCGCTGTAGAGCATGCGCCCAATAGTACGATACGATGATTTGGTTGTGCAACACGTTTGCTCTTGGCAATCGCGGAAGCATTGAAGGTCTGCACGCGCTCCCCTAGGGTTTTGGGTCGCCTCGCACTCTTCTCCTCCCCTCGTCGTGAGGGGGGGCTCTGCTCTTCTCCTCCCCCTCTTCGTGAGAGGGGGCGCTGCCCTTGCTCCCCAACATGGCCCTGCATGAAGCATTGCGTGACGGTCTACCTCTCTCGAGGTCGATGTTTAACCCTGTGTTCGATGGCAGTATTAGCTCGTCCCGACCTGTTGAGGCTCCTCCGAGTGTCGTGAAAGCTCCTGATGCTCTGCTTGGAGGTAACCCTAACGAGCGTGCTTCTTACGCCAATGTGGTTCAGAGTCATCGGCATGACTACTATTCGGTGTTTGCTAATCAGGAGATGTCAGGTATGTATTTCCCTCATCCTACTAGTAAGGACTACATTGGTAAAGGAAAGGCTCTTCAAGATAATAGGGTAGACGACTCTACTCCTGTAGAAGTTAAGGATCATTCTTTAAACCTTGATCGTGAAGAGATAGATAAGGACGACTGCACTCTCATTATTGAGAGTTCTGCGCTTAACAGTTGGAACGTCCACCTTGAAGATAAAGTGGTGATTGCCCACTGTCACGGGCCTCGACCAGCTCAGGATCTCCTTAAGAACTGGATGAAAGTGAACTGGGAAAGTAGGGGTTTATATGCCAGGCATGTGCAATACCTTCCCAATAACTTTTTTCTTTTCTTCTTTGAAGATGTGAATAATGCTATCCAAGTTATAGCAGAGGGTCATTGGACCATTAGGAATACTCCTCTGTCTTTTTATAAGTGGTATCCTGGGTTTAACCCTAGGAATAACAAGCCTACCAAAGTGCCTGTTTGGGTGGAATTTCCCGACTTTCCGGTGGAATTTTACCCATGGCTCGAAAAATTAGGTTCATTAATCGGGAAAGTGATTGGTCAGAAACCTAAGAAAGAATTTAACCCTAAATGGGAACCCCAGATGCTTATAGAGGTTGATATTTCCAAAAATGTCAAAACGGAGCTTCTTATTAAGAACTCTGAGGGCTGCAAGTTGCATACTCAAAATGTTGTTTACAGGAACCTTCCTAATGCTTGCTATAACTGTTATAAACAAGGTCATTTAATTAAAGACTGTCCCCTGCTAGGCAAAAAGCTGGAAAAAGAAGCAGGTAATGGTGAAGTGACCCCCTCTGTATCGGCTCCCTCCAACTCGGTTCAACCTAAAGAAGACCAAGGATTCAAAAAGATCCCCCTCAAACAAAGAAAGAAAAACCCTAATGTGGTGTCTAGATCGGAGCCCCTGATCAAGGGGGTTTTCAATCCCTTTCAGGTTCTTGAGGACTTCCCTTGCAGTGGCTCCCTTGCTCCGGGTGCTGTTGTTGTTGAGGAGCAAAATTTGCAGGCTAATAAGAATGTTGAAGATACCTCGTTCAGTGGCACTCAGGTAAGTAATACCAATCTGAAATCTCAGGACAATGGTGAAATGGCCAAAATAATAGAAAAAGAAACCGTCTGTAGACCCTCTTCAAGTTCCACTTCTGCTTCTGTGTCTTCTGAAGAAGATGGTTGTGATGATATGTTTGTGGACCAAATTAATGATTTTGATGAGGATACCATTAACCAAGATGTCTCTGGTTGTCTCATCGAACAAGACGTTAATATGTCCAATGCTAGGTCTCTTAGCCCTAAAGGAAAAGTGAAGTCCAAAACTAAGAGGAAGGAAACGGCTAGGACTTCGTTCTCTGCTGTGAAGCCGGGTAAGAACCCCAAAAAGTAAGCTTCTTCTTTTTCTTTTTGTCTTCCATGGATAGTCTTAAGCTGATTTCTCTTAATACTAAAGGGCTTTCTGATCCGGTCAGAGGTAAGATGATAAATAAGTGGCTCAAAGATGCTTCTCTTGTTCCTGACTTCATATGCTTACAGGAAATTAAGATAGGAGGACCCCCTCTCATGATGAACCTGAAAACTATTTCTAACAACTGCTTTTGGGTGCACACAGATCATAAGGGCAAAGGGGGAGCGGCAATAGGTGTTGCTAATGGTTTGTGTCATTTAATTGAGGATGTGCAGATAAGTCCTACTAATCAATGGATTGCAGTTAAATGCAAAATGCCTCTCAAAGTCACTATTGTGTGTGTGTTTATGCTGCTAATCATGCTTTACAGAGATCCAAATGCTGGGAAGAAATATCTAGGATCAATGGGGACATCTGGCTGGCTGGTGATTTTAATATGGTCACTAATAGTGGTGACAGGAATGGTAATAGTGAAAATGTTATTTCTGGTTGTGAAAAGCATTGCTGGTATAACTTGATTAATAAGCATAACCTGGTAGATCTTTCTGTTAACACGGGTCACACCTGGAATAACAGGAACCAAAGCTGCTTTTTGTCTGCTAGGTTGGACAGGTTTTATATGCATGCTGCCAGGAGCCATGATTTGTGGAATTTTTGTTGTTCTATTGATCATTCTTTGTTACTGTCTGATCACTCGCCTTTGATTGTTAAATTATTCAATAACAACCCCAGCTACAGGTCTGGATGGCCTCACTTGGACTCTTCCCTGTTCAAGATCCCTGTTGTGAAGGATAAAATCTCTGATATTCTTAGGTTGCATTTTGCTCTGGATTTGTCTCCTTTTGTGGCCTGGGAGAGGGCTGTTAGAGATATCCAGGATTTGATTAAGTACTATAAGAATAAAGCCAAAGATATCAGATTCAAGAGGAGGATGATGTTTATTCAGGAGATGAATCTTCTTGAGAATTCTAACCTTGATTTGGTCGCCAAAAGAGCTAAGATTATGGATCTTCAGGAAAAAGTTAAGAAAGTGGACTACCTCCTTGCTAGAGGTGCCCTTGCCTCTTCTAGAGAATTCTGGGCAGGAAAAATGGACAAACCTAATAAGCATATGTTTGATTTGTTGAGAAAGAAAAAAGCCAGGGACTTTATCCCCCTGTTGAAAGATAATGCTGGTATTCTTGCTTCTAGCATGAAGGATAACCTTCAGGTTGCTCATAGGTTCTTTGCCAATGTATTCTCCCAGCCTCCTTTGAGAGGGGACTCTGTTTGGAGTGCAAGAGCTTCCATTGCCCTTTGTAGGAAAAAACTGGTTCCTCAGGGAATGGACTCCCTCCTTGACATGCCCCTCTCTGAAGGTGAGGTCAGAGAATCCATTAGCAAATTGAAGCCTGGGAAGTCTCCTGGCCATGATGGTTTACCCTATGAGTTTTTTCAGGATTTCAAGGAAGAGTTGGTGCCCATAATTCTCAAGATTTGGCAAGAAGCCTCTAGAAGGGGAACCCTTTCTGCTTTTATCAACACTGGTGTGATCAAATTAATCCACAAAAAAGGGCCCAAAGATGATTTAAATAACTGGAGACCCATCTCCTGCCTGACTTCTCTGTATAAAATTTTTGCCTCCATCTTGGCCAGAAGGTTGAGTCCTCTTATGGATTGTATCATTCTCCCTGAGCAAAAAGGGTTCATTAAAGGCAGATTTATTCTTGACAATATTATTACTATTTGGGAAGGGCTGGAGTATTACAATGAGCTTAATGTTGATACCTATTTCTTTAAAATTGACTTTGATAAGGCTTATGATAGGATTGAGTGGGATTTCATTCTGCAGTCTTTGCATGACATTGGCTTTGGAAAAAAATTCATTAAGTATGTTAGTATTCTTTTTGGTAATGCTTTTTCTAAAGTTTCTATCAATGGTAGTCTTTCTAGCCCCTTCAAGTTGTGCAGGTCCATCAGGCAAGGCTGCCCCTTGGCTCCCCTTCTTTTTGCCATTGCTAGTGATGCTTGAGGCTGGTTGGTCAAGGACTCCATTACCAAAGGTACCATAACAGGTTTAGTTATTCCCCAGGCCCTCTGTCCCCTGGGTCTGCAGATGTTTGCAGATGACACCAACATGTTAATGCAGGCTGAGGAAAATTCTGCGAATCAATTCCTTAAATGCCTTGAGATGTTCTGTATAGCCAGTGGTTCTGTGGTCAACCATAAAAAAACTGGTTTTTATACCACTGATAATAAGATCCCTTACTGTGTTGAGGCTGCTGGTTGTGATATTATTAAAAAAGGGACTATTTTCAGGCTGCTTGGTATTCCTATGGGCTTTGGCATCTCTAATGAGCAGAGATGGAGTTGGATGCTTGATAAGTTCAGAGCTAAAATTTATAAATGGGCTGACTTGCATCATAGTCTGTCTCAAAGAACTTTTGTTCTGAAGCATTATATCCTCCCCTCTCTGACTTATTTTCTTTCTTGCTGGCAGCCTAGTAAAAAGCAGATGGGGCAGGCCATCTCTCTGGCTAGAAATTTTTTATGGGGTGGCTCAAGAATTCCCAAAGTTGCTTGGAGTATCTGTTGTATGAAGAAGATGGAAGGGGGCCTTGGCCTCATCTGTCCTTCCCGGATGGCGATTCAAATGGCAGCCAAGTGGATTGTTAGATCTATTTCCTCCAATGACTTTTGGGCTTGTTTGATTAAAAGAAATATTAACAGGTTTTATGTTAAGAATAATAAGAGATGGGATGATTGTTCTCTGTGGGATGTGATTGCTTCTCCTGTTGAATTTGTGCCTAAGGGTAGCCCACTTATATGTAATTTTTGGAAGGCTTGGATGGTAGTTAAATCCAATTATACCCTCCCTATTTGGTTTGCTAACAATTCTTCCTTCATTGAGCAGGACTCTATTTGGCTGGGCTGGTCTGAAAGATCCACCCATCAGACCTTCCCTATCAGATGGAATAAATGCAGGAAAAAAGGCTTTGCTCATTGGAAGGACTTGATGACTGAAGGTGAAGTTGTAGACAATAATTATATCCTGGATTCTGATGGTTTGTCTGTGCAATGTAAACAGATTCTCCTGGGCAAGAAAGAGCAGCTGCTGGAAAAGCTGGAGGCCAACTTATGGAAGAAGGAGATTACTCTCCAAGTTTTGGCTGACGACATGATAAGCTCCTACAGGAGGTGTGTCAGAAGCATAAAAGAGATCTCGGGAAAGCTCAACAAGAAATGGGGTCTTCAATGGTCCCACCTGTAGTGGAAGTATAGATTTCAGTGTACTTGGGCCTTCCCTCTCTCCAACAAGCAGTCCTGTCTGAACTGGCTCATTCTTCACAAAGGTGTCTGGACTGGAAGCCTTGCTAGGAAGTATAAAATTGATGCTGGACTCTGCAAACTCTGTGGTAAAGAAGAGGATTTGGAACACTTATTCATCAAGTGTAAATTTGCTTCCAGATTCTGGGAGTGCATCTGGTCCTTCTGTCGGATTCAGGGGCTCAAACTTCCTAGTTCTAAAGATATCTTGATTGGTGAATCTTGTGGCCTAGACATCCTTTTGTGGCAGATTATCAGAAACCACTTCTTTTGGTCTATTTGGAAAAATAGGAATAATGCCATTTTTAGTTTGAGGAGCAAAGATCACTTTTTCTCCTGTCTTATGGGAATGAGAAAAATTCTCAACCTTTGCCTTACCTCTTGTCAAGATCCTCAAACGGTCCCTATGAGCCCCTTTATGATTTTGAAGAACAACCGATGTAATGTTTGGAAAGCTAAACTCCTCCTCATGTACTCAAAACCTAGGAGGGACATGATCACTTTTCTTGATGATTATGTTAATTACTACCTCATGTGAGGTCTCCCCCTCTCTCTTGAGAGAAGTTCGTCTGCTGTTGTAATCTTGTTTAGCATCAATTTTATTCTTCCTGTTTTTCTCAAAAAAAAAAAAAATAGTACGATACGATGTGTAGACAGCCTTCTCAAATGATAGACTACTAGACCGTCAAAATACAACACTGCGATGCGCCTCCAGAGTCCACCGCTGTGGATATGCACATAATACATTCAACATGCCATCGCTGCCTAAAGCACTACAGAAGTGCAGGGACTTAGAAATGCCGGCCAAGAAGACGTTGGGAACTAGGAGCGTCGGGCGTGTCTGGTTCTGCTGACATTATGACGTCCGACAGATCGGAAAGAGTGCACACTATGCATGAAGTTTTAGACTATCACAACATTCTTTGATTTCTTCTCTTCTCATAGAGGTCAAATAACAGAAAGATTCTAAATTTTTATCAGAGTATCGATCATAACACCTATGTGTGAAACGAAAAGGATAACACAAATGAGAAACTTTGGAAAATCCAAAGATTTCAACACAATAACTTGAAGATTTGAAAGTCAGGAAACATCAAAGGCAACTGAATTTTCATATTCAAGTGTAAAAATCAGTAAGATCAAAGGATACTGTCTAGCATCACTATGGAGGAGCACTAAATTCATTTGCATCACAAATCATCAATGTCGTTTTGAAAGTATAAGCATATGTGCATGGGTTCAAGAAGTTCTATCACATTGATCGAGGGATTCCATTGAGTTCTTCTTTCATGTGAGAGTAAATTACCTCTATGTATTTGTTTAGCTAAGTACGTATTATTCATGCATTAAGATGTACGGGGGTGGGTGTGGGGGAGGAATGATTTTGCTTTGTTGTTATGACGAGGAAGATGGAATTTGCATAATCAATAGATTATGGAAAGATCAAAGAAGATGAACCGGCGGGTCCAAGCACATTATCTGAGTTGGCTAGTCGGACCTTTTGCCTCTTAAGGTTAGAGGTATGCTTAGTGCAAGCATGGAAAACAGGGTTCCTTGCAACTATCAATGCACTCTGACCCTTAATGAAGACGGTGGTGGTAGAAGACTGACCAACACCCAAATCAGCCATAAGGTGTCTTAACCACACACACTCAATAGTCGCTATGAAAGCTACCCTATACTCAGCCTTACAACAGGAAGTGGCTAGAGTAGGCTGCTTCTTTCTTAACCAAGATAACATGAGCTACCAAGCATGAAGCGAAATCCACTAGTGGACTCACAAATGTCATAGCAACAAGCCTAATCAGAGTAAAAAAAAAGCATGTAAATCTGGTGGTAGTGATCCCCCTTTGGGATAAAACAATCCAAGTAGTCGGGTACCACTCAAGTAGCAAAATATGCACTTAACGGCCTACCAATGCTTGACACCTAGGCAATGGATAAACGTGCTTATCTGTCTCCATAGGAAGGGCAATAGGTTTGCAGTCATCAATGCCAAAACATTGCAATAATGTGTTAATATATTTCATTTGACACAAAGCCATTCCACCATCAGCTTGCATTAATTGAATTCCCAAATAATGATGCAAATGCCCCAAATCAGACATCTCAAATGAGGCATGCAAATCAGCCTTAAAATCAAGAATATGCATGTCATGAGGACTAGTAAGCATCATGTCACCAACATACACAACAATGATTAGAAGCACATCATTAACATGCTTAATATATAAGGTGCTTTTGGTTGGAGTGTTCTCCAAACCATATGCAATCAAATAGGCATGTATCTTTTCACACCAAGCAGGTGGTGCTTGCTTTAAACCATATAACGTCTTCTTTGACCTGCAAACTTGGTTTTCATGCCCTTTCTACACAAAGCCATGAGGCTGAATAACATACACTTCTTCATGAAAGTCACCATTTAGAAATGCAATTTTAATGTCCAAGTAATGTACATTCCAACCATGATGAGCTGCAAGTGCACAAATGCTACGAACAATATTCATTCGGCATGTAGGTGCAAAGGTCTCATCAAACAACGCATAACCCTTTGCAACAAGCACCCTAGCCTTATACCTACCAACTGTTCCATCAGGCTTATGCCTCAGATTGTATACCCACTTAGTGCCAATGGCCTTCTTGCCAAGAGGCATCACATAGAGGCCAGGTACCATTTTTCATGATAACATCATACTCCGATTGCATACCAGCCATCCAATTTTCAAAATTTTGTGCTTCATCAAATGAAGTAGGCTCATTCTCATCATAGAGAATAGATACAACCATATCATAAAAACCTGATGCAAACGAGGCACTATAAGAGCTTGAATGAGTACGGAATGATAGAGGTGCATTTAATTTGTTGTCATGAAAAGTCTGCACCAACCATTTTAGCATAGTTTTTGCCTCCTCAATATCAACTCTCTCATCAACAAGTGCATCATGTAAATCTGCATCCAAAATGGAGTGATTTGCATCATCACATGAAACCTAAAAAGGCTAAGAATTTGCTTCATTAGGACCAGGACTAGACTGTCCACCTGTAAAAAGAGGTAGCAAAGTATCATACATGCCTTTCGAGCTAACAGATGTCTCCTTTGTACACGAAAGCAAAGGTCGAATAGCATCTTGCACAAAAACAACATCAAGACTAACCAAAATGTGTTTAGTCTATGGATGATATAGATGATAGCATTTTTTTCTGAACTATAGCCGACAAAAATACATTTTATTGCTTTATCATTCAATTTCCTCTTATGTTGTCCCAACAAATTTTCTCTATAGTAGGTGCAATAGGAATCGCAATACGAATAGGAAGTTGTATAATATCACCATCTTTGACATCATCTGCATCAGCTTCAGTACCTGTATTTGCAGATGTAATAGGATGTTTTTCAACACCCTACACAAAATTCCACAGTCCTTTTGCGACCAATACATGACGCATCATATAAGCCCACAATGGGTAATTCGTACCATCCAACTTATCCTCAATAGCCAACATACGAAATACATTAGTGCTTTTCGCCATGGCCACTAATTAAAATACCTTGATGCAAAAATATGAATGTATCTAAAAAAGTTGAGTAGAACTAGCCTAATGAGTTCTGCTAAAACTATAGTAGACTTTGAGATGCTTATACTCGCGAACTAAAACCTGTATATATCTTTGGCATAAAAAGAAAAAATAGATTGCACATGCATTGTGATAGTGCATTTGGAGGTCGAAACAAGCTCACATCACAATTTTGACACCACATAGCAAAATTGTTTTGATCTCGTAATCAACCTAAGTATGCTCACCAAATTTCATGCAATTCTGAGATTGTGACCGAAGGGGTGTCGACGATGCCCTAGATGAAGCAGCGACCTGTTGTGATACCGATTGCTGGAGTTAGATGTCTACAAAAGCATGCGAATAGCACAAGGAAGAAGAAGAAGCTTGGAGCACAACACACAATACTGAATGTATTACCACTAGAATGTAGAAAGATAAGTAACCTATTAGGGCTATAGTCATATATACAAGCTAGGGAAAAAACCTCCTATAGAGGAAAAGAGTTCCACAATGGTCCTATAATGTTCACACACATCACTATCTAAACATATCAATAGCAGTTTTGTGCTAGCATCAGACATGATGACGACATGGTGGTAGAAGCAAACAAACCATAGCATGGCTACCTTCAGTAGCCACCAGCTACAATTATGACGGAGACAGTGTGGGTGCTGACATTATGAGGTGGGGGGATACTTGTCTTCTTATTTTAATGCATTTCTAGCTAAACATGGGATAAGATATCATCTTACAATGCCAACACCTCATAAAAATGGAGCTGCTGAAAGGAAGAACAAGTCACTCATGGAGATGGTGAGGTCTATGGTCAAAAGTCAAGCTTTATCACGTAGTTTTTTGGCTTGAGGCTATTATGTGTGCAACATATGTACCCAACATTTAACCCACCAATGCATTGCAGTCTATCACTCCATACAAAGCTTGGAATGGTCGCAAGCCATCAACTACTCATCTCTGTGTCTTTGGTTGTTGGGCATATGCATTAGTGCCTAAACAAAAATGCATAAAACTGCATGATAAAAGCAATTAAATGTACTTTTGTTGGGTATAGTTCTAAAAGCAAAGGCTATTATCTATATCTGTTATACTTTATGGAATAATGGAATGTTATATGGATTTTAATGTGTTGAGGTTCTTTAATGTGATTTGTGATTTGATTTAGAAGATGAAGACTCATGAGGGTGTAAACACACGTGGACTTATTTAAATATTTTTGGAGATATTTAGAAGAATATTTAGAAGAATATTTAGAAGATAGTATTTTAGTTATTTTTTGTAAAAAATAGTAGATCACTTCAAAAGTGATGTTTTTGTTAAAATAGTAGATCACGAATTTGTAAATAAAGCAGATTTTCTGAAAAGAATGCTTTTCAAAGCACGGTGCTCATGTATCTTCTATTTAAGGGGTAATTAAAAATACATGTAAATACACATGCTCTGATACCACTATTGACCTTCGGAGCCCGTAGATGTACGTATGCAGAGGATAGTACACAAACAAAATCTCACAAAAATATTCAGAGAATAGAAAGAGACGAGAGACTTGATACCAGATTGGGTACAATCTCCCCCACATACTCTGATGGACGAGTACTTTCTCATGCACTTGTTTTTCTATGAATAGTACTATTTTAGATTTATTATGTTGTTATTCTTTAGATAATCCAAGTAATTGGGATGAGAAAGTTCCTTTACTACAGTTTGCATATAATAACACAAAACATACCACTACTAGACATGCACCATATGAAGTTCCTTAGGTAAAAAGCTTCCCACTCCCATAACTATCACTCAAACTCACATACATATGGCTGATTCTTTTGCAGAAGATCGTATTTCTACACTTCATGAGGTTCAGTGAGCACATTGAAAAGAGTCTAGAACATTACATGTGTAATGTTAATAAGAAATGAGTAGGTAAATAGTTTAATGAAAATGGCTTTGTATGTTTAGAAATAATTAAAAGACGTTTGAAAAAATATTTCACAACATCCTAAAGCTAAACTTGCACGACATTATTATGGACCTTTTTGTATTATTCAGAAAATTAATGAGAATGCTTTTAGACTAGACATACCTTCTCATGAAAATATACATAATTCTTTTCATATTAGTTTATTGAAATCTTGTAAAGGAACTTTACCACAAGCTCCTATTTTAGATGATCCTCCATTACTTGAAGAGGATGTTGAAATTTTAATTCCAAAGCAAATACTTGATTATGATGTTATTATTGCACACACAGGTAAACAATATCATAGATATTTAGTTAAATAGAAAAATACCTCACTTGAAGAATCTCAATGGATTCATAAGACATCACTTACGCCACATTATGATCATTTGATTTCTAAATATCAGTTGTTGATATATTTAGGTAGTGATGTGTGTGAACACACTAGGACCGTCGGGGCACTTTTTTCACCCTTTAGGAGGTTTTTCCCCCCGGCTTGTATAAATGCCTATTACCCTATTGGGTTACTTATCTTTGTACATTCTCTAGTAATACATTCAGTATTTGTGTTGTGCTCCAAACTTCTTCTTCTTCCTTGTGTTGTTCACGTGCTTCCGTAGACGTCTAACTCCAACAATTGGTATCAGAGCAGGTCGTCGCTTCATCTAGGGCGTCGTTGACACTCCTCCAATTAGAGTCTCAGAATCACATAAATTTTGGTGAGCATACTCAGGGTGTTTCAGAGATCAAAACGGCTTTGCTCTGTGGTGTCGAAATCACAATTTGAGCTCGTTTTGATCTCCAAATGCACTATTGGAGTGCTTGTGTATGCTATTTTGTCTTTTTATGCCAAAGGTATATACCAGTTTCGATTCGCCAGTATAATCATCTCGAAGTCTGCTACAAGTTTAGCATAATTCATCTTGGCATTTTTATTCAACTTTTTGAGATACAGTTAGTTTTCTACATTAAGGTATTTTATTCATCTACCATAGGTGAAAGCAGTGATGTATTCCGTATGTTGGTTATTGAGGATAAGTTGGATGGTACCAACTACCCGTTATGTGCTTATATGATGCGACATGTATTGGTTGCAAAAGGACTGTGGAATATTGTGCAGGGTGTTGAAAGATATCCTGTTACACCTGCGAATATAGGTACTTCAAATACGAGTGCTGAAGCTGATGGAGATGGTGTCGAAGATGATGATATTCTATAGATTCATGTTCGTGCTCCGGTTTCTACTGCACCTACTGCAAAGCAGATTCGTTGGGATGGGAGATGCATTTTTAGCTTTGTCTGTCAAACATGCCATTATTCCTCACATTTGCTCTTGCAGAACAGCTAAGGATGCTTGGGATACACTTACCACATTGTACCAAGCTAGGAATGAGGCCCATGTTGGTTACCTCCGAAAACAGTTGGAGAGTGAGCATACGAATGAAGGTGATTCTATGGACAATTTTCTAACAAAGATCAAAGATTTGACGGAAGAGTTAATTTTGATTGATGAAGTTATACCAGATAGCTCACTTGTGCAGACCGTTGTGAATGGTCTTCCTGATTCATATCGGAGTTTTGCTTCTACTCTTCGGTTGATGATGAAAGGCAATCCAAATGCCTTGTCATTTGAGGAGTTACTCTCTGTTCTATTGCAAGAAGATCAGTCGAGGTAGAACAGGTCCATTATGTGTGTTGCAGATCAAGATTTCCTGGCTAGTTAGAAGGGGAAAGGAAAATGGAGCTCTTCAATTAGTAAGCAAAAATCTGCTAATTCTGCACATTTGAAGAAGGAACACAAAGATGAGAAGAAATCAGAAAAGCAAAAATTGTTTTGCAAGTACTCTAAAGGAAATGATCATATCATAAAGAACTCTCCTAAACTAGCTGCAAAAGAGGCAAAGAAAAAGAGTTTGCTAACCTTGTGCAGGATCAAGAATGGGCGTTTACTACTGTTTGTAGTTTTGACCCATCTTCTCATGAGTAGTGCATGTCTATAGTAGACTCAGATGTTTGGTACTTTGATAGTGGGGCAACCAAACATATTACCTCGCAGCACAGTTTCTTCTCTTCACTCGAGCTTTCCCCTACAAGGAATACTGTCACATGTGCCAACAACTCCTCTTATCCTATCATGGGAGTTGGTAAGATCATTCTGACTATTGCTGATGGTAGTTCTTTCACTTTTTCAGATGCTTTTTTTGTGCCAAGGATCAAGAAGAATCTGTTATCAGTTTTTGCATTATCCAAGATTGTCTTGGTTGTGAAATTTGTTGATGATAGATGTACACTTCATGATCTGTCAAATGATGATGTTATTATTGCTTTTGGCATTTTATGTCGTGGGCTCTATAAGCTCATAGACTATGAGAAATCGGTGAATGATTTGGCATGTGGAGTACATGGTTATGTCAGATGTAAAGCTTTGGCATGCACGCTTTGTTCATTTGAACTTTACTAGTTTGCTACGCCTGCAGAAATCTGAAATGGTGTCCTCTTTGCCCAAACTTGAGACACCCGGTAAACATGTATGTGAAGGTTGTATTTTGGGCAAAATGCAGCATTCCTCATTTCCAAAAGATGGTTCAATTCGGGCTACTCAAAAATTGCAACTTGTTTGTAGCAATGTCTGTGGTCCTATGCAAACACCCTCTTTTGGAAATTATCTTTACTTCGTAACTTTCATTGATGATTTTTTCAGGCATGCATGGGTATATCAACTCAAAGCAAAGTCCGAAGTGTTTATGTGCTTCAAACAATTTGTGGTATTGGCTAAAAATATGTCAGCATGTAAAATGGGCACCCTCTGTTTTGATCAAGGGGGGGAATATATGTCGTCTGATTTTAATGCATTTTTGGCTTAATGTGGGATAAAACATCAATATACAGTGCCGTATACACCTCAATAGAATGGAGTTGCTGAACGGAAGAGTAGGTCACTCATGGAGATGGCGAGGTGTATGGTCAAGAGTCAGGCCTTACCACATAGTTTTTGGCTTGAGGCTGTTGTGTGCGCAGCATATGTACTTAATAGGTGTCCCACTAAAGCACTATAGTCTATCACTCCATATGAGGCTTTGCATGATCGCAAGCCATCTCTTGCTCATCTGCATGTTTTTGGTTGTCTGGCATATGCATTAGTGCCTGAACAACATCGTAGAAAATTGGATGATAAAGAAGTAAAATGTATTTTTGTTGGCTATAGTTCTGAAAGTAAAGGCTATCGTTTGTATCAGCCATAGACTAAATGCATTCTGGTTAGCCATGATGTTGTTTTTGTGGAAGATGCTATTCAGCATTGATTTCATGTACTAAGGAGACATTTGTTAGCTCCAAAGACATGTATGATATGTTGCTGCCTCTTTTTATAGGTGGACACTCTAGTGGTGGTCCTAATGAGTCAACTTCTCAGCCTTTGCAGGTTTCATGTGATGATGCAGATCATTCCATTTCTAATGCAGATTTGCATGATGCACTTGATGATCAGAGAGCTGATACTGAGCAAGCAAAAACTATGCCAAAATGGCTAGTGCAAACTTCGCATGACAGCAAATTAGATGCACATCTATCATATCGTACTCGATCAGGCTCTCATAGTCCCTGTTTTGCATCAGATTTCTATGCTATGGTTGCCTCTAGTCTCTGTGATGAGACTGAACCTATTTCGTTTGATGAAGCACAAAATTTTGAACATTGGATGGCTGCAATCCAATCTAAATATGATGCTATTATGAAGAATGGTACTTGGTTTTTATGTGACTTGCCTCCTGGCAAGAAAGCCATTGGCACAAAGTGGGTATACAAGCTGAAGCATAAAATTGATGGAACAATTGACATGTATAAGGCTAGGGTTGTTGCAAAGGCTTATGGGCAAGAGAGAGGAATTGATTTTGATGAGACCTTTGCACCTACTTGTTGAATGACTACTGTTCATAGCATCTGTGCACTTGCAGCTCATCATGATTGCAATGTACATCACTTGGATATCAAAACAGCATTTCTGAATTGTTACTTGCATGAAGAAGTGTATGTTTTTCAGCCCGGTGGCTTTGTGCAGAAAGGGCGTGAGAACCAAGTGTGCAGGTTAAAGAAGGCATTATATGGTTTAAAGCAAGCATCACATGCTTGGTATGAAAAGATACATGCCTATCTGATTGCACATGGTTTTGAGAGCAGTCGAGCTGAAAGCATCTTATATGTTAAGCGTGCTAATGATGTACTTCTGATCATTGTGGTTTATGTTGATGACATGTTGCTCATTGGTCCTCATGAGAGGCATATTACTGATTTTAAGGCTGATTTACATGGCTCATTTAAGATGTTTGATTTGGGGCATTTGCATCACTATTTGGGCATTGAGTTTATGCATGTTGATGGTGGAATGGATTTGTGTCAAATGAAATATATTGACACATTATTGCAGCATTTTGGCCTTGAAGACTATAAACCTATTGCCATTCCTATGGAAATAGGTTTACGACTGAGTCTTCATGATGTTGGAGATGCATTTGATGTTGTTCTCTATCAAACAGGCTATTGGATTGTGATTTAGTTATGCATTTCTCGGCCAGATATTCAGTTTGGTGTCTCATAGATGAGCATGTTTATGCATTGCCCATGGGTCAAGCATTGGTAGGCAGTTAAGTGCATCTTTCACTACTTGAGTGGTACTCGGCTAGTTGGTTTGTTTTATCCCAAGAGGGGATCACTACCGCTAGATTTGCATGCTTTTCCTAACTGTGATCGGGCTGGTTTCGATGACACTCGTGTGTCCACTAGTGGTTTTTGCTTCATGCTTGGTAGCTCATGCATATCTTTGCTGAGCAAGAAGCAGCCTACTGTGGCTACTTCTAGTTGTGAGGCTGAGTATAGGGCAAGTTTCATAGTGATTGTTGAGTGTGTGTGGCTCAGACGCATTATGGCTGATTTGGGTATTGGTCAATCTTCTGCCATCACCATCTTCACTAACAAATAGAGCGCATTGGCAGTTGCGAGGAACCCTGTGTTCCATGCTCGCACTGAGCACATTGAGGTGCATTATCATTATGTTAGGGAGAGGTTCTCTGATGGGGAGATCAGCTTGGCATATGTGCCCATGTAGGAGAACATTCTAGACCTTTTAACGAAGGCTCTGCCTAGGGAGAAATTTGAAGCTTTCCAAAAAGCTTTGGGCTTACTTCCTTTTGTGGATTGATTCTACATAGCTTGACACTTCCTTATACATGAGTGCTAGCTCCTTGTTCACTGCATCACTCCCAGGGAGGATTTGTTGATATATTTAGGTAGTGATGTGTGTGAACACACTAGGACCATCGGGGCACTTTTTTACCTCTTTAGGAGGTTTTCTCCCCCGGCTTGTATATATGCCTATTGCCCTAATGGGATACTTATCTTTGTACATTCTCTAGTAATACATTTGATATTTTGTGTTGTGCTCCAAGCTTCTTCTTCTTCCTTGTGTTGTTCACGTGCTTTCGCTGACGTCTAACTTGAGCATCATTCACATTCACATTAAATTCCATTTTTCCAATTCCATGCATGCATTTTTACATGGAACATGCTTATTATTGTTCAATGATGGGACATGTGACTGGCCATCCATGTCTACTTTATTCTTATCAAATGAGTTGAGTTGCTTGTCAATTGGGAGGCATGTTATACTTTATGGAATAATGAAATGCTATATGGATTCTAATGTCTTGAGGTTTTCTAATGGGATTTGTGTTTGATTTAGCATGTGAAGACTGATGAGAATATTTAGAAAATAGTATTTTAGTTGTTTCTTGTAAACATAATAGATCGCTTTAGAAAGCGATGTTTTTGTAAAAATAGTAGATGACGATTTTGTAAATAAAGGAGTTTTTTTGTAAATGCATGCTTTTTGAAGCGTTCCCTCATGTATGTTCTATTCATAATGTAATGAAAAATACCTATAGATACACATGCTCTGATAGACTCTTCCATCAGAGTATGTGGGGGGAGATTGTACCCAATCTAGCGTTAAGTCTCTTGTCTATTTCTATTCTTTGAGTATTTTGTGAGATTTCATTTATGTACTATGCTCTGCATACGTGCGTCTATGAGATCCAAAGGTCAATAGTATCATCCACAATTTAAACAAATTTTGGTTAGCTGTGATGTTGTTTTGGTTGAAGATGTGATTCAACGTACCATTACTTTTATGTACTAAGGGGACATCAGTTAGCTCCAAAGACATGTATGACACTTTGTCGATTCTTTTTACAGGTGGACAATCTAGTGTTAGTCCTCATGAGCAAATTTCTTAGAATTTAGAGGTTTCACATGATGATGTAGATCATTCAATTTTTTATGCACATTTACATGATGCACTTGTTGATGAGAGGGTAGAGAAGGTAAAGATTTTAAGGCTGATTTGAATGCCTCATTTGAGATGTCAAATTTAGGGCATTTGCATCATTATTTGGGCATTCATTTTATGCAAGTTGATGGTAGAGTAGTTCTCTAACAAACAAAATATATTGAAACATTACTGCTATGTTTTTTCTTGAAGATTGCAAACCTATTGCCACTCTTATGAAATCCTTTTTTTGGCTGAGTCTTCATGATGTTGGAGATGCATTTGATCTTTTTTTCTATCGGCCACGTGTTAGAAGCTTGATTTACTTATGCATTGCCCTCGTGTCAAGCATTGGCTAGTGGCTAAGCACATCATTTTCTACTTGAGTGGTACCAGAGTACTTGGATTGTTTTATCCCGAGTGGGGATCACTACCAACAGATTTACATGGTTTTTTTTACTATGACTCAGCTAGTTGCTATGACACTCATGTGTACACTAGTGGTTTTTGCTTCATGCTTGGTAGCTCATGCATCTCTTGGTTGACAAAGAAGTAGCCTATTGTGGCCACTTCTAGTTGTGAGGGTGAGTATATGGCAGCTTTCAAAGTGACTGTTGAGTGTGTGTGGCTTAGACACCTTTTAGTTGTTTTGTTGTTGGTGAGTCTTTTTCCAGCACCATCTTCAGTAATGATTAGAGTGCATTTGAAGTTATGAGGAAACCTATGTTCCATGCTTGCACTAAGTGCATTTAGGTGCACTATCATTATGTGAGGGAGAGGTTCTCTGTTGGAGAGATTCGTTTTGCATATGTGCCCACATAGCTATTTCTAACATTCTGTCCACCTTCTAAAGATCATTGTCCTCAATGATCAAAGAGGAGACTAAGAACGAACACCCTTCCAAGATACCCAAGAATCTAGAGTGAACTAGTTCTTCATGTAATTCTCCTATTTAGCATCTTGTCTCGAATATATGGTGTCACCTCTTTGTGATGCTCAGAAATTCTGCGAAGTCTAGTCTATGCCTTAGCAAACCTTGCTAATTCTTGGCCCTTACTTCAAGTCCTATAAACTCTATGGATCTTCCACCTTAGAGACATGTAATCTAAAGACATTCTATTAGAACCTTCTAACTATCTACCAATAGTTCCTTTGTCTTCTGCACATGTGTAGGACACTTTTGTGACATATATGCAACTAGAAGTTATGGATGTATCCTACCGTCTTAGGAGGAAGCGAACTCACTGCCTTCATGCATTGTAGCTATGTCTATCCCCTTCTATCTTCTCCTCTAACATATTTTCTCGTAACATATCCTATGAAATCTTATTTTTCTTTTGGGTTTGACACTCTATCCAAAGAACATATTTATAATGTTACTATATTGGTCTAAATCTGAACCTCTCATGTAATCAGAAGATAATGTTATGTAGAAGATAGTGGACCATTATCTTCTAGATAAGATCTAAATCTCATAATATTCTTTCTGCTAAAAATTGATATCGCAAAAACCTATAGTCTATAGATATGTCATCTATACATCTGGTGGATCTTCTACTATCTTCTTGATAAATAGAAGTTGTCCCTTTTAATCTTTTCTATTCTTGATTTCTTTGAATCTTGAGACATAGTGTGTGCACACTGAAGGATGTACTTATCGTTGTGTCTTAATCCCTTCCTTTATTTTTACTGACCTTAACACACATATAAAGTTTTTAAAATTCTTCTTACTTTTCTCCTTCTCAATCATGTTTATTATTCCGATTTCTTGAAATATCTTACTTGCAAACCTTTCCTTTCCATTTATCATTTCCAATTAGTATTGGAAAATGGACTTGACTTGTTTGCTTTACAGAGAAATTAAATCATCTTTCCCTCCTTCAATAGAGTCTTCATTGATGGCTCTAAACTTATAGATCTACCATAATTTCTTGCATACTTGGTGTGTGTACCCTCTCCATGTAAACTTCCAATAGACTTGGTACTTTTCACCCTTTGTGTACTTAAACATATAACATTGATCCACTTCACCACTTTATTCTGTTTGACCTACTTGGTCAATTTTTATGATGTCATATGGATAGAGACATCAAACTTGTTTCTCAACTTGTTTTCCTTTTAGAACTATTTCTCTTGCTTGTAGACCTTATATTATTGTATAATCACTCCCTGCTTGAGATCAACCTTGCTTTGTCTAGTAAATGCAAACCTTGCTTTGTTGTGTCATGATCCTTACTGAGAATTTTGACCACAACTTTGCCTTGTCTACTTACTACAAACCTTGCCTTGTTACTTAACCTTGTCTCTCTTGGATAGGGATTTAGACTATAGGATTGCTTTGTTTGCACTTTCCAAACCTTGATTTCTGTATATCTTGGCCATTCTCTCTTTAGTATTTGACCTAAAGACTTGCCTTATTTGCTCTCTAGAAACCTTGTTTTTCTGTGTATCTTGATCATCCTATTTGGAGTTCCTGGCCTACAAAGTTTCCTTGTCTGCTTAATGAAGATGAGTCCACGTAGGATCTCTATTCTTCATTCTTAGGTAGATCAATAGATGGAACTATCCCATTTGCTCATATTGAACTATTATGGATTCAAGATTTGATTGCTTCTATATAACTAGTAGTTTTGAGGTCCATGTCTTAACTTCTAGATCTAGGAAGCTCTTACATGACTTTTCTTCTACCATTTCTAACTATGGCATTCTAATCAAACTTGATTTTCACGTTTTTATTCCAAAATTCTGAAGTCTATGCTTCTTGTGGAGTAAACTCCTTTGTTCTATACACATAGAAATGTGAACTAGAACTCAAAGCTATGTAGTTATCATAACTACTTATGAACTAGATACTTCATTTATAAGCATCCTAAACTTGTAGTTGTTCTTAGAATTGTCTTTGAAGTTTTCAAAATACCTTGCAATATCTCACCTCTAAGTTTCTAACTCATGAGACCTTGGTAAAAACCAGCCCTTGTCTCAATTTGTCCTTTATACAAAAGGGTGATTCTTTTTATTGAAATTTATTTAAGGTTTTCCAAATTCTTATCTCTTTGTAGTTGTAGTGCTTAACATATTTCTCTTTTAAATCCTAACTTTATTCCTTTTGATCACAATGCTACTTGCATTCTTTCTTGATCATGGAATCTTTTAGAATGAACTATCCTCTATTCTAGGTTCTAACTAGACATCCTAGGCTATGAAACTACTAAGTTCCTTATTCTAGTGACCTTGCCAACACTTGCCCTTGTCTTACAACCTCCCTTAGTCTTATACTTGACTTATTTATCTTTACTTTAAGAATTGAATTCAATGATACCATACATGTGATATCTACTACATATCCACAAGCTTATGTTTTCCTTTGATCAGAATGCTACTAGTCAATGTTATATATCTTTGGGTGTTGTAGAGCTCTATTGAAGATCTTTTTCAATCATAAAATCCTAAGACCTTTGGAACTCCCACCCCAAATTCTTTGTCTAGAGGTATCTTAAGGTCCTCTCTAAGATCTATTGAGTCACATCATCATAAGATATTAGGACTCATTCCTCTTGAATTTCTTATTCCTTAACTTTGGCATTACTTTTCCCTTGTTTTATCCATTGCTTCAAACATAAGACTATGTTTGAATCAACCAAAAAGTTCTTATAATCTCTTCAAAGAACAACTATGAGCACTATTTCAGCTTCTTTCACATCAAGAATTATGTTGGCAATGGTTGAACTTCTACTTTATTTATGATACTTTTATGTTTTACTTCATCCTTACTTGAAGTGTTCTAGAGGTTTTCAAGAATCAAAGCGTGGTCTCATGCAGTACATGCAATTTTAAAAAGATTAGTATAAATTTTAGAAAATTATGCAAATTCAAGCTTTACAAACATCATACTATGTTTCTGCATTTGCAATCTGACAAGTAATCACATGAATAAACCATTGGATTTCTAGATCTTCTGTTTGTTCAACTGGTTCTGATCGAGCAATTCATTCTAAGTACTAGCATATACATATTGTAATAAAGTAAGTCTATGATCCAAGGGTCTGGCCGGTTCA
Source organism: Ceratopteris richardii (assembly GCA_020310875.1). Classification (NCBI taxonomy): domain Eukaryota; kingdom Viridiplantae; phylum Streptophyta; class Polypodiopsida; order Polypodiales; family Pteridaceae; genus Ceratopteris; species Ceratopteris richardii. The sequence goes on along the minus strand of CM035423.1, from coordinate 14,613,744 downwards.
GACAGATCTGAAATCGGACACCGTTTGGTCATCCGTGTGTATGACCAAAGATCTCGAGTTTAGACTTACTAGGAGTTCTTGTGCTCTTGTAACCAAGTAATCCACTTAGCCTAATGGTTAAGACTCAAGGGTGTGAAGGACGAGGTCTTGGGTTCAATCCCCATGAGGTACATGGGAAGAGTATTTTGCCCAAAGAGCTCTAGAACCTTCTAGAAGCATCCACTGGACACTTGGCGCACATGTAGCTACATGGCTGACACTTGGATGATTAGCATTCACTTGCCCAAGAAGGTAGTCCCTTGGAGAGAGCTATATATAGAGGCATTTGGTTGGGAGGAGAGTCATCTCTCTAGTATGTGGTGGTCGTAATCCTTGCTCTCTTGCATTGGTATCAGAGCTTGTAGGTTGAGATCTATGGAGACTTTTGGCTTCATCGTTTTTCTTGTAAGCTCTTGTTGAGCTGCGTCGAAATTCCATTACTGTAGCACTTCTTCATCGTTGTCAAATTACTCCTCGCCGTAACAGTCATTGGAGGTTAGATTGCCCAAAATGATTATGCGTACCATATGAACTTAGGGGATTCGAACCCCCGCCCCCCCGACTGGGGCGCACTGGTCTATCCAAGGAGCCCACGGACGTTGATGCTGCACATTGGAGATGCAGACATCATATATTGTTGCACGCCAGCGCTGAGGAGCAAAAGAAGTCGAAGTGCTTCTGGTGTGTGCCCGCGAGTAATCGAACTCAGGATTTATAGTTTAGAGCGCACCCGCCTATCCACAAGCTCACGCACGCTGATAGAACATTACTCCGCAGCAGTTTAAATGCGTTTAGCTTCCGATTGAAGACAACCAAGAGCACAAAAAGGTCTAAATTCTCTGTGTGCTGCCAGCGAGAATCGATCCCTCGCCCCCCAGTACTGCGATCGCTTATCCACTAAGTACAGGAGGGTTCGTGACGTGTATCTAAATGGGCATAGTTTGTATATATTTTTGGCGCAGAATAAGGCCTTATGAAGCAGCAAAAGTATTTACGACTTCTGCTGTGAGCCGAGGATTCGATCTTGGAACCTCTATCGTTGGAGGCGCTCGTCTATCCACGAAGAAAAGAATACTCTGTAATCGGCATCAGCAGTTCTGATCTGATTTGTGCGTAGAATTACAAAGGAGTTGGGCGCCTGGAATTGATCTCGTGACCTTGTGGAAAGGCCACAATGATTTATCCACTGAAGTAGAGGTCTTTTGCGATCACTTTCTGTGCATATTTTATTCAGTTCGGATTTTATCTCTGCTCTGCTAATCCTGAGCCGAGATCTTCTCATTCTGATTAATCTTTGGAGTTTGCTGATTACCCCAACCAAATCCGATTGCATATCTTTGGTGAGCAAATCCGAAGACTACCAAAGTTTTGAGCAAAGTTTGATGGAAGTGGAGTTGTGGAGTGAAGATCCAGAGACCTAACTTCGTCGACCTTGACGAACCAAATCATCCGGGACTATTACTTGATGAGGAAGCTTCAAGAATGGTGAATAGCTCTTGGCAAGGATCAAGGGATGGACGAAGCTATGATCAAAGCTAAGTATTTTCCAGTTTCTACTTGGCCTTAATGCTTGAATATCTTGTTTTCATTATTCTACACTTAATCCTAGATGCACATTGAAATAGCCAAGATTTCAATTGATTAAGTCTAGATTAGAATAATGAATTAATCCATTTCTCATTCCAAGCATTAGTTTGCATTAAGGAAAGACTTGATTTCAAAAAGATCATTGTGCATCAAAGAATGTATTTTGGTAGTTTAAATACATATTTCCTTTCCATTGAGTAAGTTTTCTATTGCACTTCAAGGGTATGTTTTTATATCATAGTGCATTAGGACAAAGGAAAGGATATACATGCATCAGGATTGCATGATATACATTCTTAGTACAAGAAAAAATCGTGCATCAAGCTCATGCATGATTGTTGTATTATTTTTTGGGCATGCAAAGAACATGCATGCATACGCATGTGAGCATATGCTTTTGCATGTAGATACATGCATTTGCATGATAGAATGGAATGCTGATTGCAAGTAGATATGAGAATGTACTCTCTTAGTATTTAGCTTACTTTATAAAGCTCGCAGTTTGACATTAGGGAAGACCAAGGACTAGTTAGTTGCAAAGACATACTAGTTCTAGTTTGCAACTCAAGTAATTAGTCGATTTCTTCCCAAGTCGATACTCCGCTATCAAAGACAAATACTTAATGATAATTAAGTATGATAGATGTCTTGCTAGGTATAAGTAAGCACTAGGAGAAAGTTTAAGTAATAAATTTTCTTGATAACCAAGAAAATTTAATTACTTGCAAACTCTTTTGTGATGTATGATGACTCTAAGTCCTGGATGTACTTAGAAAGTCATGCGGATAAAGCTTTAGTTGATTAGTTATATATTTTATGTAACTTCTCAAGCATCCCAAGGTTGGATGAGAACATCAACTATATTTCCAAAGTTCCATGAGCACTCTTCTATTTAGAAGATTTCGAAAGTTTTAAAGAAGTTTCTTGTGGTTTCAAGATTTGTATCTCATGATGAAACCTCGGTAAGTAACTTTTTGGAATAGAGATATGAAATAGTCAAGCCTTCTATTTCATGTGAGATCATTCTCCTACTATGTTCAAGATGAATTTAGCTTTGGGAAGGAAGATGTTCCAAGTAGAGGATCTTAATTGATTCATGAACTCTTCCCAAAATACATATAAATTCATATTATATGATAGGTCCAAGGAATGATGAAGGCAAAATCTCTTTAGGATATAAATGTTTTGCCAAAATATAAAGGTACCAAGCTTTTATAAATTTTTATTTGATTTCATCTCAAGGAGTGATGGAAATCAAAAGTTAAACCTCAACATCAATTGATCCTTGATATCAATAAAAGGATGTTAGGTTCTATAATTGCATCTCTGGTAAATGATACAACTAGCTAAGCAATCTTTAGGAAATAATATAAGTTCCTAAAGACTTGAAGCAAGTGTGAACTTTTCATTTAGGAATAGAAAGTTCCAAGAAATGGATTTTCAATCCATGAACTTCTCCTAAACAAGTTATAAAGTTCAAAGTTGTGTTCACAATAACATTACTATTGGATCAATCATCAATAGATGCTTGGACTTTAAACATAATTTTGATTGGTGAAATATGTTAAAAGGACTCTAGTAACACCTGAAGATTGACCAATAATAATGAGTCTTGTATCAAACTCAAGAATAGAAGTCGATATCACATAAACAAAAAGTCAACTCAAACTTTCATAGTGGCATGGAAAACCATATCCAAAATGTGATATTTTGTCTCTAGTTTGATACTCAGGAAATGAATACAATTGAATCAGTAAATTTTTTGGATATTATTTGAAAGAAGTTCTTTCAAATGTTCTTTTTACAAACGATTCCAAGATGAATCATTAGACTGGAAAGCAAAAGATTCCAAGATGAATCATTTGCTTCAAATTATAGCCTAGTATTACTTGATAGGAATCAAAAAGTTCTTGAAAGAAAAAATCTCCCCATACGTGAGACTAGCATCTTTCAAGAAAAGTTATAGAGTAAGTAGTTCCCAGTAAATCCCCAACCACCAGTTTTGGTATTTAAGTCCAAATAAGTGATATAACCTAACGGTATATCAAAGATTCTTAGCTTTGGAATCTGAAAAGCATTAGAAAATGCTTGGACTTAAGTTGAGGGAAAGATCTCTAAAATCCTGCAGGTAAGCAAAGAAGCTTAAAGATAGTTTAAGAGATCTTAAAGATAAAGACTAAGTCTTTATTTTTATCGCAAGATCAACCAGACTTGATCAATCTTGGCCATGATTGTCCAAGTAACGTGCGATTAGAACTACTTTGTAGATTGCCCAAGTATTGGCAATAAAATTCCTTTTGGGAATTATTCACTCAAGTTCCATTTATTCGATGGAAAACTGTGAAAAAGAGTAAGTTGTTCCAAGTCTGAACAGAGTAAAGAAATTCCAAGAATGTAGTCTGCAACCGAAGTCTGAACAGAGTAAAGAAATTCCAAGAATGTAGTCTGCAACCGTGAAAATGGTAATTAAGTCTGTGGAAGGTAAAACATAAGTGTTTACCTATCCTTAAAGGGATTTTGGTACAAATCCAGAAAGCATGAGCGGATGCTTAAGACTTAAGCAGTAAAGAGATTCCTAAATAAAGTCCCCGGGGTAGGTACCTAAAGCAACAGTAAACAAAGGAATCTAAAGACAAGAAGTCAAAAGCTCTTGTCACTACAAAATTGGTCAAGAATAATCCAATTGAACTTGAATCTATGAAAATTCAAGTACTTGGAATTTTGATTGGTTTTCATTTGAAAACCCTAGCAAAGAAGAATTGATATTCTGTTAAGAGGTTTTCAAGTTCCCAAGGTAAAGCACATGATTGTGAGACGATCATGTGAAGGAATCAAAACCTAGAAAATCTAGTTAGAGGTAATGCCTGAAACTTCCAATTCTTGTAAAAGAATTGAAGAAATAAGGTACTCTATCAAGAGATGTTTAGACTTTAGGATAAGAATCACCCACACATTAATGTGAATATAAAATAGGGTGGTATGGGACACCAGATTTTATACTCAGATTGATATAGGAAAGATGGTATGGGACATCGGACCGTGGGATGATAATTATCTTTTAGTCCTAGTTTGGATTTTGAAGTTGGGTTTCATCCTCAAGGGAATTAAGACTTCAAGAAAAGTTTAATTCGTAAAGGATGAAAGTAGTATCTTACGATACTTCTAGATGACTTCAAGATCAAGGAAATTGAAGATATGAAGTAAGGAACTTCCAAGATCTTCTTAGAACACTTCAAGCTTAAGTGTTATTGATCAGAAATATTTGATAAATTTCTGAAAGAAGTTGGACTTTGATTTTGAGTTGATCTTTTCAACTAAAGATTTAATTGACTAAGTCAAGCATCAAGTTTCTAGTGTAACTTGATAAATTCACTCTTTTAGACTTAAAGAAATGCACAAGAATTGCATTCACGATTAGGAGTCGAAAAGACTGAATGTGACATGAACTTAGTCTCAAGTGAAGCATTATTTGAAAACTAAACTCATCGATAGAACCTCAGTGGGTCGACACACTGATGTTGGTTACCACACTAGTATCTTGTGGTTGGATGATGTTTTTGATTTTCTTTGAATCTTTTTGAGAATCCAGCTTATTTCTCTTAAAGATAAAGAAAATGTTTCAAATCCCTGTTGAAATAGATCTTTGAAAAGTTGAAGTCCTGAGTCATCTAGTCTTTGACTCATAACAAATTTACGTATCTTCGAAGTTTGAATTGGTTGTACAGAGCCTTAGTTATTTCTTTCCGCTTTCCAAATCTTTTGGAATTGGCTCAGATATGGTATCTGATTCCTTTTGCAAAAGACTAGGGTTAGCCGGTTAGAATAAAATAACTAACTTGAACGTCCTAGATAGATGTTATGTACAAGAACCTTTTCAATCTTCAAAAGATGATAAGTCTAAGTGGACTTATTCATTTGAGTTTGCTTCAAGTTATAGCATAAATGATTTCCTGGAGTCCAGTATACTCTAGAATAGGGAAGTTAGGAATTGCTCATCAGATTGACAATTCCCAAGAACTTTCAGTTAAAAGTCTTTGAGAAAAGTGTCCTAAATTGGACAATTTTCATTTTGAATTTGAATTGGTGAAGTTAGTATGGTTGATTCCACCGAAATGGTAAACTTTCTCCTACAGTTTACATAGGATTTTTTCAAACTCATTGGGACAAAGTAGTCCTCTAGTCGGGTGAAAAAATCAAGTAACTGTTAGATAAAAGTAAACCATTGTACAGACATCTAAAGCTAGATGTATGGGACAACCAAACTTCAAGTTTTCCAAAACAAATTCAAGTGAATCAAGAATTCTCAAAGTCTTGTGAGGGATAAGAATCCCACCTTCATTACTAAGCCCATGCACCAATTATGCCTAGAAATGGACTAGTAATTTGAATCCACCTAGTTCACATGTTTGTGCCTAGATCGCACATCCAGAAACTGTGAATTAGCTAAGGATGTCATTAGATCCACCCTTATTATTCTTCACTAGTTTGTACTTTGTCCTGTTCATCAAAGTACAAAACCAGATAGTGTTTTGAATCATTTGGGCAAGGATGCCACCACAGAGATGAGACATGTTCTTCCAGTTCTAGAACATGACCATGTTCTTCCAGTTTTAGAACATGAGGCTCGGGGGTTGCCTACAGTATGTATATAGCTCTATTTTCAAGGACGAAAATATTTTCCAAGGGGGGAAGAATGTAATAAAGTAAGTCTATGATCCAAGGGTCTGGCCGGTTCAGACAGATCTGAAATCGGACACCGTTTGGTCATCCGTGTGTATGATCAAAGATCTCGAGTTTAGACTTACTAGGAGGTCTTGTGCTCTTGTAACCAAGTAATCCACTTAGCCTAATGGTTAAGACTCAAGGGTATGAAGGACGAGGTCTTGGGTTCAATCCCCATGAGCTACATGGGAAGAGTATTTTGCCCAAAGAGCTCTAGAACCTTCTAGAAGCATCCACTGGACACTTGGCGCACATGTAGCTACATGGCTGACACTTGGATGATTAGCATTCACCTGCCCAAGAAGGTAGTCCCTTGGAGAGAGCTATATATAGAGGCATTTGGTTGGGAGGAGAGTCTTCTCTCTAGTATGTGGTGGTCGTAATCCTTGCTCTCTTGCACATATGTTCCTACTAACTCAGTTTGTAGAATATACCTTGATTCCCACTATTTATCTCTTACCTGTCCAACTCTCCATTAGATCTCTTTCTTTTCCTTTTTCCTTTTCATTTTATTTTTCTCTTTCTTTATTTTCCACTTCATCTCAGCTCAGCATTTCTTTTTATCTTTCATTTTCACAAATCGGCCTATGTCGAAATCGGGTGCGACTCATGGACTTGTCCGCCCGGCCAAGTTTATCCCACCTGTCTGTCGACCCGACATAGCGCACGACATACACAATGTCAGCCCTACATGAAATCGACGTCAGCTCGTGGCTCTGACCACCCGGCCAGAGTGACTCCACCCGCCTACTGACCCATGCAGGCGCATGACAACAAATAGGTCAGGCCTATGATGAAACTAGCTACGGCTCCTGGCCTTGATCACCCGACCAAGGTGGTTCCACCCGCCTACTAGCCCATCGTAGCGTGCTAACAACATGCACATACATATAAGCTGGCTTGAGTATGAGGGTTTTTCATAGATCATGACACATATGGAGGTAAGATCTCTCAGGAAGCAAATAGTAGGACCCAAAGAATCCCACTTACTAAGTGTTCAAATCAATCGGCATATATATGCACTCAGTCTAAGCATGCCATCACATTCCCAAGCTTTCACTCCCAAAAGTCTCTAGTCCACTAACTGATCTTATTCATATAATTCCTAGTTGCTCATGCTTCATGCAAACCCATAACAAATATTTGCTATCTTCATTCTACATGATTTTCATAAATTCATACATATCTTTATCACACACATCAATGCAATGCATATGCTCTATCAAAAAGGAAACATAACTCAGATAGAAAACATTTCACCTAGTCATTTTTCTTCATTTTCATCATTGTTTGATCCAGTTTTTCTTCAACTTCATGATCTATCACTCTTTATCAGCATCAGCATCAGTATCATCAGCATCCTCTAGAATCATCATCATCATAATCATTATCATCAATCATCATAAATCATCATCATCATCATCATTCATCATCACATTCAACATCATCATAATCATCATCATCATCAATCACTAATCATCATCAATCATGCACTTCATCTCTCTAGGAATCATATAATCTATGTATGCATGTATCCACTCATGCATCTTCTTCTCTACTTCAATTACGTTACAAGATTTTAATTATTTTGCACACATGGGACTTCCTCTCTCTTACAACACAATATCTATCTAGTTCTAGCATGTCATATAACATGATGTGGCTACTCAAAAGAAATAGGTTCTTTCTTATCACAAGGACTAGAGGTACCCATACCATAGCAATCTAATGCAAAACAAGCACTATCAAAATCTAAACAAGTATGATATGATAGAGATGCATCTAATTTGCTATCTTGCAAAGTTTGCACCAGCCTTTTAGGGATCCTTTTTGCCACCTCTATCACCCGTCTCAACAAGAAGTGCATCACCTAAATCTCCATGAGAATATGAATGATCTACATCATCATAGGAAGCCTATAAAGCATACAAAATCGCCTAATTTGGACTAGCACTTAACTGTCCATTTGCAAAAAAAGGTAGCAAAGTGTGACATACATCTTCGGAGCTAACTAATGTCTCTTTAGTACATAAAAGTAATGGCTTAATTGCATCTTCCACAAAAACAACATCATTTCTAACCAAAATACACTTTCTTTGTCGCTGACACAGATGATTGCCTTTGCTTTTAGAATTGTACCAAACAAAAATATAAATTACAGCTTTATCATCCAATTTCCTACGTTGTTGTTTAAGTACTAATGCATATGCCAGAGGCTTAAGTTAGTTGAAGAAACTACACTACAAGCTAATATGTTTGGTTTCTCAACTATCAAAATATGAAACATCTAAGTCTACTACACGCATACACTGTTCATGAGAAGATGGATCATAAATGGAAATAATAGTAACCACCCATTCTTCATTCAACATAAGATTAGGAGACTTTGTTTTAGGTATAAAGGCCTGTGCAACAACCTTTCTAGCTTCTTTTTACTTTGCCTCTTTTGCAACCACTTTTGGAAAACTCTTTATGACATGATCATTTCCTTTAGAGTATTTGCAAAACAATTTCAATTTTTTTTTTCTCATCTTTTTCTTCCTTTATTGACTCTATAGAATTAGAAATTTTGTTATTACTATTAGATGAGCTCCATTTATCTTTGCCTTTTTTATTAGCTAAGAAAGCTTGCTCGATTACATGCATGACGGACTTGTTTTGTGTGGACTCATCTTCCTGCAACAAAATAAAGACTAACTCCTCAAATGCTAAGGGATTTTGAATGCCTTTCATCATCAACCAAAGAGTAGAAGCAAAAATCTAATATGAATATTGAAGACCATTCAGAACAATCTGTATAAGTGAATTGTTTGGAAAGACTTCATCAACAAAAATCTAGAACTCCTTTAAATCTTTGATCTTAAAAAAAAAAGTCCATGGAATCTCCTTCATTCATATTCTCACTCTCCAAATTTTTTCAGAGGTAAGTAACATGAACCTCAATCTTGCCTAGTACAAAGTGGTAAGTGTATCCAAAGCAGCCTTTTCTATTCTATAAGAGTGAACATGAGAGGTAATGTCATGCTTGATAGACAAGGCTATCAATGCATGTGCTTGAGCATCTCATCCATCCAAACAAAGTTGTTGTGTAGTTGGTGGAGAAACAACCACAACATGAATAGGAACTTGAACATCATCAACTTCAAACCCATCTCCATAGGTCATTTTTCAACATCTTGCATAATACTCCATAGTCCTTTTGTCAAAAATACATGATGTATAATATATGCCCATAATGGGTAATTGGTATCATCTAGCCTATCCCCATCAACCAACATACGGAATAAATCATTGCTTTCCGCCATGGCCATTGACTAAAATACCCTGATGGAGAACCATGATTGTATCTCAAAAAGTTGAACAGAACTACCCTCTCTAGTTCTACTAAACATATAATAGAATTGGAGGCGCTTGTAGTGGCAACGAGAAAATTTTATATATGCTTGGCACAAAAAGATAGAATTTCCTACACAAGCACTATGGTAGTGCATTCGGAGGCTAAAATGAGCTCAGGTCAAAATTTTGACATGCAAGTCAAAGTTTTTTTGAACTCCTAACCACCTTGAGTATGTTCACCAAATTTCATGTGGTTCTGAGTTTGTGACCGGAGGGGTGTCAATGATGCCCTCAACAAGTTTATCTTGAGCCACAATAGATAACGACTCAAGTGGGATACCCTCTGTCAGACATTGGTCTACAAAGAGTGTCAGACATTAGTCTACAGAGACCATTCCATGTGTGTGTGGGATGAGGGCTAGTTAGCCAAGGTCCTAAGCTCGGGGGTATATCCTAAGGTATTTGGTGGTTAGTGGGGATGAGTGTTGCATGCTGGCCACATGGTGATGCTAGATCATTCCAGATCACTACTATTTTAGATACAAGAGGATATAAATGGATGGGAGGAGAGTGACACACACATCATTCGCATGTCTTCTTTTGAGGAGAGTCTTACACCCTCGGTAAGGAAAGATAGTAAAGTATCATAATATGATGGGTATAAATCACATCGAGTGTAAGGCTATTGAGTATCGATGATGTAGAGTGTATTTTAAGGAAAAGACTAATCAATAACACTATCACTAGAATCAATGCATGATGGGAAGCTAGGGATAACATGAGAGTATCAGGATCTATGGATAAAATCATCGTCAAAATTCTTTCAATAGTATTACTAATCAAGCAATTTGAACTAACAAATTCTCTTTCTTAAACAAATTTATTAAGGACAAAAGATCCACATAAAAGGTGAATTTATGGCCAAGGAGATGGTGCAATCATTTGTTCATAAAGTAAGCGAGTCCTAAACATTGGTGCTCGATGACCTAATAGTTACACTCTACATGGGCTAAATGATAGCTAGCATAATATATAGGGTGACGCCATTTATTCGATTGTTGCAACAACACAATACCAATTGCAATATCCCAAGCATTGAGAAAAACATGAAAGAGATGCGATTAGCCGATACCTTGCAAGAGTGGTGCATGGGTCAAGAGAGTTTTCAATCGGGGAGGGTTCTATGTGTTCCTAAGTCCAAACCATATCATTGTATAGGCATATACTCTCCAATTAGTGTTGTTAAAGCGTTTTTTTTGGCACATACTCGTCACCCATTCTCAACTACTTATAACCATTATAGCCATCTCAAAAGGAATCTCCAATTAGTGTCAAAGCGTTTTTTTGGCACATACTCGTCACCCGTCCTCAACTACTTGTAACCATTATAGCCATCTAAACACGAATATATTTCAAAACAAGCATACAATCAAGAAAGGGTAACAAAAAATGATTGAATATAGTTTTTGCGTTCAAATTATGGTAATTTACATAGATAGGAAGCTCCTTATTCTTCTTTGAAACGATCACTATAGGAGGGACCCAGTGACATGATCAATAGGTTCCATAAATCCAACACACAATAATATATCACGTTTTTCTTTTACCTACTTGGCATAAATTCGGATGCATTCTATCGCTTGATTACTTATTGGGGTATATGTTGATAAATAGGAGGATAAACTCCTAATATATCACGTTAATTGTAGTAAAAAACATCTGAAAATTCTTTTAATAAAGCCAAGAATTCCACATGAAACTCACTGGATACTTCGCTATAGATTTTGACATGGAGTCGTACTTTTGGTGACCCAATACTACATGAAATGATTTCTGGTTTCTGGTACAAGATTCTTTATCAGACAAAGAAGATGGAATTATGGGATCAATAGTTAGTACATCTGATCTAATAATGGTTTGAAGTCAATGATCCCTGGCTGTAAGAGATCTTGATTAGCCAATAGGATTACAGACTCTTCATCTTCAGTTGACCCTTATAACATATGCATGGAATCTCTAATCTATGGGAGAGTATAAAAATCACATGGGGCTAAGTCATCTAGATATGCAATGTATCATAAATGATTATACTTGGAATGTCAGTTTTTGGGAGGGCCAATCATGTAGTGTTTTCGCTTGTTTCAACCACAATCATAAAAAAAAAAAGAGTTATAATCAGTATTAGATTCAGGTAATTCAAGGACGAAAATGGTAACAGAAAAAGTTGCTCCCTATAAGGAAATCAATATATCCCTAAGTAGGCCAACCCGATGCTTTATTGATTGACCAGTCCTATGTACAAGAAACTTCATGCGTTCAATGTTTGCCCAATCCATCGTTTTACATAACGCATGTGTAACAATATTGACTCATCAATATCCATCAATCAAAACCTTGAGAATATTGTTATTCTTTTACCAAACCATGCCAACAAATCCAAAGCATTGAATCGCGAGATTTTTGGAGATGTGCGTGATAATAATGCTTGATGGGTGAAGGTAGTGAGTGTGTAGACTCATCAAAGCATGGAGAACCACTAGTCTAGCCCTCGGAATTGTGGCCACTAGGATTATGATCACTTGGGCTAATCTAAGTGAGAGATGGTGGTGTGGGAATGTCTAAGCGGTGGCGGAATCCTTAGCCCAAGTGCTCACTTTGACCATTAGCTAATGCTTTTCTTTTATAAGACTCTTCTCGATCTATTCTCTACTATGGTAGTCTGTAAATCGTCTTGTGTAATGATCACCATTTGATCATGAGACCCTATTTTTCTTTCTTCTTGCAGTCATAAGCTTGTGCATCTTTAAAGTTTTGGCAAACGTGACCATATTCACCACAAAAATTGCAACGGATGGTGATTTTATTATTATTATTTTCATTATATTATTATTATTATTACTATAAGTCAAACAAATATACCTAGAGCTTTGATATTGGAAATTAGGTTAACACTGACTGTTTGGGTAATGGGTAAAAAGTTGAGAGTGCAAATGGGAAGGAACATAACTAGATGATGGCTCAGGTACTTCCTACATCGCATGTTTATTCTTGTCTAATTGTATTGTGCCTTAGCATTGTAGGTACAGGTCGCAGTGCAATGGTTTCTATAATTACAATTGGCATAGTATAACTAGTTTATATAAGAATTGGCTATGTTTGTCAAAAATCCCCACTTTGTTTTCGAATTGTAAGGGGGTCCATATTTGCTTAAAATCAAATAAATATGCTGTATAGAGGTATTAATGGCTCTGTTAAACCGCTATTGTAAGGAATTCTACTACTTATTTTCTCAAATTCTAGAGAAATTGTGGACATGACATCGTCCCCAATTTTGGTTGAGTCTAGCATAATTATGGTTCCTTCGATCTGGGTTATGATGGACTTCAATGGTGTTTTGATATCTTTGGATACATTTTTCATGGCCTTGGTGCTCGTAAATAGAATTGGATAGTATTGGATGCTCATTTAAGTCTCTAGTAATGGGAAAATGGATTTCTTTATCAAACACAAGGGTTTTGAATCTAGAATGGTTGGGTATCTTCTTTATACTTTAGATACTTGTTGCAAAAATGGAACACATTCATAAGCAATGATAGTCATTCATTTTTATAATGAAATCTCTATTAGTTTCTTGATTTTATTAACCAATCTTAGCAATCGATGGACATTCCCAGCATGATAAGATGCAAGTGCATAAATACTACAAATAGTGGTCATTGGGCACATGTGACCAATGGTCTCATCAAAATTAGTGTCCTTAACTTGATCCTAACCTTTTATAGGAATCCTAGATCTATGACTGTCAACTATTCCATTGGCCTTAAATTTTAGCTTATTTACTAGTTTAGAGTGAATGGGATTTTTCAGAGAGGCGAATCATCTACCATTCTTCATAATAGCAGCATATTCTCATTGTTTAACTACCCACTAAATTTTTGAATTGTGTGTTTCATCAAAAGAAACAACCTTCTTGTCATCACAAACACTAGAGAAAACATTGCATAACAATCTGATGAAAAACAATCATTATGATGGTGTGAACAAGTATGATATGACAAAGGTGCATCTAGCTTGTTATTTCTCAATGTACCCCCTATCCATTTACCCATTGTTTTTGCCTCCTCAATCTCAATTCTCTCATCAATAAGTCCATCATGTAAATCTGCATCATACATAGACTGATGTCCATAATCATTTGAAACATTTAAAGGGTGAGAAATTGCCTCATTAGGAGCAACATCTCACTAGCCACCTCTAGAAAGATGCAGCAAGGTCTCGTACAGATCCTTTGAGCTGAGTGTTGTCTCCTTAGTACATGACGGTAAGGGCTAGATTTCATCTTCCACAAAAAAAAAACATAATGAATAAGTACAATGCATTTAGTATGTGGATAATAGAGGTGAGAGTGTTTCCTTTTAAAACTATACCCCAAATAAATAGACTTCACTATGTTATCATATGATCCTTTGTGTTTTTTTAAAGCCCTAATGCATATGCCAAAAAATCAAACAGATAGATGGGCAAGAGATAACTTGAAACCCCGCCAAAATGCATATGGAGTGATAGCTTCATTTCATTGATGGGGTAACTATTAACTACATATGTTGGACATATAACATCATTAAGCCAGAAGCTATGTGGTAAAGCATGACCTTTGAGCATACATCTAGTGATTTCTATAAATTATAAACTACATTTTTGTGCATTCCAAAATGTACATTGATGTTTTATCCCATGCTCAACCACAAATGCATTAATAGGTTCAGAATCAAATGCCACAAAGCATTTCATGTTACGTTCAAATGTGGACGTGATCCCAATCCATGTGGATCGGGTTCCATTATACACATACAGGGTGTATGATAATTGCTAATGAGTGTTGTAAGGCTGATGTGATATGAATGTGAAAGTGAAGATAAAGGTAAAGAAAAGTGATGAATGAATGTAAAGAATATCATGAGGAAGGAGATAAGGAAGAGAGCTCTCACACACTCTCACAAACAAAGAGAGGAGCACACATAGATTGAGGCAAGGAAGAATGATCTTCTTCTTCTTCTTTTGTTACATAAAAAGACTATACAAGAATGACCTAATACAACAATACAACTAGTGCAATATATAAAAAACATTACATAAAGAAATTTCTATGAATGATTGAGCTAGCAAGGAACAAATGTGTCATCACTCTTGGTAGATACAATTAGTAAAGCTCACTAAAGTATCCCTAAAATATATCAGTGTGACAACTATATGTGTTAGACAGATGAAAAAGTGATACATGTCATCCTTCATCATCACATGTTGAGCTTGTATCTCAACACTCCCTCAACCTCCACATCATGTTCTATAATCCATGCATCTTTTGAAACTTTTTGAGCTTCTTTGCTCCAAGTGATTTGGTGAAAATATCAACAACTTGCTCATCTCTTCTCACATAAACAAGATCACTAGCACCTTCTAATACCTTCTATATGATGCTAAGATTATCACGATAGACAATGATAGGCTTTTGCACATTGTCGGAAAGAAGGAGGTCGGGCAGGAAGCCGGCACCGGGGTTGGATCAGGCCCCTTACTGGTGTACCGTTCCTGTTGTCCTGCGAGCGGCGTCTGCGCGCTAGGCGCCTTGCTTATACTCTCTGGAGTATGTGCGATCCTCGTAGGGCTCCCGCCTCTTGGAAGTGATGAGACGTGTGTGCATACACGTGAGATTGTAGGCATCGGGAAAGAGACAATCGGATACAGCAGTAATACACGGGATGCAGACGAAACTCAATGATGCGATCAAAAAGTAACGGCGGTCGACAAATAAAATCTGAACGATATAGTGATGCCTGCTACAGTGCGGGTCAGCGATACAAAAATCCGCTACAGTGCGGAGCAGGTGAATACAAATAAATGCCACCGCTACAGTGCAGATCCGCTGGATATGATATGCCTCTCGCTACAGTGCAAAAAGGCACCCAGGATCTTCGGCTTCAGTCTTCACGGATGGATCTTTTCTTCACTTTGGGTCTTCGATCTTCAATCAAAGCTTCTCTTCAAGTCTTCTTCGGCAATAGTTTTACTTCACTTTACTTCAATAGTCCATGCAAAATCAAATATCTGGAGAATAGACGCACCAAGAAGATCCACAAGCAAGATCCACGGGGTTTGTACTCTTTACTTTGGTCTTCAATCAGCAATTCTTTACTTCATATATTCCTCCAATATCATCAACCGCTCAAACTCCCTGTGGGATTTCATCCCGACATTCGCCCCCGCTAAACCTGCACATTGTCCCGATGGGCCAACCTACAAGATTCAACAGAAGCGTATTAGGGTTCTTTTGAAAACTATTTTTACTTTTTATCTTTTTCTTTTCAAGAATCAAAGCGTGGTGTCATGCAGTACATGCAATTTTATAAAGATTAGTATAAATTTTAGAAAATTATGCAGATTCAAGCTTTACAAACATCATACTATGTTTCTGCATTTGCAATCTGACAAGTAATCACATGAATAAACCATATGATTTCTAGATCTTCTGTTTGTTCAACTGGTTCAGATCGAGCAACTCATTCTAAGTACTAGCATATACATATGTTCCTACTAACTCAGTTTGTAGAATATACCTTGATTCCCACTATTTATCTCCTACCTATCCAACTCTCCATTAGATCTCTTTCTTTTCCTTTTTCCTTTTCATTTTCTTTTTCTCTTTCTTTATTTTCCACTTCATCTCAGCTCAGCATTTCTTTTTATCTTTCATTTTCACAAATCGGCCTATGTCGAAATCGGGTGCGACTCATGGACTTGTCCGCCCGGCCAAGTTTATCCCACCTGTCTGTCGACCCGACATAGCGCACGACATACACAATGTCAGCCCTACATGAAATCGACGTCAGCTCGTGGCTCTGACCACCCGGCCAGAGTGACTCCACCCGCCTACTGACCCATGCAGGCGCATGACAACAAATAGGTCAAGCCTACGACGAAACTAGCTACGGCTCCTGGCCTTGATCACCCGACCAAGGTGGTTCCACCCGCCTACTAGCCCATCGTAGCATGCTAACAACATGCACATACATATAAGCTGGCTTGAGTATGAAGGTTTTTCATAGATCATGACACATATGGAGGTAAGATCTCGCAGGAAGCAAATAGTAGGACCCAAAGAATCCCACTTACTAAGTGTTCAAATCAATCGACATATACATGCACTCAGTCTAAGCATGCCATCACATTCCCAAGCTTTCACTCCCAAAAGTCTCTAGTCCACTAACTGATCTTATTCATATAATTCCTAGTTGCTCATGCTTCATGCAAACCCATAACAAATATTTGCTATCTTCATTCTACATGATTTTCATAAATTCATACATATCTTTATCACACACATCAATGCAATGCATATGCTCTATCAAAAAGGAAACATAACTCAGATCGAAAACATTTCACCTAGTCATTTTTCTTCATTTTCATCATTGTTTGATCCAGTTTTTCTTCAACTTCATGATCTATCACTCTTTATCAGCATCAACATCAGTATCATCAGCATCCTCTAGAATCATCATCATCATAATCATTATCATCAATCATCATAAATCATCATCATCATTCATCATCACATTCAACATCATCATAATCATCATCATCATCAATCACTAATCATCATCAATCATTATCCTTTTCATCATCGATCATCACCATCAATCATGCGTTTTCATCAATCAGCATCATGCATTTTCGTCAATCTTTATCACTCAATAGCTCTTGATCATTCTCATGCGTTTTTATTATGATTCTACTTCAATCATCATTCAAGGTTTGCAAATATGTCTTGAAATGTTAGGTTTCTATTTCTTCTATTCTTCTTCAAACTCTTAGAAGTCTTTGAAGTTGTCTTTACACTCCCCTCGATTTGCTTGATAATATCATCAAGCAACTCTTTTTCAGCTTTATTAACTCGTTTATCAGATTTTGTATCTTCTTGAATTTCTTCTTCACTCTTTTCTAGTTCAATCTGTTTATCAAAGTTCATTTGGGATTGTAATTTTGCAACTTTTTCTTGATCAAATAGATTTTCATTAGTTAAAAATTTTGGATCAAACAAATCTACTATCCTAGGCATATGTACGTCTCCAAGCTCAGAAGGTCAACAGTGGTATCAGAGCATGTGTATTTACATGTATTTTTAATTACCTCCTAAATAAGAGATACATGATCGCCGTGCTTTGAAAAGAATTCTTTATGAACATCTGCTTTATTTACAGATTCTTGATCTACTATTTTTACAAAAACATTGCTTTTGAAAGTGATCTACTATTTTTACAAAAAATAACTAAAATACTATCTTCCAAATATCTCCAAAAATATTTGAACAAGTCTAGGTGCATTTACACCCTCATGAGTCTTCATCTGCTAAATCAAATCACAAATCACATAAAAAAAATCTCAACACATTAAAATCCATATAACATTCCATTATTCCATAAAGTATAACAAATATTGATAATAGCCATTGCTTTTAGAACTGTACCCAACAAAAGTACATTTAATTGCTTTATCATGCAATTTTATGCAATTTTGCTTAGGCACTAATGCATATGCCCAACAACCAAAGACACAGAGATGACGAGTTGATGGCTTGTGACCATGCCAAGCTTCATGTGGAGTGATAGACTGCAATGCGTTGGTGGGTTAAATGTTGGCTACATATGTTGCACACATAATAGCCTCAAGCCAAAAATCTACATGGTAAAGCTTGACTTTTGACCATAGACCTCACCGTCTCCATGAGTGACTTGATCTTCCTTTTAGCAACTCGATTTTTATGAGTTTTATATGGCATTGTAAGATGATATTTTATCCCACATTCAGCGAGAAATGGATTAAAATAAGAAGACAAATACCCCCCCCAATCAAGACATAGGGTGCCCATTTTACATGCCGATAGATTTTCCACCGAAACCAAAAACTCTTTGCAGTAGGTAAATACCTTCAATATCAGTGGATACACCCATGCATACTGGCAAAAATCATCAATAAAAGTCAGAAAACTAAAGGTGGTTCCCAAAAGATGCTGTCTGCATAGGACAATAGACATCATCATGAACAAGCTACAATTTTTTAGTAGGTGGAACAGGACCATCTTTTGGAAAGGAGGAATGCTCCATTCCCAAAATATAACCTTCACAAACATGTTTACAAGGTGCCTTGGGTTTGGGTAGTGAGGACAACATTTCAGATTTCTACAGGTGTAAGAAACTAGAGTAATTTAGATGACCAAAGCGTGCATACCAAAGCTTTGCATATAATATAGCTTGAGAATCCTGAACTCCACATGCTGAATTGCTCATAGATTTTGCATAATCTATGAGCTTAGCCAACCCATGTCATAAAATTCTAGAAGCAGTAATAACATCCCCATTTGATAGATCATGAACTATACATCTATCATCAACAAATTTCATAACAAAGCTCATCTTGGTTAATGCTCACAAATAACAAGTTTTTCTTGTCCTTCACACAAACAAAGCATCTCAGAATCTGAAAGAACTATGATCAGCAGTAGTCAAAATGATCTTAACAACTCTCATTACACAATAAGAGGATTTGTTAGCACATCTGATAGTTTTTCCTATAGGGGTAGGCTCAAGTCAACTAAAGAAACTGTGCTACTAGGTAATATATTTGGTTGCCCCACTATCAAAGTACCAAACATCTAAGTCTAATATAGACATACACTATTCATGAGAAGATGGTTCATACCTAGAAAAAGTAGTAAACACACATTCTTCATTCTGCACAAGATTAGTAGACTTTGTTTTAGGTGTAGAGGCATCTATAACAACCATTGCGGCCTCTTTTTTCTTAGCCACTTTTGCAATGATCTTTGGACAAATGTTCATGACATGAACATTTCCTTTACAATAATTTGAAAACTATTTCTACTTTTTGTTTTCTTCTCTTCTTTATCTTCCTTTTCCAACTGTACAAAACTAACACAATTATGCTTACTAGTAGATGAGCTTCATTTACCTTAGTCCTTTTGACTAGCTAAGAAAGCATGATCTACTTCATGCATGATGGACCTATTGTGCTTGGCTTGATCTTCCTACAACAAAACAAAGACTAACTCCTCGAATGCTAAGACATTTGGATTGCCTTTCATCATCAACTAAAGAGGAGAAGCAAATTTGTCATATAATAAATATGGAAGACCATTCTAAAGAGTCTGCACAAGCAAATTGCCTTGCAAGACTTCATCAATAGAATTCAATTGCTCCTTCAGGTCTTTGATTTTTTTCAAAAAACCTCCTTCATTCATATGCTCATTCTCCAACTATTTAGCAATACAAGCCTCATTTCTTTCCTAGTACAATGTGATAAGTGTATCCCAATCATCCTTTGCTATCTTTAAAGAGAAAATATGAGGGATAATGACATGTTTGATAGACAAGGCTATCAATGCATGTGCCTAAACCTCTCTACGATACCAACAAATTTGCTTTGCACTAGGTGCAATAGTAACTGCAACACGAATAGGAAACTAAAGATCATAATGTTCAATCCCATCTACATCATCTTCAATAACTATATTTGCAGGTGTAGTAGGTTGTTTTTCAACACCCTACACAATCTTCCATTGTCCTTTTGTGACCAATACATGATGCATCATATATGACCACATCCACAATCAAAATATGGAATACATCATTTCTTTTAGCCATGGCCATTGACAAAAATCCCTTGATGTAGAAGAATGATTGTATCTCAAAACATTGAGTAGAAATACCCTATCGAGCTTTGCTAAGCATGTAGTAAACTTTGAGGAACTTGTATTGGCAAATGAAAACCTTGATATATGTTTGGTACAAAAGGAAAAAATTTCTTAGCATTGCGATAGTGCATTTGGAGGCCGAAAGGAACTTAGATCCAAATTAGGACTTCTGTGTGATTTTGAGATTGTGACTAGAGGGGTCTCGAAGATGCCCTAGATGAAGCTGCAACATTCTCTTATATGAGTTATTGGAGTTTTAGGTCTACAGAAGCACATGCACAATACAAGGAAGAGGAAGAAGCTTTGAGCATGTTAAACTGGGGCGGACAAAACGGCCAATGTTAAGGTCAGTGTTGAATTAATGCATTGTTCTAACGGTCAAAACGTGTCTACTCAAGTTGTGGGTTCTTGGGAGTGGTAGGGGTCTGTTAGACAGAGGCCCTGTACTTAGTTCCTAAAGGTACTGTCCACACTCAACATTGTAATAATGTTGAGAACTCTATCGAATTGCCGTACTTAGAATTTACCGTCACAGTCTTAGCTCAACCAAACGTACCAAATGCACTAAGATGCTATATTGCACCTACGCATAAACTTACTGGAATTACCAGAAACAAGAGTATCCGATCAACTTCACAGAACGGGTTCAACGATCAAACAACACCGTAACGCAGAGAATTTGAGAGTTCAACACATAGTACTGGAAACTCAGTAATCAACTTAGCAGATCCTTACTGCACTTAACTTTGCCGCAGGCAGACAGATTCCAATATTTTCAACAACACAGTGTAGATCCGAATATCAGAACACTAACACATTTGCTCGGATTTTGCCAATTCTTGACAAAAAATGTTCAAGAAGTCGTAATACACAGTGTGTGAGCACAATCCAACAGAGATGCATAAACAAATTACTCAGACAATAGTAATGGAACTATCAACCTCAACGGAGTTCACTAGGTAACAAATACAGATACACACAGCACCATTAGTCTACGTAGAAGCTCGCCAAGATACTCTGAGTACTCCAATCGTTACATAGTAACATTCACACTGATAGTATAGTTATCTCCCGAACGTTATGAAGTTTATCAATAGTACCAAGATCGTCGGTAGACAACAAGAACGATAGACAAAGCCAGATACGAATAAGAACGTAGAACATAGAGGTTATACAAAATAACACTACATCAACATTCAGACAGACAACCAGACGAACAGTCTTGTGATAACACGACAATAGGCCCAAAATCACATCGCCTCTTGAGCACTTCTTTTCATTGCTTTATATAGAAAGTACAAATAGGTGCGTAACCACCTTTCGCGTGTGTCCTGCCAAGATTTCCATTACATCTGTCCCAATCCGACGGCCGACTAACACTGGCACGCCCGGTGGACTCGAACTCGGAAGTTGTACAAAATTATTGTTCGTCTATTATTCCTTCTAAATACATATTCCTAGCTAATCGGAAACTACGGGCTATTTTTTTCTTGAGAGTTTCTACTATCTGTTTTAGAGTTTCCGGCTCTACTAGCTGTGCATCTATTCTAACAGAGTTTAGAGCTATGGCTTCGGTGAGCAAAATCTCGGCCTGTGTTTGCAAAAAGGCCTCCTGTAGGTAGAACTCGTTGGACAGGGCTGCATCTCTTGAGACCTTCATTTCTTCCAGTTGCTTCTGCATATTGATTACTCTGTCCTTTTGATTTTCAAGGTGATTTTCTTTTCGTTCAATATCCTAGTTTTGGTACTGTATAGTTCTGGAGTATGCATCGCGTTCTCTTTTTAGATATGTTATCAGCTTCTGTGTCTGGGCTTCTTGTGTTAGCTTTCGCCGTAAAATGTTGTTTACCTTATCGAAACCTAACTTAAATCTTTGGAGTTCCTCAGTGGTTCTCATCTCCATCTTGTGCTGCTCTTGTCCTTTTTGTACTACTTCGTCCAGTGTTTGTCTTGTTTCTTCCAGCAAATTTCCTAATGCAACTCTGGCATCCTCCTTATCCTACAGGTCTAGCTTTAATTGACTGACTTCTGCCTGTGTTTCGGTTAATAACTTTTCTTTTTCGGTGAGCTCTGCCAGTGCTGTATCTCTCTGATTGATCAGCGTTTCCTGTTCGGTGAGTTTTGCCTGTAGTTCCTTCAATTGATCTTGTAGGGATTGGTTTTCGGGTTTGGCAATTAGTACTTCTTCTTGTAGGGGGCTGATGTCAGCTTCTAGCATGTCAACTTTATGTTGTAGCTCGTTGCGGATACTGTTTGTGGCAGCTTTCATGTGGATGGGCAGTTACTGAGATAAATTGATAAGAACTTGGCCCATATTGGCTAGTTCGGATAGTATTGGAATGGAAGGAAGGGGTAGCTGGGGTTGTGGTTGGGAAGTGGATGCGTTGAGGAGTTGTTGGGAGTTTGGTGGAGAGTAGTTGAGGGAGGAGGATGAGGATTCGACGGTTTTGGCAGGGTGAATGGGCTGGATGGGGATGATGGGTGGTTCCGGTGGGGAAGTGGGAGTTACGGTTTGAGTTGTTACCTAATTTATGTTTTGTTGTTCCTGCTCTGCAAATGTGGATTCCACTGCCTTAAGTAGTCTGTCCAATGCGTCTTTAGCAGCTTGTTCTTCCTCTGTTTGTTGTTCTTCTTCAGACTACTGATTTGATGTTTCTTCGGTCGATGTTGTTTCAGCTTCAGTACGAGTTTCTTGTTGTTGCTCCTGGGAAGATTGCGTAGAGGATTCATTCTGCATGGAGGTTGTGGTGTCGTGGAATGTTTCTTCATCCTGTTTATCATCTTCTTTGTTGTCGTCCTTGTTTCCTTCAGCAGAGCCTTGTGCTTCACTCTCAGAAGAGCTAATTCTGATCCTTTTTCTGCGGAAAAGCTGGTTGAGTTCCTCTTCATCTTCTTCTTCGTCGTCCCAAAATTGTACTGATGCTTCATGTCGCAGAACTAGTCCTTGCGGTGGTGGTTGTGCTGCGAGTATGGCCGGAAAGAGGAATGAGATGATATGTGGTAGTCTGGATCTCGGCGTACCTACTTTGTTTACCTGTTTCATGATGGTGACGCATTCTTTGTAGATTTTGTGGAAGAAGTAAGACGCGAAGTTTACTAGTTCTCGGGTTGCTAGATCTATGGCTGAGTAGAATGGATGGGAAATGCCATAAGTACGCTTTTAGAGGTTGAGGATGGCTACTAGGAATTGAAGGGCGGATCTTTCTGGTTCTGGTCGACATAGGATTGCGTATTCGTTGGATGAGTATCTAGGGAATAACTGGTTCATGGTGGCTAATGGCAAATTCAAGCCATTCTCTCGGCCTCGTGAAGGGAGTCGATACGACTCAGCGAAAGTTTGGAAGGTTATTACGGTTCGGGATGGAAGGGAGGTGATCGGCCATCTTTGATCGGTGGCAGAAGTGTTGGTGATGGCACAGATGATTTGGGCGAAGAATGGGTGGGACTCCATTGAATGCCAAGGTAGTTCAACGAAGTTTGCCAACCCACGTATGCGCAGGTACTCCCCTATGTCGGCAGGGATCCCGTCACGGAAAGCGGCGTAATTAGCCAAGGCTTCCATGGCGCACACGAAGACACAGAACACAGGTACAGAGAGCACAGGGTAAACACAGAGCACAATCACACAAACACAATAGCATTTTTTCGGCGAACTGGGGAAGGTTAAGTAGATGCTTTGCCGGGGAGAGCAATGAAGGATGATTAATCGTCGTGGGGTATTAAAATGATAATTTTTTTTAAAGTGCGGTGTGCATGCGTGAGTAGCTGGCAAGGGCAGGGCAGCTGTGGACATAAATAGGTTTCAAAACGCGGATATTTACAGACTTGTATTATTAAACTCGCACAAAAAGAAAAGAAAAGAAAAGAAAAGTGAACTCCAAAAAACGCGGCCAACCGCAAAATGTTTCAGTGCGGGTTCGTTGTGTGTTGATACGGCCGCAACTTCGAACCATTGAAGACTTTCGGAAGAGGGTTTCCGGTCAACGTAGTCAACCGAAAAGTTGCTGGGCCCAGTTGTTCTGAAATCTGGTAAGGGCCATACCATCGTAATTTGAATTTACCAACAGACCGATTCGACTTTGCATTATAAAAAGGGACAAGTTGTCCCACCGTAAAAACTGGAGTTTTCAAGTGTCGATTATGCGTCCGAGCCTGTCTTAGTTGTACTTCCTGCAGAGTTAAAAAACTGTGCCATCGTTGCTCATCTAACTCTCTGAGTGTATCCAACCAAAATGACAGTGAGTCTTCTGGTAGCAGTTTCTAAGCGATTGCTACTTGTAAACTTGGTATAACTATCTCCATTGGTGCTATTGCTTCTAATCCATAAGCTAGTTTGAAAGGTGTTAATCCTGTTGTTGTGTTCCTTCTTCGGTTAACGGAGTCTGGGTTACCGGAATAGGATCTGGGAAGACTGGAGGTTCTGCGGTGGTCCATTGACTAGCCTTGTTGTACATCCTTTGTTGTTCACGTATACCTGGTTCAAATAATTATGCTGCAGGCTGCAGTTGTTTACCAGAGCGGGTCTGAATTACTGCAGCTTGCGTTTCTACTGGTGTGATTTGTACCATATTAGCCATTGGATTTTGTCGTTCCTTCTTCCTCTGATCATACTCAGCTGCATCCTTACAGAATCTTCTAATGTGACCGAATTCACCACATAAATGACAGCGCGGTGGTGGTAGATTGGGATTTTCCGGTGCTGGTCCGGCCTGCCAGCGGTTTGCGTTGTAGTTGTTATTTCTCTATCCTCTGTAATTTCGATATCCTTGTTGCTGATTGTTCCTCATTTGCGGAGGTACATAATGATTGGCTGGTTGTCCTGGTTCCTGTATAATAGCATTGACAGTTGCGGTGCCCTTCACTTTAGCATTATATGCGTAGTTTTCGGTGGTGTGTCCGACAGTGTTGCAGATAGCACAGAATAATTGATTAAGTGCACAAGTGGCACTAGTATGGCATGAATTCTTGCATCTGATGCAGTATACATGTCTGGTCATATCTTCGGTGACATTTCTATTTGTTTTTAACCACTCCAGATCCTCTGTAAATCCTCCAACCTTGTTTTCCAGTTGCAGAGCCATTGCGATTACTGCATCTAGCGTCATAGCTCCTACACAGTGTATGATCATAATCTATTTAAGTTGTGGAGTCAAGCCATTGATAAACCACTGAGTAATAATGTCATCCGGTAGGTTGGCGTGTGCTGGTGGTAACTGCCTTAGATGCGTCCTGAATAGAGTAGCGTATTCCTGTACAGTTTGATTTATCTTCTGTCTATTGTTTTGCAGGTAATCAAAAATTTTTGTTGGATTCTTCTTTAGTCTGAATCTCTGCAAAAAGGCATCTCGTATTGCTTCATAGGTGCCGAAGTGATTAATATCATATTCTATAAGCCATCTAGCTGCTTCATTGACCAATGTCGATTGAAAAAGAATAGCCTTATATGCCGGATCAGGTGGATGGTTGAGAACTGCGTAGCTTATCTCGAATGTGCGTACATGAGCATCTGGGTCATCTCCTGGGAATCCACCAAATTTAGTGTACGTCACTCCTCTTGGAGGTGGCCTTGGTGGGCATACTTGTTGTTGCTGCTGTTGTTGTTGTTGTTGCTCGTTCATGGCGAGTGTATTGCGACTAACTTCTGTATCTCGGGGTTGAATATCTGAACTATCGAAATCTGTATCGTTGGACGGTGCACTTTCCAGTTCGATAATCTTGTTCAGTATGCTTCGAATCTCGGTTTCGAACAAATTTCCTTCCTTCCTGATGTCGAGTGTAGGGGAACTTACTCCAAAAAGCGGTGGCTGGGCTGAAGATTCACCAAAAAAGGGTAAACTGTCGCCGAAAAACTGTGATTTTGTTACCGAAATATCATCGGAATGTGCCGAATTTTCGCCAGAATAAGGTGTTTTTTCGCCTTCGCAAAATTCTTTGGCTAAAGTGTTTCTAGTCGTAAACAAATTTGAATCTTTATGCAAGATTGTTAAACTAACTTCAGATTGCGTCCTGGTAGATTCTGGAGTTACTATATCTTCGACAGACTGTGCCGATATAGTACTGGAATTAACCAGAGGCGTATCACGTTCCACCGGAATATGACCGGAATCACTTCTAACGTTCTTGACTTTCTTGACAACTGGGTCAGCCCTGATTGTACTTCTACCTCCCGGAGTTGTCTTTAGTACATTAAGTACTCCAGACTGACGGTACTTGGGATACGTTTCACCAGATCGAGTAACCGGCATGTATCATCTTTTGTACTAATCGCGTAGTATCACTATCGATTAAAATTTTATAATCACGTTTCCATAGCAAGTTTGCAACAATCTGGTTCTGTTGCTACTTTTGACAAATGAACGGTAATCTTGATGTTCGATTCTGACAGACGAATGACGATCTTGATGCCACTTTCCCACAGATAACACTTTCGTCAGGTAAATGGCAATCTTGATGCCACCTTCCCACAGCCGGCGCCAAGTGTTAAACTGGGGCGGACAAAACCGCCAATGTTAAGGCTAGTGTTGAATTAATGCATTGTTCTAACGGTCAAAACGTGTCTACTCAAGTCGTGGGTTCTTGGGAGTGGTAGGGGTCTGTTATACAGAGGCCCTGTACTTAGTTCCCAAAGGTACTGTTCACACTCAGCACTGTAATAATGCTGAGAACTCTATCGAATTGCCGTACTTAGAATTTACCGTCACAGTCTTAGCTCAACCAAACGTACCAAATGCACTAAGATGCTATATTGCATCTATGCATCAACTTACTGGAATTACCAAAAACAAGAGTATCCGATCAACTTCACAGAACAGGTTCAACGATCAAACAACACCGTAATGCAGAGAATTTGAGAGTTCAACACACAGTACTGGAAACTCAGTAATCAACTTAGTAGATCCTTACTGCACTTAACTTTGCCGCAGGCAGACAGATTCCAATATTTTCAACAACACAGTGTAGATCCAAATATCAGAACACTAACACATTTGCTCGGATTTCGCCAATTCTTGACAAAAAATGTTCAAGAAGTCGTAATACACAGTGCATGAGCACAATCCAATAGAGATGCATAAACAACTTACTCAGACAACAGTAATGGACCTATCAACCTCAACGGAGTTCACTAGGTAACAAATACAGATACACACAGTACCATTAGTCTACGTAGAAGCTCGCCAAGATACTCTGAGTATTCCAATCGTTACACAATAACATTCAGACTGATAGTATACTTATCTCCCGAACGTTATGAAGTTTATCAACAGTACCAAGATCGTCGGTAGACAACAAGAATGATAGACAAAGCCAGATACGAATAAGAACGTAAAACACAGAGGTTATACAAAAACAACACTACATCAACATTCAGACAGACAACCAGACGAATAGTCTGGTGATAACACGACAATAGGCCCAAAATCACATCGCCTCTTGAGCACTTCTTTTCATTGCTTTATATAGAAAGTACAAATAGGTGCGTAACCACCTTTCGCGCGTGTCCTGCCAAGATTTCCGTTACATCTGTCCCAATCCGACGGCCGACTAATAAGCACAACACACAATACTGAATGTATTACCAATTGAATATACAAAGATAAGTAATCCGTTAGGTTTATAGGTGTATATGCTAGCCAGGGGAAAAAACCCTCCTAAAGAGGGAAAAGAGTGCCCCAACGGTCCTAAGTGTGTTCATACACATCACTAAAAAAATATATCAACATATTAGACAAGGTGCTTTTGCACACTTTATTGGATTGTGTATCAGCAACATGTTAATAGACTTTCATATTACTGGCATATATCAATAAATGATAACAATGTGAAGATTGGATATTTACTAGTGTTAGAAGTGATTTGAATTAGCCGTCATGTATTTTGCTTCAAAATACTCGGTATGGATAAATGTGGTCAAGAGATATAAAATATTTGGCAAGACATACAATCTAACACTCTCCACGACCTGAAATCCTATTATCTTGGCCCTATGGGCTAAGGGGATAGGCCTCTTGGACCTTGCAGAAGAGGGAAAGCCCCCCTCTACACTCCCCCCTTTAAGGTTATATGTGAAAACCATGCAACACCACAAGGCCTTTATTTTCACCTTGAATGGAAACCCAATGGCCCGAAAATTTTGTGTCCTACCTAACCTAATGGCTAGGCTCACAAAGATCATCTACTACCATCACAGTCACACATAGACCTCACCCAACTTGGAAGTTAGGGTTCCGCAAATGTCTAGGCTCTCACAATGGCTTCTCTAGGGGCCTTTACAACTTAGAGCACCATGGATCATTTGTGGTCACTTGAGGGTGGAGTATTGAATATATCTAATAGAGGCATCTAAGTAAGGTCAGCATGCTCTATTGTTCGAGTAGTTTTTGTAGAGGTAAGTACGGAGCGGAAGGAGATCATAAAGACAAGTGGAGTGATCAAGAGAACACTTAATCTGCCAATACCTATTGAGCTTGAAAGCATTACAATAACATCTATCTAGTCTACCAACTGGACGGCTGTTACCTTTTTATATTATTAAGCCAATTAAGACTACTATCATGAGAGATGTCGATCATATCTTTAGAAGACCCATGATTGAACCAAGTCTCCTTCTCAGCTCCATAATTTCTAGGGGTCCTAACCACTAATACAAAGGTTCTCATAGGGTATTTTCTCTTGGATTTACCATTTTGATTCTATGCTATTTCAATAACCTCTACCTATGTCATCGAAACATACTCACTATGAGAGGATTCTTGAGAATAGTTATCATATTTCGTTGCAACATGTTTTTCAAGTTAGTTTCTAAAGACGTGTTTGTTCACTCGAGTACTGTATTGGGGTGCATTACACAGGTACTATTTTTCATGATAGCATCATATTTAGATTGCATTGCAACCATCCAATGTTCAAAATTTTGTGCTTCATCAAACGAAATAGGTACAATCTCATCACAAAGACTAGATGCAGCCATAGCATATCAATCTAATTCAAAAGATGCACTATGAGAGCCAGAACGAGTATGATATGACATAGGATCATCTAAGTTGCTATCACACAAAGTCTCCACTAGAAACTTTGGCATAGTTTCTGCCTCCTCATATCAGCTCTCTCTCATCAACAAGTGCATCATCATGTAAATCTGCATCAGAAATGGAATGTTTTGAATCATCACATGAAACTTGTAAAGGCTGAGAAGTTGCCCCATTAGGACAAGCACTAGACTATCCACCTCTAAAAAGAGGCAGCAAAGTATCATACATGTCTTTGGAGCTAACATATGCCTTCTTCGTACATGAAAGTAAAGGCCGAATAGCATTTTCCACAAAAACAACATCACGACTAACTAGAACGCGTTCAGTCTGTGGATGATATAGAAGATAGCCTTGGATTCAACACTCTATGCAACAAAAATACATTTTACTGCTTTATCACCCAATTTCTTGCAATGTTGTTCAAGCACTAATGCATATGCTAGACAACCAAAAACATGCAGGTGAGCAAGAGATGGCTTATAACCATGCCAAGCCTCATATGGAGTGATAGACTAGAGCGTTTTAGTGGGACACATATTAAGTACATATGCTACACACATGATAGCCTCAAGCCAAAAACTATGTGGTAGAGCCTGACTCTTAACTATACACCTCGCCATTTCCATGTGTGACATGTTCTTCAGTTCAACAACTCCATTCTATTGAGGTGTATACCGCACTGTACACTAATGTTTTATCCCACGTTCAGTGAAAAATGCATTAAAGTTAGAAGATATATATCCCCCCCCTGATCAGAACAGAGGGTGCCCATTTTACATGCTAAGAGATTTTCAGCCAAAACCAAAAACTATTTGAACCACATGAAAACTTTGGACTTCGCTTTCAAAGGATATACCCATGCATGCCCTGAAAAATAATCAATGAAAGTCATGAATTAAAAATAGTTTCCAAAAGAAGGTGTTTGCATAGGACCATAGGCATCACTATGTACAAGCTGCAATTTTTGAGTAGCCCGAATTGAACCATCCATTGGAAACGAGGAACACTACATTTTTCCCAAAATAAAACCTTCACAAACATGTTTTCAAGGTGCCTCAAGTTTGGGCAAAGAGGACACCATTTCAGATTAATGAAGGTGTAGCAAACTAGCAAAACTCAAATGACCAAAGCATGCATGCAAAAGTTTTGCATCTAACATAGCCTGGGAATCATATACGACACATTCCGAATCATTCGCTGCTCATTCATAGTCTATCAGCTTATACAACCCACAAAATAAAATGCCAAAAGCAATAATCATGTTGCGATTTGATAGGTCATGAACTATACATCTGTCATCAACAAATTTCACAACCAAACCAATCTTGACTAATGTAGAAACTAATAACAAATTTTTCTTGATCCCTGGCACAAATAAAGCATCCGACAAAGTGAAAGAACTACCACATGTACTAGTCAGAATGATCTTATCAACTCCCATGATTGGATAAGAGGATTTCTTGGTGCATGTGATAGTATCCCTGCAGGGGCAGGCTCAAGTGAAGTGAAGAAACTACGCTGCGAGGTAATATGTTTGGTTGCCCTACTATCAAAATACCAAACATCTAAGCATACTACACACATACACTGCTCATGAGAAGATGGGTCAAATTTTCTCTTCCTTAGAGCTAAGTTACCACCATTTTATCGTGGTTTTAAGAGAGAAAATTTTTGTATTACTACCTTAAGTCTATGGCCTTGCTGATCAGGCATGCCATGGGCTTTTATGGAATTTAAACTTCCATAAGAGGGATTTTTAGTTTTAAGGTAGTTCAAGAAGTTAGGATTATTTGGACTAAGCCAAACTTAAAGGAATTAAATGGTTTATAGTGGCCAATTGGCCTTATCACCATTCTTCCTAGAATCAAATCCTACTTAAGCTTAACTTCAAGAACTTAATCTCCCTCTCAACTTGAAAACCCATGTAATGTATTCCAAATGCATGCTTTAGTATATGCCAAGACTTTTACACCTTTATTGGAAAAGGTGTTGCATGCATAAGGTTCAAAAGTTGAACCCCTCCTTAAAGCATGCAAAAGTTCCAATTTGGAACTTTGTTTATTCAAAGGATGGTGCAAAATTTCCATGTAACTTGGTATATACAAGTTGCAACAATGCATCAGATGCATTCTTCCTAACTACCACCGTTCTTATGCACCTTCAAACTTTCTTTTTGTGCATCGGAGTTGCCATAATGCATAAAAATGAACAAATTTAAGCACAACCAATCTTTCTTTTCCAAAACTATATGAATTTGATGCATAGTGAAAATCATTTCCATGACTTAATTGTGTATGTGACCAAACAAATAAAGCCATCTCAATCTATGCATCCTTTTTCAAATTCATGTCTATCATGACATGGATTGCATGTTCTTTGATCTGTAAGCAAAAGAAAAAAAAGGGTGCAAATACTTACTTGGGAATTAAGCTTCGTCCATCCCTTGACTTGTTTAAGTGTTCTCGTGATGATGAAGTAGACTTGGGCCATCGCCCTTCTTCCCTTTCATCTTGGCACTTCATACTTACTTGTGCCTAATATGTGTACATACCTTTAAAGATTTGGTTTGAACATCTACCTCTTGAGGCAAGGGCAAGGGTTCAACCCTTGCTAATAGCCCTAGTTGGTATGCAATGGGTCGTAGGCCAGAATTCAAACCTACCTCCTTATCGTCTATGGGCCGTATATATGGTACAACCTTTTCATCTATATACTCATACTAAAGGGTGCCCAAGTGTGCATTCGCATATATATATATATATATATATATATATATATATATATATATATATATATATATATATATATATATATATATATATATATATATATATATATATACATATGCAAGGATGTTGGCTTTATGCATGGCCATGCACATGCTTCCACATTCTTTCGTGTGCATATCTAAGAGAAATAATGTTTCAAAAGGAATGACGTTCTAATAAATGCTTATAAGGCCTAAACGTATCCTTGGTACAAACAAAATTTAGGCACATAACCCATAATTTTATCAATCCAATCATGCATGATATTCATCTAAATGGTTCACATACATGATTCTTAACTTTGTATATCATAAAATAATTCATGACATACAATAAAAATTTAGAAGGAGCATAATTCAAAGATACATAACCTTCATTCCAACCTTTTTGGGTTGAAATGCCTGACGATGGCGGCGCTGCCTTCTCAGCATTTGTTAGTTCCATTGCTTCCATTGCAACGCATGGCATGTCGTTTAGCACACATGAGGCACCAGTGTTTCAACCCATCTGAACGATGAGGTCAGTTAGCAGAACGATCCTATGACTGCATCAATCTTCTATCACATACTAACTGTAGAAGATGTGAGGAGTTGTCGACGTGCACACAAATCCCCGTTATAATGTATATTATGAAGTCTCAGGAGAGAAGCCTATGAAGTACACTCTTTTACCCCCGTTTTTTCTTTACGGTTTGTCCAATTCCTTGAAAGAGCCATTCAAAAGAAGGCTAATGCAAGGGGGCATCTCCAGGAGAAGCTGCCATCATTGCAATCCCTTGAAACAGAATGCATGACGACATACTCCCAAGAAAGGACTCTACAATAAAAGCTTCAAGGAAGGCAGCCAGGTACATAGATGCAATGCAATTGTTTGTGTCATATGCAACAAGTCCACTTTCCTCATTGAAGATGTCTCCAAAATCAAAACCAGACAGAAGGTGATGTCGACGCACTAAGTGTACCACAGACGTATGCTGCCATATATGCTCTCAGGCCCCCCAAAAGAGAGTGCCTTATTTAAGAATAGGTTGTCTGCAACAGCAAGCCTTCTTTGACTCATCCTACTAGGCATTGAAGCTCCAATCTGAGCATCGAAGCCTTTGGAGCTCCTACGAGAGGAGGAAGGTTCTAATGCTTGTAGCTTTAGTTGGTTGCGCAAGGAGAGAATCTGACAAAGCCAGATCTTATTCCATCACCAGAGATAGTAAGCGCAGGCATGGAGAAGAACCAATGTGCAGCTGTCGACGGAAAAAACTATTAAGGCAGCATGATCTTCCTCACGATAGCGCTCACCAACTAAAAGCGCGTGGCATCTTGGATAAAGCAGTAGTCTCCCCTCCATGCGACCAGGGATCGAATCCCGCATTCTACAAAGCGTGCGCTCAATCATTTTAGCTAATCCCTCGAATAGCGAGGAGCTACATACAGCAAGGAGTACTTTCATACGGCGGGCAGTACTTCCACAGAGATGAAGAATTGCTACAATGATGCGATTTCGATGCATCTCAACAAGAGCGAAAAATGATGAGGATAAAAGTCTCCATAGATCTCAACCTAAGGGCTTTGATACCACTGTTGTGGAAGGACTCCATAGCCTTCACACAAGACTAACTAGCAAGGCCACACACTAGGAAGAGAGATGTCTTTCCACCCAACCAACCCCTCCAATATATAGCTCCAAGACCAAGGGGGTAAGTCCCTCTCAAGGGGACGTGTACCTTACATCACATGGGTCCCTAAGGTGGTCACATGGTTTCCAAGCTTAGGATATCACATGAAATCACATGGCTTCTAAAAGAAGACTCTCCAAGCTCTCACGTACAAACCAAGTGGCTAGGAGAAGCTTCCATTCAAGCCTAAGCTACTCAACCTTAGAGAATTAGCCCCAAGGTTCAAGACCCATCTAAAAGGGGTAAATAGACCATAAATCTCAAGGGTTTCACACCTAGAAACTCAAGGGTTCTACCCCTTAGACCCATGTAATTATACAGCAGGATCTATGGGAGAAAGACCTAGTCTTATCTCTTATTTATGCAAAAGAAGAGAAAGCCAAAAGACCCAAGTAGGGTAAAGATCAAATCAAACTTAAAGTTTGATAAAATAAATCACACCACATTAAATGGTTAACCAAATATTTAAGTAAGATTAGTGGTGGTGTATCTAAGCACCTTAGTCCTTGCTCTTATAATTTGGTACCATAGTATAAAGGGCATTTAAAAGGATAGAGAAGGTGAAAAGATATAGAGACATAGTTATGTTGATCGGATGAAGAACCCACTAGTATGGGACAGTGGGTACTGATTCCCATTGAGTAATTTTTCTTGATGGCCAGAAGAAAAAGGGACCCATGATCCAATGGAATACGTCACGAAGATAATGTCTAGGAATAGACATCTTCTTCAATTATCCTCTCAAAGAGGTGAATCATTATTCTAACAAGATGTGAAAGGATCTGATCTATCTCTCATTGAGAGTTAGAAATAAAGAGAGGATTAACTTCTTTGAGTTTGAAGGTAAACTCCAAAGGATGAAGCTTTAAAAGCTTCATCCAAAAGCATAACTTGAAATTCAAAAAACATAAAGATGACCTTAAGTCAAGCTTGAAAGAAAGCTCAAAAAGATCATCTTCGGATACTTGATAATTCAAGTTAACTAAAGAATAAGAAAGATGTAATTAAGATGTCAACATAGGAAATCTTTAATAGATCTAGAATATAAGAGAGAGAACTCTGGAAGGATCAAGAAGACCTTTAAGTTTTGAGATCCAACTAAAGATCCGTAAGGATTAAGCAGTGAAGAAATGATTGGAATAATCTATTTCTACTTATGACCTTAAAGATAACATGAACTTTTACACTATGAGTTCCCATCTTGGGACGTAGTTATAAAGATCTTAATCTTTTTGGAAGAACAAGTAAAATAGGTTTCAATCAATTGGAGTCTACAATAATTGGATTAATCCCTATGGATTATAGTCCCTTAAAGTGGATTCTCAAAACTACGTAAAGTTTTGAAAGAACATTGAATCCACTTTTGGTAAGCTATTCAAAATTCTCTCTAAAGATAAAGAGGATGTTATATCCTTGTAAAAACTAGATAATCCACGTTTACCATTCGATTGGTTAAGTAGGGATTATATAATGAAATTCCCCTCTATTTAGATTTATTGGAGGTGAATTGCAAACAAGAAAATCCACCCATTTCACTAAAAGAGAGTGATTTGGGCAGAAATTATGTAAGATTCATCTTCCTTTTAGAACAAGTTGGATTCTAACTTGAGAGATGAATCTGATAAGGAAACCTTAAGTAGCATTCATCTATTTTACTAGGTCCGTGCACAAGTGCAAAGCAAAGGACCAAGGTAGTAATTTAGATGGTCACTTTGTATCCACTTAATTCACATGTTTGAGCTATGGAGAACCAGATGGCACATGGCTTAAACAAGGAAATAGGCAAGGATGTTCTATTTCACCCTTTTCAATCTTTCCATACTTTGCATTCGACTGAGTTCTTTTTCGTATGCAAACTAGATGGAACTTTGAATGATTAGGGCAAGGTTAGACTACACATGGATTCACCTCTTTTAAGATTCAGTCAGGGTAGAAATCCTCTTTGAATTAAGAGGCAAATGTAGAGAGATGAAAGCCATGATGCTTGAGATTGATCATGGAGCATGGGGGAATACCCCAAGGTATATATCTCCACTCATTTCCAAGGACGAAAATGCTTTTAAGGGGGGGAGAACGTTGTATAATTACATGGGTCTAAGGGGTAGAACCCTTGGGTTTCTAGGTGTGAAACCCTTTGGATTTATGGTTTACTTACCCCTTTTAGATGGGTCTTGAACCTTAGGGCTAATTCTCTAAGGTTGAGTACTTTAGGCTTGATTGGAAGCTTCTCCTAGCCACTTGGTTTGTACGTGAGAGCTTGGAGAGTCTTCTTTTAGAAGCCATGTGATTTCATGTGATTTCTTAAGCTTGGAAACCATGTGAAAACCTTAGGGACCCATGTGATGGAAGGTACACATGTCCTCTTGAGAAGGATTTACCCCCTTGGTCTTGGAGCTATATATTGGAGGGGTTGGTTGGGTGGAAACATATCTCTCTCTCCTAGTGTGTGGTCTTGCTAGTTAGACTTCTTAGTTCATTTGTGTGGAGGCTATAGAGCTCGCACACAACAGGATGACCCCATATGAAGCATGGCATGGTAGAAGGCCATCACTTGATCATTGCAGAATCTTTAGATGTGTTGCTTATGTGCATGTTCCATCTCAAATCAAAGGTAAGCTAGATCCTAAAGAAGAGAAGTGCATCTTCATAGGATATGATTTAAATCAGAAAGGATAAAGGTTTTAGAATCCATCCAACAAGGGATTTATGATCAATAGAGATATATTTGATGAGAATGATTCTTGGTTTGAATTTCGTCGCTATAAAATTGCAACATGCGTCGTAATTAGCATCACGCATGGACCGTCGATTAAACGACAAAGCAAAGGACGTGTTTTGCGACTTGTGGCATGATGGGGCTACGACGCTCCCATATAGCGTCGCTAACATGACGCTTTTAAATAGCGTCGCATAAACGACGCTTTCTTATGTCGCATAGGTGATGATTTTTGGCGTTGCATAAGTGACACTAAAAACATGTCGCTTATGCAACGATGAGTAGCATCACTTACACGACGGTCTATTGACGGAAAAAAATTAAAATGTTGGAGGCTCTTCGATTGGCATTTTCACGCATCTGATCGAAGAGCTCTCCAACGTTTGCAATTGCGTTGCGCTTACGAGCTGAAGCAAATATATGCAGAATTGTTGTTTTGCCTAAGCTCTCTCTTATTGTCTCCCTCTGTCTCTGTTTCTCTCTTTCTACATCTTTCTCTCTTTGAATTCTCTCTCTCTCTCTATCTCTCTCTCTCTTCTTTCTCTCTTTATTGCAGGTTATTCAAGAAGCTAACCAAGCAAAAAGTATGGCTAACTATTGTAAGTACAATTTCGATTCTTTGTATATCATTTGAATTGGGTTATTTTCATTAGAAAGCATACTTACACTTATTGATATGCACTTATACACTTATACATGATGAAGATGCACTTTCACACATATACACATATACACATGCACATACACACACATATATACACACAGATACATGTGCACATACACGTAGACATACATACATATACACATGAATATGCACAAACATTTCTACAACCACATAAAAAGACTTAGATGCATGCATTATTCCATATATATATATATATATATATATATATATATATATATATATATATATATATATATATATATATATATATATATATATATATATATATATATATATATATATATATATATATATACATTAAGATATACGCAAATACATGTATATGCACATCCACATGCATGCACATTCACATGGATGCACATGGATGCAAATGGAAATGCATCCACATACACATGCATGTGGAATACATATACACATGCATATACATACATTATACACATATATACACATATATATGCATATACGTACACACACATATACACATGCACACACACATGCACATACCTACATATACACATATACATGCACATACACACATATACATATAGAGTTACACATATACATGCACATACATATGCACACATATACACATGCACATGCACATACTCATACACACATACACTTACACATGCACATGCACATACTCATACACACATATACACTTACACATGCACATGCACATACATACATATACACACACATACACATGCACATACATACATATACACACACATACATATACACTTAGGTACACACATATGAATGAATTATATAATTAAAGTATTTAAACACATATACACATGCACACACACATGCACATACCTACATATACACATATACATGCACATACACACATATACACATAGAGTTATACATATACATGCATATACATATACACACACATGCACATGCACATGCACATGCACATACTCATACACACATATACACTTATACATGCACATGCACATACATACATACACACACACATACACATGCACATATTGTTAAAAGTCAAGCTTCAAGCTACAAATTCGTGGGGAATCTTTTATAGACATGTGGAGCAATCAAAGGAAGCCAAAAGCCACGAGATTCCATCAAGAAAAGTCACTCAACCACTCCCCAATTCATCTCAACTAAATCCTCCAAGTTAGGAGGCTGATTTGGGAAGGTAGTTCCTAGATTTTAGGGGCACACTTCTCACTATAAAAGGAGCATGTATCCCGACTTCTTTTGGCCCATCTTCTTGGAGTTTTAGCTCATGTAAAGTGAGCACTAAGTGCTGGATTTGTGATAAGCAAGCCCCTTGCTTAAGCTAGCCCCTTGCTTGCTTGTTTGTTTTCGTTTAGTAGGCATATCTATGTGTGTGCGCAGGCAGTGTGGCAACTCTCTACCCCTGAGTTGTTAGCATTGGTTCTCCCTCATATTGTATCCATTTGATGTAATTCTTGTCTCATTGGATAGCTATTAGAGTCTATTTTATGCTCACAAAGTCTCTGGATCATTCTCTGAGTAATCTAGGAGCAACATTCATTTTAGTGAAGTTGTGTGATTGATATCTCTCTTGGTGTGTAGGCTTTGTTGGAAATATTTTGCTCTCTGTTGTAAGGGCTGGTTCTCCTTCTCTATGTATCCATTTGCTATGATTTTGGTGTCATTGGGTAGCTATTAGAGTCCTCTAAAGTTGACCCAAGTTTGAGATTCATTCCCTGTATAATCTCTGAGAAAAGCTTGCGGGAGTGAAGTAAGGTATCTGCTTGACTGGCAGTTGTGAGCATTCAACTATCTCATGTTGTAGACATTGTTTCTCCTTGTGTAAGCGTCCATTTGAAGTGAAATTTGTTTTGTTGGAAAGATGGTGGTGTCTACTACAGGTCTACAAAAGCTCACTAGAGTTCTCTGCATAAGCTCTGAGTAAGAGAATTTTTTGTGTGCAGAGGTCAAAGAAGGATACCTGTGGAGGTCATTCACGCTTTGTCGTTGCTTAGGGGTTGAGATACTTCCCCCATCAGTGGTATCAGAGCATTTGGGCATCTTGGAGGCATCACATACAAGCAAGAAGACCTCTTGGAGTTGGTGGTTGACGATTTGCATCAACAAAAGCTTCTTGGAGGTAGCTCACATCAAGGGGGAGCTATTCTACTCAAAGTTTCAAGAGCACAAGGTGTCCATCTAAGGAAAGCTTTATGTGAATCTTGTCAACTAGGGAAGCATTTATGTGAATCTTGTCAACTAGGGAAGCAAGCGAGACTTCCATTCAAGAAGAGTGGCTACATAAGCCAACATCCATTGGAGTTGATACATACAGATGTGTGGGGGCCAACCAAAGAGCAATCCATTGGAGGTAACAAGTACTTTGTCACTTTTATAGATGATTTCCCAAGGATGGTTTGGGTTTATTTCATCAAAAACAAGTCAGATGTGTTTACATGTTTCAAAGCATTCAAGGCAATGGTAGAGAAGGAAACAGGTACATATATCCAGAAGCTAAGGTCCGATGGAGGGGGAGAATATTTCTCCAATGAGTTTTCTGATTTTTTAATGGATCAAGGCATCAAGAGGCAAGTAACATGCAGGTACACACCCCAACAAAATGGAGTAGCAGAGAGAAAGAATAGATACATTGCCGAGATCGCTAGAGCAATGCTTAATGAGATGAATGTACCTAACATGTTTTGGAGTGATGCAGCAAATACCGCCGTGTATCTTATGAATAGGGCTCCTACCTCAGGGATCCATTGCTTGACACCATATCAAGCCTATTATGGTAAGAAACCTGATCTTTCCCACTTGAAGATATTTGGAGGTACGTGTTATGTACATGTGCCAAGTGAATTGAGGCACAAGCTACAACCAAAGGCAGAAAAGTGTGTGTTTCTAGGATATTCAAATGATCATAAAGGTTACAGGTGCTTCAACCCAAACACAAAGGACTTGAGGATATCAAGGGATGTAGCATTTGATGAGCTACTCCCTTGGTATAAGAAGTATGATTGTATGCAAGACTTTGAAGAAGAAAAGCATGGACATGATGAAGACCAAATCGACCTAGAGCTAAGCGGCCCAAGGTGTTCCATCAATGAAGATAGTTCAAGCATGAACTCACCATGGAGGGGGAGATCTTCATCAAGCTATGAATCACAATCAATCAACAAAGGCAAAGCAACATTGGTGGAGTTGGATGAAGAAGGTAATGAAGTTGAAGATGATGAAGGACACATGATGGAGAAAGAAGCCACATCAAAGAAAGAGATCAAGTTCCCAAGGCAAAGGAGGTTTATTCCTCCAAAAGGTGAAGAAAGGAAGTCTTCTAGAGTTAAGTATCCAACTCAAAGGTTTACTTATGATTCATACATGGCAACGCATTATGCATATATGAACAAAGTAGTAGAAGATCATGAGCCCGATTGCTATGAAGATGCAAGCAGGTACACCGAATGGAAAGAGGCAATGCAAGAAGAGATCGACGCACTTTAGGAAAATCAAACATGGACTCTAGTGCCCACGAAGGAGAACATGAAGGTAATAGGTAATAAGTGGGTGTATAAAGTAAAGAGGAATTCAGATGGATCTATTTCTAGGTTCAAAGCAAGATTGGTGGCCAAGGGTTTTGCACAAACCTATGGAGTGGACTTTGAAGAGACATTCAGCCCCGTGGCAAAGATGAGCACCATTAGGACACTCATTGCAATGGCTGCTAGCAAAGGATGGAAGCTTTTCCAATTGGATATCAAGAATGCCTTTCTCAATGGAGACTTGGAAGACGAGGTATACATGGAGCAACCACTAGGTTTTGTTCATAAAGAGTTTCCACATCATGTTTGTAGGTTGAAGAAGGCACTTTATGGCCTAAAGCAAGCTCCAAGGGCTTGGAACCAAAGATTGGTGGACTATTCGATCAAATGTGGTTACAATCAATGCAAGGCGGATCCATCTCTCTTCATCAAACAAAGAGGAGAACTTGTAGTCTACGTGTGTGTATGTAGATGATCTTATCATTACAGGTAATGATACAAAGGGCATTGAGGAGATCAAGGCAAAGCTTGGAAAGGAGTTTAGGATATCTGATCTTGGAGATCTTAGGTATTTTCTTGGCATTGAAGTTGTATACAAAGAAGAAGGTATTATGCTCATACAAAGAAAGTATATTCTAGACCTACTTGAGAGGTTTGGGATGCTACATTGCAAGCCTATTTCAAATCCCATGGAAGTTAATGTAAAGCTAAGCTCCATTGATGGAGAGCCATTAGAGGATGTAACTTTTTATCGCTCTATTGTAGGCTCTTTCAATTATGCCACAATAACTAGGCCTGACATAGCATATGGAGTTGGAGTGTTATCACAATTTATGCATAGTCCAAGGACTACACACTTGCAAGCTGCAAGAAGAATGTTACGATATCTCAAGGCCACTATAAATGAAGGATTGTTCTATTCATTTGATGATGATATGCAGGTCAAAGCTTATTCTGATGCGGATTGGGCCGGTTCCAAGGAGGATAGAAGAAGTACAAGTGGTTACCTAGTCATGCTAGGTAGCAAGATCATCTCATGGATTTCAAAGAAGCAACCCACGGTGGCATTATCTTCCACCGAGGCTGAGTATAGAGCTTTGGCTCAAGTCACATGTGAGCTAATGTGGATTAAGAAGTTATTTATGGAGCTTAATTTGCAGGTTGACACATATCCAATTTTTTGTGACAATATGAGTAGCATTCATCTAGCATCGAATCCTGTCTATCATGCTAGAACCAAGCATATTGAAGTGCACTATCACTTCATAAGGGAAAAGGTGATATCCAAGGAAGTTTCAGTACATCATATTGGCACCAAAGACCAAGTTGCCGACATGTTTACAAAGGCTTTGGATGGAATGAAGATTTCAAAATTCAAGCAAAGCATCAACATGAAAGAGCTTGGATGAGGATGAAGAATTGAAGCTTGAGGGGGAGTGTTAAAAGTCAAGCTTCAAGCTACAAATTCGTGCCGAATCTTTTATGGACATGTGGAGCAATCAAAGGAAGCCAAAAGCCACGAGATTCCATCAAGAAAAGTCACTCAACCACTCCCCAATTCATCTCAATTAAATCCTCCAAGTTAGGAGGCTGATTTGGGAAGGTAGTTCCTAGATTTTAGGGGCACACTTCTCACTATAAAAGGAGCATGTATCCCGACTTCTTTTGGCTCATCTTCTTGGAGTTTTAGATCATGTAAAGTGAGCACTAAGTGTTGGAGTTGTGATAAGGAAGCCCCTTGCTTGCTTGTTTGTTTTCTTTTAGTAGGCATATCTATGTGTGTGCGCAGGCAGTGTTGCAACTCTCTACCCCTGAGTTGTTAGCATTGGTTCTCCCTCATATTGTATCCATTTGATGTAATTCTTGTCTCATTGGATAGCTATTAGAGTCTATTTTATGCTCACAAAGTCTCTGGATCATTCTCTGAGTAATTTGGGAGCAACATTCATTTTAGTGAAGTTGTGTGATTGATATCTCTCTTGGTGTGTAGGCTTTGTTGGAAATATTTTGCTCTCTGTTGTAAGGGCTGGTTCTCCTTCTCTATGTATCCATTTGCTATGATTTTGGTGTCATTGGGTAGCTATTAGAGTCCTCTAAAGTTGACCCAAGGTTGAGATTCATTCTCTGTATAATCTCTGAGAAAAGCTTGCTAGAGTGAAGTAAGGTATCTGCTTGACTGGCAGTTGTGAGCATTCAACTATCTCATGTTGTAGACATTGTTTCTCCTTGTGTAAGCATCCATTTGAAGTGAAATTTGTTTTGTTGAAAATCTCGTGGTGTCTAATAGAGGTCTACAAAAGCTCACTAGAGTTCTCTGCATAAGCTCTGAGTAAGAGAATTTTTGGTGTGCAGTGGTCAAAGAAGGATACCTGTGGAGGTCATTCACGCTTCGTCGTTGCTTAGGGGTTGAGATACTTCCCCATCACATACATACATATACACACACATACATATACACACACATACATATACACTTAGGTACACACATATGAATGAATTATATAATTAAAGTATTAAAACACATATACACATGCACACACACATGCACATACCTACATATAGACATATACATGCACATACACACATATACACATAGAGTTACACATATACATGCACATACATATACACACACATACACATGCACATGCACATATTCATACACACATATACACTTACACATGCACATGCACATACATACATATACACATGCACATACATACATATAAACTACATACATATACACTTAGGTACACACATATGAATGAATTATATAATTAAAGTATTAAAACACATGCTTAATATAAACAATAATAACAATCAATAGAACAAAACTCTTCATTACTTAATACCATACACACAATTCAAAATACAATTGAAATGAAAAATATATAGATAAAATCTATATATATATATATATATATATATATATATATATATATATATATATATATATATATATATATATATATATATATATATATATATATATATATATATATATATATATATATATATATATATATAGATATATATATATATATATATCAATGTAAATACATATAATCCAATGTCATAATCAACTAAAATCCTAATCATCATCATCATGATCATCATCATAATCAGGAATATCATGATGATCCTGATCTTCCTCATCGTCATCGTCATGATCACCCTGTGATGATCGAGATCGTCCCTCTTGTGTCTATCTCTCCACCTCATCCATATTTGTCTCTCCATAATACTCCTGTATTACATATAACAAACATAAATAAATAAAACAATTAAACCATTCATAAAAATTAAATAATTATATAAATTT
Source organism: Ceratopteris richardii (assembly GCA_020310875.1). Classification (NCBI taxonomy): domain Eukaryota; kingdom Viridiplantae; phylum Streptophyta; class Polypodiopsida; order Polypodiales; family Pteridaceae; genus Ceratopteris; species Ceratopteris richardii. The sequence continues at coordinate 14,569,597 of CM035423.1, read as the reverse complement.
TAAAAATACTCACAAAGGCATCAGGATGATCTTGCATATACTCGCTCAAACACCGATATCCAAAATGTGTAGCACACTCGATCTCATGTTTTGTAGGATATCGGCCATAATCCTTCGCTCCATTGAAACAAATAAAAAAAGATTAGCTGCTTGCATTTTAACTAAAATAAAAAATATACTCACGATAACACATATATTTACAAATGTAGCTACAAAACCATTATGGCCCATTTGGCCTAGGAGCGATGTGTGGCCCGACTCCACTCTCTTCTTTGTAGCAGCCTGTTTATTCAAGAAAAAAATACATAAATTAAATACAAAAAATTACTAAAATATATGAAAAATATAAATATAAACTATTAATACGTGTACCTTCTGCTCAGGAAATGACTCTTGAAGACGTAGCTGTCTATGAAAAAACTGCCACGTCTCACGTGGTATGTTAGCTCACCTCTTATTTTTCTCCACCATACAATATCTCCTGTTAATTTAATCTCAAACAGAAAAAAAAATCAGAATACATACACATATATACACACACATACACATACGCATACATACCCACATACACATATACATGCAAACATATACACATACATATATGTATACATATACACATATACATACATATAACATAAACACACATATACATATCCACATATATACGTACACACATGCATGCATATACACTCATTCATACAAAATACATGCATTTATCCCACAATAATGTGTAGTTGTGTATATGTGAATATGTGTGTATGTGTAAATGTGTATATGTGAATATGTGTGTATGTGTAAATATGTATATGTGAATTTTTTGTGAATGTAGATAATCAGGTTATTAATATCAAATACCATTATTTGTAGATTCTGATCAATCAGATGGAACTCCACCACCGTCTCCTCATCACGCAACGACTTTATACTGTAAGTATATCAAACATTTACTTTTAAATATATTTGATGGATACATAACTTATATTCTTTTTTGTTTATTATTATGTGCAGATTCTGATCAATCAGAGGGTACTCCACCACCTCCCACCCATGCAACGACTTCACATCTGTCCTCCGATAGGAATTATGATGAATTTTACTATCAAGAGCATATTATATGTTGGTGTAAGTCTTGTTATGGAATGTATCGAAGACCATGATTGGAATGTATTGATTATGAGGCAGAGTATGGTACTTTTGAGCGTGCACCATCACCTGGTCAACGTGATAATGCTTGGGTATGTATTTTCTATATATATTAATGTCATTATTTTATTTAAAAACCATATATAGAATCAATTTACTGTTGATATACAAGAATACTTGCTCGATGATGATGATGATGATATTTTTTCTCATAATGATAATATACCTCGTACACGTCATGGACTTATTGTTCATCAATTACAAGCAGAGGTTTCTAAAATCCTCTATCTCCTGGTTTAGAGAATGAAACGGTTGGAGATTATCCATTGCCAGCTCGTGATCGTTCTTTCGTACAAACATATGATAGAAGAAGATATGCAGGATGGAATAGAGGACCACTTCCTTTAGATGGAGAGGTTTTCAACTTCTGGGGTAATCGCTATATGATTGCTCCATCCACTATTACTAATGTTGGTCGTGGTCTCTTTATTGTAGAGGATTTTTATGTACCTCCAAACTCTGAAGTCACTATTATGTCATTTTGTGGTCCTATATATGGATGGGGAGATTGGCATCGGCTTTCACGTTATGTACATGCATAAAATGAAAGATTATATATTGATGGAAGACCTTACACACATGGAAATATAGCAGGACTAATAAATAGTAGTCAAGTGTTACATAATAGTTCAAGGACTAATTGCACATTTGAGGAGCGTGAAAATAGTCATGAATCACCATACATGAGTAGAGATGTATCAAGATACATAGTTGTCAATGCTATTACTACATTACATGCTGGTGATGAACCATTAGTGAATTATGGATGGCGTAGACCTCCAAGAGCACCTTCTAGCTAGAGAGAATAAAAACTTTCTATCCATATTTAATAAGTTATATACTTAATTTTATATTTAAAGTTTACTTTTTATTGATTTATGGAATACTAATGAATTTTATTTATATGTGTAGATTCCAACGTATGATGTTGATGATATTCCTCCACAGCATTCACAATTACTAGTAAGACCTCATTTATCAGAAGCTTCCATGAGGAGGCTACGCAAACTAATCATGTGCAATATGCAAAGTTGAAAAATCTATATTCAAAAGACGATAAAGTACAAGATTTGTGTGAAAATATCTTCGAGAGGAATGTCTAAAGCATGTATATGAAGGAAGTCGTTTGACACGACTAAGTGCGAGCTTACTTATTCTCAACCTTCAAAATCAGTTTAGATGGAGTAATGTATCTGTTTAAACACTATTAAGGTATAATGTTCAATTTTCTATCTATATATATATATGCATAAATATATATATATATATATATATATATATATATATATATATATATATATATATATATATATATATATATATATATATATATATATATATATATATATATATATATATATATATATATATATATATATATATATACACACATGTAGCTTTTTATTCTTACTTTAGATAAGGTAGGAACAAGAACTTGAATTGAATGGACACTTTTTGATGGCGCATCTTTTAAAACTATTAATGCATCTTTCAAAATATTCGCGAAAATTTTGATTGTTTAGATGGCAGGATACGATTGTTTGTTTTGGAGGATATGAAGTATGTACCTCCATTGAATGATTTGTCGATTCTATCATATGTTCAGTTTGAAAGTGTGAGAAGCGGATTTATAATTGCTATTCAAAGAATTTGGTACTCTTTATAGGCCATTCAATGGTGACCTGGATGAATCGCATGCACAGAGGTTACTCAAGATAGAGCAATCTGATTATAAGGGACTAGTGCCAGCAGGATTCCTAGGGTATGCAATAAACCTCTTGCATGTCAATGATGAGCATCTGAACTTTAGGATACAAAGTGGAAATCATGGTTGCTTAAGAGGATCACTTTTATACAGCTTGTTCAAAAAACTTCAGTGTCATAAACCTGAAGTTCTTTGAACAAGCTGTATAAAAGTGATCCTCTCAAGCCACCATGATTTCCACTTTGTATCCTAAAGTTCACATGCTCATCATTGACATGCAAGAGGTTTACTGCATACCCCAGAAATCCTGCTGGCACTAGTCCCTTATAATCAGGTTGCTCTATCTTGAGTAACCTTTGTGCATGCGATTCGTCCAGGTCACCATCGTATGGCCTATAAACAATGCCAATATCTTTGAATAGCTATTATAAACCTGTTTCTCACACTTTCAAACTGAACATATGATAGAATTGACAAATCATTCAATGAAGGTACATACTTCATATCCTCCAAAACAAACAATCGTATCCTGCCATCCAAAACAATCAAATGTTTTGCGAATATTTTGAAAGATGCACATAAGCATACATATATATAAAATTATATGCATATATATATAATATATATATATATATATATATATATATATATATATATATATATATATATATATATATATATATATATATATATATATATATATATATATATATATGTATGTATGTATGTATATTTATTTATTTACTTTTCTTAATAGATCTTTTTTTGATAAACTTACAGGTTATTATCTGAAAAGTTTTTACCAAGTCATAATATTCTTCCTACCTCACATGATGAAATGAAGAAGATAATCAACAATCTTGGTATAGATAATCAATGTATACATGCATGTCCTAACGATTGTATTTTATATAGAGGTGAATATGCAGACTCTTTGACATGTCCTAAATGTCAATCTCCTCGATATAAGGGACAAGAAGGTAAAATCCCAAAAAAGGTATTGAGACATTTTTCATTGGCTCCACGGATTAGACATATGTTTCAAAGCCCCGAATTATCAAAGCTTTTGACTTGGGGACATGACCACAAAAGTACTGATGGAATAATCAAAATTCCTCATGATAGTGTTGCTTTTCAGCATATTGATTCTAAATTTGCACAAAATCCACAAAATCTAAAGTTAGGACTTGCATTAGCTGGGGTTAATCCATTCTCCATGAAATCCAATAAATGGTCAACATGGCCAGTGGTAGTCATAAACTACAATCTTCCGCCATATCTTAGCATTAAAAAGGAACATTTAATGCTTTCACTTTTAATCCCAGGCAAAAGACAAGTTAAATATATGAATATATATCTTGCTCCTCTCATTGACGATCTTCAAGAGTTATGGAGAGGTATTAATGTCATTGATGTATCGAAAAGCATCAATGAAAGACATATTATGGTTCGTGGTATTGTGGCTTGGACTATTCACAATTTTCTATGATATGGTGTTTGTTCAGGTATTGATGTAATTTTTTAATTCAGTATGCATGTAAATAAATATGATTTAATCTAATTATATTTTTATCATTTTTCATGATGCACGAATATCTACTAAGGGTTATAAAGCTTGTCCATATTGTGGTGATTGGTTGAGATCAATCTATAGTAAGAATCTCAAAAAAAATATTTATCTTCGACATCGACGATTCTTGCCTGATGATCATCCATTAAGATCTAAAAGAGAAGCGATACATTTTAGTGGAAAGCTTGAAACAGGTCAGTGTCCAAAACCTATGATGCCTATGGATTGGTATAAAAAATGGACAGATGGACCTCTGATAGATCCAAAATCAGAAATCTTCAGTGATGATCCAGATAATGAGTATGTGAAGAGACGTAAAGGAAAATTGACACTCGCAGAGAACATATCAATATGGTAATCTTTGGAGTATTGGAAAGAGTTAAAAGTATGTCATCTTCTTGATCCTATGCATATATTCAAAAATATTGGTTATTCACTATGGGAGCATCTTCTTGGACTAAAAGACACCACATCATCAAGGAATGATTTGAAAGATAAAAAATCCAAATCAAAGTTATGGCCAGTTTTTGATAGACATCGACAAGAAACGACTTATGCACTTGCTCCTTGGGTACTTACAACAAAAGAGATACAGGCTATCAACAATAGAATTCAATTGATTAAGACTCCTATAGGATATGGAGCATCTTTTCAAAAGATGTTTACTATGGATGATAAGAGATTATCTTTGTTAAAGACCCATGACTGGCATAACTTTTTGAAACATATTTTACATTTGGTTATCGATGGATGTACAACGAAAGGAGTACGAGATGTGATCTATCGTCTTGGATCACTTATAAGGTAATTATGATACTTTTATATTTAATATGTATGAATATTGGATATCTTTTATTTTTTAATTAACTTCTTTATAATTGTTTTTATGATATGTATAGGTGGATTACATCCAAAGAGATTGACAAAAACTCGATCCCACAACAAAAACGTGAATGCAAAGAGCTACTATGTTTGATGGAGAAAGAACTTCCTACTTCATTTTTTGATATTCAGGTTCATTTATTAGTCCATCTTGTAGATGAAATAGAGATTGCAGGTGTTGTCAACACTCGATGGATGTTTTGGGTCCAGCGATTTATGGGAATATTAAAAGGTTATGTGCGACAAAGAGCGAAACCAGAAGGATCCATGGCAAAGGGTTGGATGCTTGAAGAGTGCATGTATTACGTTAGTGAGTACCTTGAAAGAGTTCATGAAGAAGCTCCACATGCATGGACCAACGAGTCTTCTTCAAAAATAACAGATGAGGTATTATTAGGTAAGGGGGTTCCATTCTTATTTACATTTCAAGAAAAAAATGATGTTTCTACTTTTGTAGCATATAATAGCGAATGCATGCAAGCATTCCTTAACGAGTATGAGGAACTTCAAAATATTTGAAGTAAAAGGCGAAAAAACAAAAGATTTAGATGTAATCTTGATATTAATGAGATTACAGATATATCTTCTTTCATGGATTGGCTATATAGTCGTTTGCAACACGCCAATGCAAATAATGAAGAAATCTCAGATGAACAAAGAGAGTTAATGATAGGTTGTGAACGAAAGGTAATTTTATTAAAATAATATATATATTTTTTTCATATATGTATGTTAGTTTCTATTTACTAATTGAATTTATTTTGCAGGCTCGAATGTTCACTAATATGTTGGCTTTTGGACAACATATTAGAATCAAAGCCATTGATTCTTTACGTAAAACAGAGGATTCTAGTGTTGTTGCTTCTTTCAAGCAACTATCACGTGCTAGCTCAAAAGACATGAACCTTATAGATAGAAAACTTGGTTACGTAGGAACTATTGTTGGTATCTATGAAATTTCATTTCATACATTCAAACATGTAGAAAAATTTTTATATTTTTTTTGATAAAGTTAGTTATTCTTTTAAGCACCTAATAATGGGTTTTTGTTGTTATATATTTTGATAGGTCATTTTGAAGGTTGACTGGTTTTGAGCGGAGTATAAAGGTAGTAATTCCACATTAAAAAAGGAATTATCTGGGTTTTGGGCAATTGATTCTTCCAAGGTAATGCGATCTACTAAAGAACCATATATTCTTCCTAGGCATATTGAACAAGCATTTTTTATAAAAACCTAGATGCTCATCCTTGGTGGCAAGTCATTCATGTGCAACCTAGAGGTAGATCATTGTTTGAACAGTTTATTGTTAGAGAGATCGAAGAAAGTCCTCTTGATGATTCAGCATCAAATACTGATACATCAACATCTGAAATAGAATTAGAATCATTATACGTGATAATGATACTAATCTTTTTGATGAAGAGGATAATTCTCTACATGCTGATTCTATTGATGAGGAAGAGGAATTACCAGAAATAGATATTAATCCATCAATAGATGATGTGATTCATGAGGACATAGATTTAACAATAGAAGAAATAAATGAAATCAATAAGGATAATGAAGATGAGACTATATTGATGTCTTACCAAAATGATGGCAATAATGAAAACATATGAGCAGGTTAGATAGTAAATTTTACTCTAGTTATCGATCAATAAATTGAAGCTTCTGAATGGATATCAGATAATAGATTTTTTTATTAACTTCAATAACGATGAATCCTACTAGAGAGATGAAATCATGTTCTTCTAAGTTAGAACATGAAGCTCGGGGGTATGCCTAATTATTTTATATATAGATTTATCTTTGAGGAGCAAATTTTTATCATGTATGTATGCATATGTGTGTGTATTCATGTGTATTATATGTATACATATGTTAGTATGCATATATATGTATTTCATGTGTATGTATGTGTTTGCATGTGTGTGATATATGTATACATGTGTTAAATATGCATATGTGTATATATGCATATGCATTTATGTAAAATATTCATGTATTCATGTAATATATGCAAGTGTTTATAATTGTGTTCATGTATATATGCATATGTGTCTATGTGTAAATATGTACATGTAAATATGTATGCATGTATATATATATATATATATATATATATATATATATATATATATATATATATATATATATATATATATATATATATGTGTGTGTGTGTGTGTGTGTGTGCATTTAGGCATGTATGTGTCATGCATAATATATCTACTCCATTTTATATTTATGTATCCTATCTACATGATGTGTATATATCTTTATATATATTATGATCCTCGTTGATTCGAGTAGCTATATATAGAGGCATAAGGTTGGGAGGAGAGACATCTCTCTAGTAGGACGTCGGAGGAATAGATGCAATGTGTAGATATACTTCAAACATATGGCTAAAAGATTGAATTAGAGTTTTTAAATTAGGGGTTTTATAACCCTAATATCGAAATTAGTGTTTTCAATTTAGGATTTTTGCATGTGTTGTTTATGTATGTGTATCTATATGTACATATGCATGTGTTGTGTGTGTGTATATATGCATGTGTATATGTATATATGCATGTAAGTATGATTATATGAGTCTATGTGTGTGTACATATGATTATGCATGTGTATGTGTATGTGAGTATGTGTACGTGTATGTGAGTATGTGTACATAGACTTCAAACATATGGCTAAAAGATTGAATTAAAGTTTTTAAATTAGGGGTTTTATAACCCTAATATCAAAATTAGTGTTTTCAATTTAGGATTTTTGCATGTGTTGTGTATGTATGTGTATCTATATGTACATATGCATGTGTTGTGTGTGTGTATATATGCATGTGTATATGTATATATGCATGTAAACATGATTATATGAGTCTATGTATTTGTACATATGATTATGCATGTGTATGTGTATGTGAGTATGTGTACGTGTATGTGAGTATGTGTATGTGTCTATGTGTATTCATTATATGTGTGTAACTGCATGCATGTGTATGTGTGTGTAAAAATATGCATGTATGTATAAATGTGCATGCATGCGTATATGTGTGTAAATGTGCATGTATGATGTATATGTGTGTGTATGCGTGTATTTATACCTCTAGTCTCACTCTTTTCTCTCTCTCTCTCTCATATACATACATACATGCATAAACACACATACTCATATCCACATATATATACATAAAAGCAGTGCATACCATGCATTATCGCGACGATGAGCCATAAGTGTCCACATCTCTTTTAGACACCACTTAAGCGACCATCCTGTCCCAAACTTTGTCTCAAGTGAACTAAGTACGTATTTTTTATCCCTCTCATCATGCTCACTACAAAAATAAAAAACATAATGTAAATAAAACATAAGATATTTATTTCATGTGTGTGTGCATATATCTATGTATATATATGCATGTAAGTGTATGTGTGAGTATGTCTCTCTATGTGTGTGTGTATGCATATATGTGTGTATGTGTATGTGTGTGTGTGTATATGTGTTTGTATGTGTGTATGCATGTGTATTTGTGTGCATGCATCATTATGTGTGTATGTGTCCATGTGTGTTTGTGTGTGTGTGTGTCTATGTGTATGTGTGTGTGTCTATGAGTGTGTATGTGTTTATGTGTATGTATGTATCTATGTGTGTGTATGTGTCTATGTGTGTATGTGTATGCATCTATGTATGCATAAGTGTGTGTATGCATGTGTATGTGTGTGTATGCATCATTATGTGTGTATGTGTCTATGTGTGTATGTGTGTGTATATGTGTGTGTGTGTGTCTCTATGTGTATGTGTGTGTGTCTATGAGTGTGTATGTGTTTATGTGTATGTATGTATCTATCTGTGTGTATGTGTCTATCTGTGTATGTGTATGCATGTATGTATGCATATGTGTGTGTATGCATCATTATGTGTGTATGTGTCTATGTGTGTATGTTTGTGTGTGTGTATATGTGTGTGTATGTGTATGTGTCTATGTGTATGTGTCTATGTGTATGTGTTGCTATGCGTCTATGAGTGTGTATGTGTTTATGTGTGTGTATGTGTCTATGTGTGTGTATGTCTCTATGTGTGTATGTGTATGCATGTATGTATGCATATGTGTGTATGTGTGTGTATGCATTATGTATGCATATGTGTGTATGCATTATGTATGTGTATGTAAGCATGTGCATTATGTATGCATGTAAGTATGTATGTATGCATATGCATATGCATTATGTATGCATATGTGTGTATGTGTGTGTATGCATTATGTATGCATATGTGTGTGTATGCATTATGTATGTGTATGTAAGCATGTGCATTATGTATGCATGTAAGTATGTATGTATGCATATGCATATGCATTATGTATGTATATGTATGCATGTATGTGTATATGTGTGTATGTCTCTCTATGTGTGTGTATGCATATATGTGTGTGTATATGTGTCTGTATGTGTGTATGCAGGTGTATGTGTGTGTATGCATCATTATGTATGTGTCTATGTGTGTGTATATGTGTGTGTATTTGTGTGTGTGTGTCTATGTGTATGTGTGTGTATCTATGAGTATGTATGTGTTTATGTGTGTGTATGTGTCTATGTGTGTATGTGTGTGTAGGTCTCTATGCATGTGCATTATGTATGCATGTAAGTATGTATGTACATTGTATGCATATGCATATGCATTATGTATGCATGTATGTGTACATGTGTGTATGTCTCTCTATGTGTGTGTGTATGCATATATGTGTGTATGTGTGTGTGTATGTGTGTGTATATGTGTCTGTATGTGTGTATGCATGTGTATGTGTGTGTATGCATGTGTATGTGTGTATGTGTCTATGTGTGTATGTGTGTGTGTATATGTGTGTGTATGTGTGTGTGTCTATTGTTGGTGCATTTTACCCAAGCCTACATGCTTGATATATTTGATATCATCCTCATTTGTAAGTCACATGAGTAGTCATGTGAACACCTTTTGTAAAAGCATTCATTTTATCTCTTGTAAATGGAAAAAGAAAAAAGGAAAAGAATGGCTTACCTCATGCATGATGTAAAAGCAAATTCGTGGCTCTAACTATCAAAATCACGAATTTTTGAGCTGAGGGAATATCTCCTAACTTTAGGTGGAGCCATTCGAATTCGAATTCAAAACTCCCTCCAAGAATAGCTATAAAAGGAGCAAGAAGGAAGAGGTGATTAGCAAGCCTTGTACGTGACCACTTCATGTCATTTTGTAGAGATTGAAGAGCTTACTCCATAGCTCTATCATTCTACTCCCATTGTGCAAAGATTCATTGCAAATGTGGTTGTAATCATATGTGAATCTATACATTTATTATCATCTACTTCTCTGTTTTGTTCTCTGCTATACTCACTCAGAGCAGTACTTTTAAAAGGTCATATCTCGCGTTCTACTGATCCGTTTTCAGTGATTTAACGTGCATTGGATAGCTCTTACTGCATAATTTTTTCATATAAATTTTCGAGGTCATTGAATTTATAGTTTTGAAGATATCTGCATTTTATTGCTCACTGGTCTATCTCTGCAGAGCCCCGAGAATGGTGGGCATGTTGCAGAAATTGATGAAACTTGTTCTCAGTGCTCAGTCCATCATTTGAAGTGTTTTAACTTGGATTAGGAAGCTTGCTAAGTCTATTTGCTATGCCCAAAAGGAAATTTTCTATTTCTTTCCAGGTTGAGAGCACTGTTCATTTTTTCCAGCAGGTGTATGTCCAAAAATACCAAGTTTTGGGAGCTAGTTATTTTGCAACTAGTCGATCTTGACTTAAACTTTTGGGATACATGTTCCAAAGTACTTGGCTGATATTTTGGTGGATTTAGGAAGCTTAAAGGGTCTACTAATCAACTATGAAGTCTCAATTGGCTGGTGTGAAGCTAGTTGTAGCAGCACCTACTCATCTTTGGATTGCATCCACCATCTCTCTTCACATCTATGTGTATGTGTGTGTATCTATGAGTGTGTATGTGTTTATGTGTGTGTATGTGTCTATGTGTGTGTATGTGTCTATGTGTGTATGTGTATGCTTGTATGTATGCATATGTATGTGTATGCATGTGTATGTGTGTGTATGCATCATTATGTGTGTATGTGTATGCTTGTATGTATGCATATGTATGTGTATGCATGTGTATGTGTGTGTATGCATCATTATGTGTGTATGTGTCTATGTGTGTATGTGTTTGTGTATATATGTGTGTGTATGTGTCGCTACACATCTATGAGTGTGTATGTGTTTATGTGTGTGTATGTGCCTATGTGTGTGTATGTGTCTATGTGTGTATGTGTATGCATGTATGTATGCATAGGTGTGTGTATGTGTGTGTATGCATTATGTATGCATGTGTGTGTATGCATTATGTATGCATGTGTGTGTATGCATTATGTATGTGTATGTATGCATGTAAGTATATATGTATGCATATGCATATGCATTATGTATGCATATGTATGCATGTATGTGTATGTGTGTGTATGTCTCTATGTGTGTGTATGCATATATGTGTGTGTATGTATGTGTGTATGTGTGTATATGTGTGTGTATGTGTGTATGCATGTGTATGTGTGTGAATGCATCATTATGTGTGTATGTGTCTATGTGTGTATTGTAAGCCGTCGGATTGGCAATTGTAAAGTCTGACTCTTTTTATATTCCGCACGAACCAAAAGGTCGTTGCATAGGTGTTGTAACCTTTTTATAAATCAATGAAAAAGACACTTCGGTGACGACCAGAGGAGTCGCCAGACTGTTTGTCTGGTTGATGAAGTCTGTGTAGTTTCTGTGGTGTGTTTGAGAACTCTGAGTTATTTTTGTGGCTTTCTGTTCTGTTTGATTATCTGCACTTGTACGGTACATATTGAGTTATTGTTCTTGTCTCTGTTGTCTACAATAGTTTGTGCTTGGGTTAGCTCTTTAAGTTGGACAACGTAATTCTGGATTACAGTACTGAATAGTTCTACGCTGTATGTCTAGAACGCATCAATTGGAGTGTAATCGTTAGATTGTGGAAGAGTCTGATTACAGACAATAAGACTGTGAGAGTATAACCACAGTCTTGACAAGTAAGTTGCATTGACAGAGATTTTTAATGTTAGATTGCGGTCATGTGAGTGAGTTGATTTGGAAAAATCAAGTATAGGGCCTCTGTTTAATAGACCCCTTCTACTCCCAAGAACCCGAATAGATGTTTAAACGCATCTCTGACGGCAAGACCTGCGTTTAACACTGGCGCCGTCTGTGGGAAGGTGGGTTGCAATATAGTTGAGGGAAGGTGGCACCAGAAGGTGGCAATAGAGTGTTGCAGATTATTTGTGAGAAGGAATCCATAGATTGTGAAGCGACAATAAGGTAGTAGTACGAAAGTAATGTAAAGGTGATATATGCCGGTTACTCGATCCGGTGAGTCGTATCCGAAGTACAGATAGCCTTGGGTGGTACCAAATTTACGCAGGACACCCCCAGGAGGTAAAAGCGCAGACCGATTAGGTCTGATCATCGAAGAAGCGAAGCCTATTAGTAGCATTTCGGTGGAACATTCTGCGATTCTGGTAGATTCCGGTGTAATTTCAGCGTAGTCTGCAGAAGATACAGTAACTTCTGAGTCTGCAAGAACGCCTGGTCAGGATTCGAATCAGTTCGAGAATAGAGTTGTCTTACCCAGAGAAGTCATTAAAGGTGAAAGACTACCCTGGATTGGGAAAGTTCCACTAATTCCGGTGGTAGTTCGGTTTTGGTTGTAGAAAATTTACAATTTTCTGGTGATAGTGTTATACTTCCCGGTGAATCTTCATTTTGGACACCACTGTTCGGAGCAAGTTTGCATATGTTTGATACCGTAGAAGAGGATAAGCTATTCGAATTAGAAATTCATAAGAGGTTAAGCGCTATTTTCGAATCGGAAGAAGAGTAGTCTAATCATACAGACTCTGAAGAACCGGAAGCACATCTTCAGAACTCAGGAAATAGTAACAGTACCAACATGAGTGGGCAACAGCAATAGCAACAGCAACAACAACAACAACAACAACAACAACAACAGCAGCAGCAGCAACAGCTACTTCCACCTCGTCCGGTTCCAACAGGAGTTACCTACACAAAATTCGGTGGATTTCCAGGTGATGATCCTGATGCTCATGTACGAACCTTTGAAATTAGTTATGCAGTACTTAATCATCCACCTAATCCGGCATATGAGGCCATAGTATTCTAGTCAACCTTAGTTAATGAAGCAACCAGGTGGCTTACAGAATATGATATCAACCATTTTGGCACCTATGAAGCAATAAGAGATGCGTTTCTGCAAAGATTCCGGCTAAAGAAGAATCCTGCTGAAATTTTCGATTACCTGTAGAACAATAGACATAAGTTGAATCAAACAGTGCAGGAATATGCCACCCTATTCAGAACTCATTTGAGACAACTACCTCCGGCACATGCTAATTTACCAGATGATGTCATCACGCAGTGGTTTATTAATGGTTTAACTCCGCAGCTCAAACAGATTATGATCATCCGTTGTGTGGGAGCTATGACATTAGATGCGGTTATTGCAATGGCTTTGTAGCTCGAGCATAAGGTTGGAGGTTTTACCGAAGACCTGGAATGGTTAAAAGCCAGTAAAAGTGTTGCAGAAGATCCGGCTAGACAAATGTACTGCACTAAGTGCAAGAATCCAGGGAATACCAGTATCACATGTGCCCTTAATCAGATGTATTGCGCTATCTGTAATACGACCGGACATTCCATCGAAAACTATGCATATAATGCCAAAGTACAGGGAAGAGCAATGGTAAATGCTATTATACAGAACCATGGCAGCCTTCCACTCACCATGTACCTCCTCAAATGAGAAACAACCAGCAACAAGGATACAGAAATTATCGAGGACAGAGGAATAATAACTACAATACAAACCGCTGGCAGACCGGAACATCACAGGAAGGTAATTCTTTGCCACCCCCTCGTTGTCATTTTTGCGGTGAGTTAGGCCATATAGGCAGATTTTGTAAAGATGTAGCTGAATATGATCAGAGGAAAAAAGAGCATCAGAACCCAATGACGAACATGGTTTATATCTCACCATTAGAAACACAAGCTGCAGTAGTCCAGAATCGATCTGGTAAGCCACTGCAACTAGCAGCTGAAGTGTTTGAACCAGGCATATGTGAACAACAGAGAATGTATGACAAAGCTAGTCAATGGACCACCACAGAACCTACAGTGTTCCCAGATCCAATTCCGGTGACACAAGTTCCATTGGCAAATGAAGGTTCACAAGAAAAACATTCTACCTCGGTAACAGATGCATCATCTTCAGAATCAGTAAAAAGTATAAGTCAAGAAGAGCAGGCATGGGAAATTTTATCTAAGGCGTCCATTACTCTTCCTCTTGGACAGTTACTTGCATTAGTACCACGAGTTCGGCAACAATTCCAGCAAGCAATTGAGTTCTGCGTCTTCCTGCATTCCAGCAACAGCGACAGTATAATCGGAAACTGACTCTATGGTGGATCATTCGGTCCCTTTAATTACGGTATGATACAAAAATCATAAAATTACTCAAGTATTAATTGATGGTGGTTCCAGTGTAAACATAGCCACTGCAGCACTTTGTAAGAAGTTAGGATGGACCGAAATTGAGCCTGTTCAATTTTTTGTTAGAATGGCCGACCAATCCCGAGTTCACCCAGTAGGACTCGTACGGAATGTCCCAATCACTTTGCAGGGAACCACTTTTAAGATGACTTTCGTAGTTCTAGAACTATCGGAGTCTAGTCTTGATTATAATCTTCTTTTCGGCCGTCCTTGGTTGAAACAAGCTAAGGTTATACAAAATTGGTCTGCACAAGAACTCACTTTCAAAGACAATAACCGAAAATATGTTGTAAAATTAGATGTTATTCAACCCTGTGAACTACATGCTAGACCATATGTAGCAAACTCGGTCCATATGCTAGATGGTTTATCCGATGATGAAGAAGAAGAATTTTTAAGGAATAACATTGATTTGATTTCCTTGGGAATTGTCGACTTACAATTTGTTGTAGATAACTGGAATCCGGCAGTTTGTACGGTGGTGCTTGTGACCGAAGAAGTAGAAATAGAGGATACTACTGCTAAGGATGAAGCTACTATACAGCAACTTTTATAGTCAGTTGATGATTCAGGAAATCCTCGTCAACTCTATGTTCCTGAAGATCAGTTGATAACTTATAATTTAGGAGATGAAGAAAATTCACGACCTGTCAAGATAAAGGAAGGATTGTCTGAAGCATTTCAAGCAGATTTGATACAACTTATTCGTGAGTTCTCTGATGTTTTTGCATGGGATTATCATGATATGAAAGGTCTAGATCCTCGAATCTATCAACATAGGCTCATACTCAAACCTGAAGCAAAGCCGATTAAACAACCCAGCTACCGTATGAATCCTAACTATGCCACAGAGGTCAAAGCAGAACTTGATCGCCTATTAAAGGTAGGATTTATTGTACCCATTAAGTAGGCTGAATGGATCTCCCGGATTGTGATTGTACCAAAGAAAAACAAGCAGCTCCGAATATGTGTCGATTACCAGAAATTGAATGCAGCCACCGTACCTCATCCATTTCCACTTCCATTTCTTGATACAATGCTGGATAGAGTGGTTGGGCATGAAATGTATTCATTTCTTGATGGTTATAGTGGTTATAACCAAGTTCGAATGGCTGAGCAAGATATACCAAAAACAACGTTTATTACGAATTGGGGTGTTTTTGCTTGTACAGTTATGTGGTTTGGATTAAGAAATGCTCCTAGCACTTTTCAGCGATGTATGCAGGAAATGTTCTCGCCCTATCTTACTTCTTTCATGCAAGTATATCTAGATGATTTCTCTTTATTTGGTAAGATGGTAGCACACCTGTATCATTTACGGTGTTGCTTTGAGAAGTGTCGTGAATACAGACTCTGCCTGAACCCAAACAAGTCTGTGTTTGCGGTTTCATGTGGTAAGCTGCTTGGCCATATTGTGTTTGCACAAGGCATACAAGTCGACCCAGACAAAGTTGCAGCTGTGTTAGAAGCACTTGTGCCTACTACGCCGAAAGAAGTAATGAGATTCATGGGTCAAGTCAGATGGCATGGTCGACATTTACGGTGGCTTGCTCATTTAGCAATACCCCTAAATCGGCTCATCACTTGTACTCCTCGACAATTTGATTGGACACCGGAATGTCAAATTGCATTTGATCATCTAAAAGCTTTATTAACGCAGGTTCCAATTCTACAACCTCTTGATTGGGAATGCCCATTTCATGTTTTTGTAGACGCATCAGATATAGCCATTGGAAGTGTTTTAATGCAACAACTGATAAGTGGTTCAGGCCTGTTTATTATGCAAGTAGAAGGCTTGCTCCTGCTGAAAAGAATTATTTTGTAACTGAAAGAGAATGTCTTGGTTTGGTATATTCTGTAAAGAAATTCCGGCATTATTTACTAGGCCAAAAATTCATCTTTCATGTAGACCATGCTGCACTGGTGTACCTAGTTCGGCAGTAGCATTTAGGTGGTCGGTTAGCGCGCTGGGTTCTACTTTTACAAGAATTTGATTATGAAGTAATTCATCGACCCGGAACTGCACATGCATTAGCAGATTTCCTTTCTCGGTTAGATTCCGGTGAAGCTCCGGTCGGCGTTGATGACACCATACCGGCAATTTATGTTACTAACCCAACTAATGATGAATCTACAGAACCTCCTGTGACAACTACTTACTATGATCAGTTATTAACCTTTCTTATTGATGGATATCTTCCTGCTAGGACTTCTCCTGCAATGCGTAGGAAAATTGTAGTTTACAGTCGCAGATTCCGGTTGATCGCTAGAGAATTGTATCATATGGATCACACTGGAGTCTTACTTCATTGTATTCCTCCACATGAAGTAAACTCAGTTATCGCTCTGGCACATTCCATACCTTCCAATGGACATTTTGCAACAGATTTGACGCACCGGAAAATTTTGCAAAGTGGGCTTTGGTTGCCTACCATGTATAGAGATGTATCTCAGTTTGTCAAACAGTGTGACAATTGTCAATGGTCTGGACAGCCTTTACAACGACATTTTTTCCCTGTCCAACCTGTATTTCCTTTGGAGCCTTTTCAGAAATGGGATCTTGATTTTATTGGACCAATCACACCTCCAGCAATACTCAGTAATAATCGTTATATTCTGACATGTACAGATTATGCTACTAGATGGGCAGAAGCTTGGGCTTTACGGTCCGCTACAACTATTTCGGTAGCAAAATGTTTAATGAAGGACGTATTTCCACGATTTGGGTTACCTCTGGAACTTGTGACAGATCAAGGCACACATTTTGTTAACAATTTAATGAAAGTTCTCACACACTCTTTTCAGATTCTGCACAAATTTAGTTCACCGTACTATCCTCGTGCTAATGGCTTGGTTGAAAGTACAAACAAGACCTTGCTGAATATGCTTCGTAAATTGATTATCGAATCACCAGAAAGATGGGATCAGTTACTACCTGCAGTATTATGGGCATACCGGACTACTTACAAAGTTGCCACCGGATTGACTCCTTTCAAACTTGCATATGGAATGGAGGCAATTGCACCAATGGAGCTTGTAGTACCAAGCTTACGTGTGGCCATCTCTCAGAAATTGTTACCTGAAGATTCTTTGCCATTTCGGTTGGACACACTCAGAGAACTAGATGAGCATCGCTGGGAAAGTTTTCTGACTCTTCAAGAAGTGCAGTTGCGGCAAGCTCGTACACATGATCGGTATCTAAATAGTCCAGTTTTTACGGTAGGACAACTTGTGCTACTTTATAATGCAAAATCAAATCGTTCTGCTAGAAAATTCAAGTTACAATGGTTTGGTCCCTACTGGATTACTGAACAAGTAGGCCCAGCTACTTTTTGGTTGACTACTTTGACCAGAATTCCTCTTCCAAAGATGATAAATGGTTCAAAGTTGCAGCCGTATCAACAAGCACCTGATTTATCCTGAATATTTTGCGGTTGCCCGCATATTTTTCTTTTTTCTCTTTTCTTTTCTTTTCCTTTTAAGTTTTGCGTGTTAATTGAATAAAATCCTTAAAAGCCTCGTTTTTCTACACAATCATAAACTCCTCGTTTGGATACATAACTATGAATAATCGCTGCCTTTTCTTATTGATTCCGCGCATGCATGCACACCGTAGTTATGAGGTTATCATCTCAACATCGCGTGATGATTAACAATTTCAATTGCTTCCCGCTGCCAAGTATCTACTTAACCTTTTTCATTCTGTCGTTAATCGCTATTGTGTCTGTGTGTTTTGTGTGCTTGTGGTCTCTGTATACCCTGTGCAATTGTGTTCTTGTGCTTGCTATTCGTGTGCGCATCATGGAAGCATTAGCAGACTTTGTTGCATTCCGTGACGCACTCCCTACAGATGTAGGTGAGTTCCTGTGTGTTCGTGGATTGGCTAATTTTGCTGAATTGCCTTGGCATTCAGTGGAATGTCACCCGTTCTACACCCAAATCATTGCCGCTATCGCTGCCACACCTGCTACGGAGCAGAGTTGGCCAATAACCTCATTACCATCTCGGGTAGTAATAACTCTACAGACCTTTGCTGATGCTTTCCGACTCTCTTCGAGAGGTTGAGAGAATGGCCCTAATTTGTCGATAGCCACAATGATCCAATTGTTTCCCTGATATTCTTCTAATGAATATGCTATCCTTTGTCGCCTTGAACCAGAAAGAACAGCCTTACAACTCTTAGTAGCTATCTTAAACCTGCAAAAACATACATATGGTATATCTCGCCCATTTTACTCAGCAATAGATATGGCTGCTAGAGAGCCTGTTAACTTTGCATCTTACTATTTTCGCCGCATTCACAGAGAATGTGTTTCGGTAATTAAACAGGTCAACAAAGGATACATGCTGCGTTCTCGTCTCCCCCACATACTAAGTTTCCTGTTTCCGGCCATACAAGCAGCACAACCACCACCCAGAGGTCCAGTTCTCTATCATGAAGAATCAGCACAAGTCCTAGAAGATGATGAAGAAGATGACGAAGAAATCTTCCAGCTACTCCGCCGGAAGCGCATCAGAATTAGCTCTTCCGATAGCCAAGTAAAGGGTTCGGTTGTCGGAAATGAAGACGACAACAATGATGAAGAAACTTTTCACGACACAGCCACCTCCATGCACCAGGATTCATCAGCTCCATCATCTCCAAACTAGAAACATGAGCATGATGATACCACCGATTCTGCAGACAGTTCCTCTAAAGAAGAATCTCAGCAACAATCCAAACAAGAAAAGCAAGAAGATGGGCAACCTATTATTAAAGAAATTTTTGAAGAACTGATTAAAGCAATGGAGTCTGCAGTTGCCAACCCTGATGACACTACACAGCAATCCACCGAAAAGGTATTAGAAACAACCACTCTACAGAAGGGACAAGAAATGTCCATTTTACTAAAACAAACTAATACAGAGTTAGAATTCGCAAATACCAACCTGACTGAATCTAATGCTGCTCTCAAAAGCTAGATGTTAGTCGCTCAACTACAAAAGGAGATACCAGGGATAATAAGAGAGCGTGATGCATATTACAAGACCATCCAGTTTCAAAATCAAGAGTTGGAAAGAAGGGAGTATCAACTGGATGCTCAAAAAGAAAGATTATCCAAAGTTGATAAGCAAATTGCAGACATGAAGGTGAACAGGGATGCGGCTCTGTCAAATGAATTTTATTTACAGGAAGCTTTTCTGCAGACACAGGCAGAGAGTTTAATGAGCCAAGTTATTTCTTTAAGCTCTATACGAACAGATGCTCAGCTCGTAGAACCAAAAATTTTGAAGCAGATGTTAGAGTCATTGAAAAAGAAAAATGCCCAGACATTTAAGTTATCCAGAACCATGTATCTAGAAGGTATAGTTGATGAGCCGTAATATTTTTGTATACCTGTGGGTTTGAGTCCACCGTGCGTGCCAGTGTAAACCGCCGGATTGGCAATTGTAAAGTCTGACTCTTTTTATATTCTGCATGAATCGAAAGGTCGTTGCGTAGGTGTTGTAACCTTTTTATAAATCAATGAAAAAAGACACTTCCGTGACAACCAGAGGAGTCGCCAGACTGTTTGTCTGGTTGATGAAGTCTGTGTAGTTTCCGTGGTGTGTTTGAGAACTCTGAGTTATTTTTGTGGCTTTCTGTTCTGTTTGATTATCTGCACTTGTACGGTACAGATTGAGTTACTGTTCTTGTCTCTGTTGTCTACAATAGTTTGTGCTTGGGTTAGCTCTTTAATTTGGACAACGTAATTCTGGATTACGATACTGAATAGTTCTACGCTGTATGTCTAGACCACATCAATTGGACTGTAATCGTTGGATTGTGGAAGAGTCTGATTATAGACAGTAAGACAGTGAGAGTATAACCAGAGTCTTGATAAGTAAGTTGTATTGACAGAGATTTTTAATGTTAGACTGCGGTCATGTGAGTGAGTTGATTTGGGAAAATCAAGTATAGGGCCTCTGTTTAATTGACCCCTTCCACTCCCAAGAACCCGAATAGATGTTTAAACGCGTCTCTGACGGAAAGACCCGCATTTAACAATATGTGTGTGTGTATATGTGTGTATATGTGTGTGCGCGTCTATGTGTATTTGTGTGTGTCTATGAGTGTGTATGTGTTTATATGTGTGTATGTGTCTATGTGTGTGTATGTGTCTATGTGTGGTTGTGTATGCATGTATGTATGCATATGTGTGTATGTGTGTGTATGCATTATGTATGCATATGTGTGTGTATGCATTATGTATGTGTATGTATGCATTATGTATGTGTATGTATGCATGTGCATTATGTATGCATATGCATTATGTATGTGTATGTATGCAAGTGTGTATGTGTGTGTATGCATATGTGTGTGTATGCATGTAAGTATGTATGTATGTACGCATATGCATATGTGTGTGTATGTAGGCATATGTGTGTGTATGCATGTAAGTATGTATGTATGTACGCATATGCATATGCATTATGTATGCATATGTGTGTGTATGCATGTAAGTATGTATGTATGTACGCATATGCATATGCATTATGTATGCATGTATGTGTATGTGTGTGCATGTCTCTCTATGTGTGTGTATGCATATATGTGTTTGTATGTGTGTATGTGTGTGTGTATGTGTGTGTATGTGTGCATGTGTGTATGCAACATTATTTGTGTATGTGTGTATATGTGTGTGTATTTGTGTGTATGTGTGCGTGTCTATGTGTATGTGTGTGTGTGTCTATGTGTGTATATGTGTGTGTATGCATATGTATGTGTGTGTAAGTGTGTGTGTGCACGCATACCTTGCTTCAACGAGATGCGTCTCTCTCTCTCTCTCTCTCTCTCTCTCTCTCTCTCTCTCTCTCGTGTGCGCGCTCTCTCTCTCTCTCTCGGTCTCTTCTTGCTCTCGCGTCCAAATCCCGGCACAAATGTGTCGGGAGAAATCGATTTTTTTTTTTACATTTCAGAGCGTCGCATATGCGACGCTATCCAGTTTGCCAATGTCACAAATACCATCGCTAGTTAGCGACGGTATTTGTGACACTCTAATTTAGCGTCGCATAAGCGACGCAAGCATCGCTTATGCGACGAATGGCCCAGGAAAAAAAAAATCCAAAAACAGCACCGTCGCTTATGCGACGCTAGCATCGCATAAGCAACGGTATTCATTTTTTTTTCCAATTCGAGGGCGTCGCCACGCCCCCTATTTCTTGTAGTGGAAAGTGAATGCAGGAAGGTAAAGGTACCATATGACTTTGAAGAGGCGTTTCCTAGCCTCACCCATTAGGGGACAAAATCAGCCCCATGCATGCTCCATCCTTGGATTTGAGATGAATCCAATGGTTAAAATCCTTGCCAAGATTGTCACACGTGCCTCTTCAATGCTTTGTCACCACCTTCCACGAAAATGGATAGATGCCATTTTTTTAAATGATGGAAGGGCTAAGATTTATCTTCTTTTTCCATTTAAAAATGAGAGTTTATGAAACAATATTTTATTTATGAATCCCACTAGTGGTTTAGGATTTCCCCTTAATCACCCACAAGATTAATTTTAATTCCTAAAAATTAGGGATCCTTACAAAACCCATCCGCAGTTCACTTTTTCCCCTAATGCAAGGAGGAGCCAAGCTAAATTGAAGACATCAATTCAGATGATGAGGACATCATCAACCTAGAAGAATTCAAGGCATGGAAGTCAAAAGGCAAGGCTAAGATGGAGAGGTTGGAAGACTTACCTGAATCATCCAACCAAGCTCTAAGGAGATCACAAAGGGAGAGCAAGAAGCCAATCAGATATGGGTGTGACACTTCATTGGTTACTAAACATTCCATTTATCTTGCTAAGGATTTATCACTTGAAGAACCTACCTCATATGAAAAGGCAAAGACCAAGGCAGGATGGAAGGAAGATATGGATGAAGAAATAGAAGCACTCCAAGAGAATGATACTTGGGAGCTAGTACCAAGGAAGGCATCCATGAAGGTAATTGGTTCTAGATGGATTTACAAAATCAAGAGAAAGATGGATTTATAAATAGGTATAAAGCTAGACTTGTGGCCAAGGGTTTTGCACAAACCCAAGAAGTTGATTATGAGGAAACATTCTCACCTGTGGCTAAAATGCCAACCATCAGAGTATTGGTAAGTGTGGTTGCATCTAGGAATTGGAATATTTATCAATTGGATGTGAAAAATGCCTTTCTCAATGGCTGGACTTCAAAGGAGGTTAACATGGCTCAACCTCCTCGTTATGAAGACCCAAGCAAGGTAAATTATGTGTGCAAATTGAACAAAGCTCTTTATGGTTTGAAGCACACACCTAGGGCATGGAATCATAGGTTAACTACCTATCTTCAAGATCAAGGACTCATCATGAGCAAGGCAGATTCTTCTCTCTTTGTCAAGAGAAGCAACATAGAATTGATATATTTATGTGTGTATGTTAATAACATCATACTTATAGGTAGTGATGCCAATGGCATTAAACACATCAAGAACCAAATGATGCAAGAGATCAAAATCAGTGACCTAGGGCTTCTAAATTATTTTCTTGGACTTGAATTGTTCTATACAAATTTTGGAATTTAGAAACTCAAAGGAATTATGTTAACGACATGTTGAAGAAGTTCCACTTGGAGAATGCCAAGATAGCTAGCACCCCTACGGAAGTAAATGATAAATTGAGTGCTCATGAAGGTGATTTGCTTGGAGACATTGCAGGATACCAAAGCATAGTTGGAAGTCTAAATTATGCATCTAACAAGGATTGATATAGCATATGGAGTAAGTGTTTTAAGTCAATTCATGCATAAACCTAGAGCACCTAACTTGGAAGTTGCCAAGAGGATTTTGAAGTATCTCAAGGGTACTCAAAATCAAGGTTTATACTTTCCATACACATCAAATTTGGACATCAAACTTTATTGAGATGGAGATTGGGAAGGTTGTGAAGATGACAAAAGGAGTACCTCTGGATATTTGTCTTTTGTAGGTGATAAGCCCATTTCATGGTCTTCCAAGAAGCAACCTATTGTTTCTTTATCTTTAATAGAGGTTGAATATAGGGGATTATCTAATGCTACTCAAGAAGCCATATGGATTAGATTGCTATATTCAGATTGGGGACTTCATACTCACTCACCTATGATCTTTGGTGACAACACAAGCTCTTTGGATCTTGTAGCAGATCCTATCTATCATGCAAGAACCAAGCATATAGAAGTACATTATCACTATGTGAGAGAGAAGCTATTGAGCAAGGAGATAGAGACAATTTGCCTCTTTCTCATAAATAACCACTTTTCCCACTTTTATTGTAACAGTCTATTTTTGAATCAGTAAAAATTCACAAAGAAGATGTGGCCAAAGATTCTCAGCCTTGAGCAGTGCTTCTTTACTTCTGCATTGGTCATGAGAACATTTGATCTTTGCTTCGTCCCCTCCTCCATTTGCATGTTCCCCCTGTGCTTTATATTCTGATCCCAAGCCCTCACATTGAGGAATGGCTTCAACATAGTTCTACACAAGAGCTTGAAAGAACAAAATGGAATTGAGCTGGAGAAAAAGGCCCTTTGGTGACATCGCCAGGGAATGTGGTACACACTTCAACCCTCTGTTTTCTAATGCTGCCATTTCGGGCAAGCAATGTGAAAATAATAACAAAGGTAAAGGAAAGGCTAACATCAATGATGATTCTGATGATTAGAGTAAGAAAGAGGCAACGCTAATGATAAATGGAAACTTCTTGAATGAGTGGCATAATCAGTTATATGAACTTCATTTGTGTCATGGACCTCAACCCCCTCAAAAAGTGTTGAAAATCTAGATCGGACATAACTCAGAACATAGATTTATCTGTTAAACAAATACAATTTTTCACATAAAGTTATCTACTATTTTTCTTTGATTATTCTAATTGTGCATTACAAGTCAATATTGAGAGGCAATGGCTTATCAAAAACACGCTTGCAATAATTTTTAATGAAGGGTTTAGTCTGAGAGGGCTCAAGCCATCTAGGGTTTCAAATTGGGTTGCATTTCTTGATCTTTCTATTGCGTTCTACGCCTAACTTTATTGGTATAGGCAACATTATTGGTATAGACAAAAATCTCGTGGATGGATAAATCCTAGGTGGAATCCGACAATTTTTGTTGAAGTAGATATTTCAAAAGATATTAAAATCAAGGTCTTTATCAAGGACTTGATAGTCGGTATAGATATTGAAAGCTTTGTATCAGCATAGGCAGTAGAAAATAACATTTTCCGTATAAGTGTCAATATATGCATCGATATAATCATCGCTATAATTGCTGGTATGAGCATCGATATATTCCTGGAAATATTGCTACTTATATCAATGCCTATACTGAGGCTTATACTAATGGCATGTTTTCCTGTGAACAAAAAATTGACACTCGATTCTGTTTTGAACTGTGTATAACAGTTTTATTCTGTCGAGTTTGCATGCATGTACATTGTGCTTGTCCATAGCTCTAGGATCCTCTTGTGCACACACACACACACACACAAACATCTCTCTCTCTCTCTACACACACATCTCTCTTTAGATCTCACATTTTGGTAATTGATGTGTGTACTCTTTCATCCTTTCCCTTTCTCTATGTTTTCTCTTTTATAATTTTTATTTTCTTTTGTTTTGCAAGAGCTTTTACGCATCGTTCTTTGGAATTTTGCGAGAGATGATGTTGATTGGGATTTGACAAGCGTGATCCGAAGAATAACATCGATGTAAGTAATTCTTTTGTTCTCTATTATAAATAGAGATAGGGGGGAGAGAGAGTGTGTGAGAGAGATAAATACATATACACACATAGATGTAAGTGATTGTTTTATTCTTAATTAGAAATAGAGATAGAGAGAGAGAGAAAAAGAGAAAGATACATACACACACACATAGATGTAAGTGATTGTTTTGTTCTTTATTAGAAATAGATATAGAGAGAGAGAAAGAGAGACAAAGAGAGATGAAAGAGAGAGAGAAAAAAGAGAGAGATAAAGAGAGAGATAAAGAGAGAGAAAGAGAGATGTTTAGAGATACATACACACACACATACACATGTATATGCATGCATACATACATGCACACATATACACACATGCATATGTATACATACATACACACACATACACATACACTTATGCAAACACATACATATGCATATACATACACTCTCACATGCACACATTGACACACACATACATACACATATGCATACACATACATTTTCACATGCATACACACATAAGAGAGACACATATACATACACACATATTTATAGAAATACTTTCTCACACATATGTGTTGGTGCAAATTAAGCCTTCACATTTGGCTTGGAATCCTTGAAGGATATCACTATGTGGAGCAAGAACCATAGGAACTTATTCTTATGACTTATTACCATTTTATCTCTTGTAAAAGTCTAAATAACTTGGCATGTAAATGATCACACCTACTTGATTAGATTCGTGGAAAAATGGATGGTGTAATTGGAGAGAATATCTCCTTACTTTTAGATGAGTGATTTTAGGGAGCCTTAGTTTGAATTTGAAATTCAAATACATCTCCATCACATATAAAAGTCATGTAAAAAACTCGCGGGATAGAGCGAGCACATCCGAGCTTCATTTCTGCTAGTATTGAGTGTGTAAGAAGGCTACACCATAGCCTACACATCTCTACCTCATTAGGCAATGCTTGGCATGCCAATGAGTTTGTAAACTAATGTTAATCAATACATATACTTACATTGATCAACTCTGTTTCCTCTGAGTTATCTTCTCCAAGTCTGTCAACTTCAACAGGTCATATCTCAGGATCTACTTATCCAAATCAAATGATTCAAAGCACATTGGATTCAGCTCAAAATCTTCTACACGCCTACAAATTTTGAAGTCAATTGATTCAGCCATTTTCGAGAAATCGCCGTCGAACTGCTCTCTGGTATTTGTCTGCACATCTCCTGAAAAGTCGGGGGTGACTCTAATTTTGCTAAACTTATTTCTCAGTGCATAGTTTATCAATTTGAGTGATTCCACTTGCAAATGGTAGCTTGTTAAGCTAATTGAGTAACTCCAAGAGGAACTTTCCCAATTGTAACTGTACTGGTCATACTGAGTGAAAGACTGAGCAGGTATCAAGGCAAAAATAGAAAGTTCTTGAGCCTTGTGATTTACAAACTTATCTATTTTGATCAAGTCATTACTCAAACCTTTTCCAAAGTACATATAGCATTTCTTGGTATCATTTGAAAGCTCAAGGAGTCTACTAAGTATATCTGGAATCAAAGAGGGCTGGTGCAAAGTAGGATTAGTAGCGTCAACTCAATCTTCTGAGTGCATCCAACCATTTCTCCCAACAGTGGTATCAGAGCAAATAAGGTAAACATGGGAGATGGTTTTCCTTCATTCATTGACAAACTGGACAGGAAAAATTACCAAGCTTGGTCTCTAAGGATGAAGACCTATCTACAAGGAAGAAGCTTATTTGGATTCATATCAGGAGATGAGGAATTGCCCTCATTCAAAGCTAGAGGACTACCCACCAAGGATGAACAAGAGAGGCTCAACCAATGGTGTGCAAAAGATGCTTTGGCAAGGTCTTATCTTCTTAACTCTATATCTGATTTCCTTTTACCTCACATAAGGAATTGTAAGACTTCCCAAGAGACTTGGAAAACCTTGTCATCATACTTTTCTTCTAACACAAGGGCCAGAAAGAATCAATTGTGGATTGAATTCACAACCCTTAGGAAGCAACCAAAGCAATCAGTCTCAGAATTTGTGACCAAGATCAAGGATGTGGCAGACCAATTAGCAAGCATTGGTGAGGAGATTGAAGAGGAACAAATAGTAAGGCAAGTTACCAATGGACTAAAGGCAGATGATAAGTGGGAGAGCTTCACCACTGCAATGGATCTCTACATGGACATGCATACCCCAGATCTCACAACTCTCATGGGCCAACTATTCACACATGAAGCAAAGTTTACAAAGGCTGGAGATCAATCAAAAGGTAATAACCCCTCCGCTCTATATACTGATAAGAAAGTTAAGGATAAAGGTAAAGGGAAGAAGCAAGAAGAAGAAGGCTCTACCTCCCAAGCTAATTATGCAGGGAGAGGTAGATCTTCAAGAGGCAGGGGCAGAGGAGGTAAGCAAGGAAGGGGGAGACCCTACAACTCATCACCATGCAACATTTGTGGATTGTCTAACCATACCACAGATGAGTGCTACAAAAATTATAAGAATCAGAGAGGAAGAGGCTATCAAAGAGGTGGATACTCTCAAGGTAGAGGTAGATTCAACCAACACCAAGGCTACAATGGATACAACAATCAGTACAACAACAATTACAACCACAACCATAATGGTAACTACCAAGGTGGATTAAGAAATAGAAAGGATTACAACAACTACACAGAGGAGCAACATGACTCCCTATTGATCATGAATATGACCTCCAAGGCAGGTACAAATGATGATCATTTATTTTATATTGATTCAGGGTGTTCTAACCATGTAGCTGGTAATGTGGCACTACTCTCTGATTTGGAAGAACCCAAGGGCAAACATCAGGTACAGACAGGTGATGATACTAAACATTCTGTTGTAAAGATTGGAAGTGTGAAAACTTGTGATGGTAACCAGAACCTATTGAGCAGGGTACTTTATGTACCAACCATTACCAAGAACCTAATGAGTGTTGGTCAGATTGTGGAGAAAGGTTTGCAGGTCAGGTTCACTCAACATGGAGCATATGTGGAGGACCCAAGACATGGATTCAAAAGGATAGCCAAGGGAGAGAAATCAGGTAGATTATTTACTTTTGAGCTAGAAGACACCAAAAACATTGCTTTATACAATTACAAGGATCAAACACTTTCAGAGTTAGAAATATGGCACAAGAGGTTAGGTCACATAGGTGAAAGAACCCTAAAGCAAATGTGCAGGGATCAATGTGTGCTTGGGATACCTAATGTGTCCAAGCAACACATGATTTACAAGTGTAGTGCTTGTCAGTTTGGTAAATCTCACAGGTTGCCATACTCAAGGAAAGGTTTCATGCATGAAGACTACCTAGACTTGGTACACACAGATGTTTGGGGACCTAGCAAGGATCCCTCCATTTCAGGATCAAGGTACTATGTGTCCTTCATTGATGATTATAGCAGATGGACTGTCTTATACTTTATGAAGCATAAAGATGAAGTGTTTAATTGTTTCAAGAGGTATCTTGCACTTGTTGAAAATCAAACAGGAAGAAACTTGAAGAGGCTAAGGTCAGATGGAGGAGGAGAATACTTCTCCAATGAGTTTGAAGATTTCTTGCAGGAAAGAGGCATCAAAAGGGAAATAACTACAAGGTACTCACCTGAACAAAATGGGGTAGCTGAAAGAAGGAATAGACTCATTGTAGAAACAGCTAGGTCTATGCTTAATGAAAAAGAAATTACCAAATTATCTTTGGGCAGAGAGTGTATCTACTGCCACCTATCTCATTAACAGGTTTCCATCAAAGACACTTGATGGAATGACACCATATGAAGCTTGGCATGGTAAGAGGCCATCATTGGATCATTGCAAAATTTGTGGTTGTATAGCATATGTGCATATTCCCTCATAGGTAAGGGGAAAGCTAGACCCTAAAGCTGAAAAATGTATCTTCATTGGTTATGATTTGAACCAAAAAGGGTACAGATTCTACAACCCAACAAACAAAGGCTTCAAGGTAAGCAGAGATGTCATCTTTGATGAGAATGACTCATGGTATGAGAATGAATGCAGGAAGGTTAGTCTACCCTATGATATGGAAGAAGATTTCCCAAAGCTCACCAAGGAGGAACCAATCCAGAAAGAAGAATCAAGTTCAGATGATGATGATACAATTACCCTTGAGGAATTCAAGGCATGGAAGTCCAAAGGGAATATGAAATTGAAGAAGCTAGAGGATATACCAAAATCCTCAACTCAAGCAATGAGGAGATCTCAGAGAGAAAGTAAGAAGCCTATCAGATATGGGTATGATACTTCTCTTGTAACCAAGCATTCTGTATATCTTGCAAAGGATTTGTTGAATGAAGAACCAGGTACATATGAAGAGGCAATCACCAAACCAAAATGGAAAGGAGCTATGGATGAAGAAATAGAGGCACTCAAGGAGAGTGACACATGGGACTTGGTACCCAAGAAGGACTCTATGAAGGTGATAGGATCTAGATGGATCTACAAGCTAAAGAGAAATTCAGATGGAACAATCAACAGGTACAAGGCTAGGTTGGTAGCCAAGGGTTTTGCACAAACCCAAGGCATTGATTATGAGGAGACATTTTCTCCTGTGGCTAAGATGCCAACAATCAGAGTACTAGTGAGTATAGCTGCATCCAAGAATTGGAACATGTACCAATTAGATGTCAAGAATGCTTTCTTGAATGGATGGATATCTGAAGAAGTCTACATGTCACAACCACCTGGCTATGAAGATCCCAAGAAGGTAAATTATGTTTGTAAATTGAAGAAGGCTCTATATGGATTGAAGTAGGCACCTAGAGCATGGAATTACAGGTTGACAACATATCTCCAAGACCAAGGATTTGTGATGAGTAAAGCAGACACTTCTCTATTCATAAAGAGGAGTAGTACATAGGTAATCTACTTATGTGTTTATGTTGATGAGATCATCATTACAGGCAATGATGTCAATGGTATTAGACACATCAAAGGACAGATGATGAAGGAGTTCAAGATCAATGATCTTGGATTACTGAAATATTTTTTAGGTCTTGAATTAGTCTACACTAATTCAGGAATATATATCACTCAGAAGAAGTATGTTCAGGATATGTTGAAGAAGTTTAATATGCAGGAAGCTAAAGTCTCAAGTACTCCAATGGAGGTCAACCTAAAGCTAAGTGCTCATGAAGGTGATAAAGTCCAAGACACTACAGGATATCAAAGTATGGTAGGTAGTTTGAATTATGCTACCTTAACCAGAATTGACATAGCATATGGAGTTAGTGTGCTAAGCCAATTCATGCACAAACCAAGGGTACCTCACCTAGAGGCAGCAAAGAAGATCTTGAAGTATCTAAAGGGAACTCAGAACTATGGTTTGTACTTTCCTTATACATCAGATATTGACATTAAAGTGTATTCAGATGCAGATTGGGCAGGATGCAAGGATGACAGGAGAAGCACATCAGGATACATATGTTTTGCAGGTGATAAACCTATTTCTTGGTCAGCCAAGAAACAACCTACAGTAGCTTTGTCATCTACTGAAGCAGAGTATAGAGGGCTAGCCAATGCCACTCAAGAAGCTATCTGGTTGAAACTTTTGTATACAGAGTTAGGCCTATATACAAGGCCACCAATTATCTTTGGTGACAACACAAGTTCTCTTCACCTTGTAGCTAATCCAATATATCATGCTAGAACCAAACACATAGAGGTTCATTACCACTATGTGAGAGAAAAGTTGCTAAGCAAAGACATTCAATTGACTTATGTGTCCACTAATATGCAATGTGCAGATTTACTTACTAAAGCTTTGGATGGAAACAAGTTATGCAGATTCAAATCCATGATTGGATTGCAGGATGTGATTGAAGATTGAAGATGAAGACTTAAGCCAAAGTGTTTGGCTTGAGGGGGAGCTGTTGGTGCAATTCAAGCCTTCACATTTGGCTTGGAATCCTTGAAGGATATCACTATGTGGAGCAAGAACCATAGGAACTTATTCTTATGACTTATTACCATTTTATCTCTTGTAAAAGTCTAAATGACTTGGCATGTAAATGATCACACCTACTTGATTAGATTCGTGGAAAAATGGATGGTGTAATTGGAGAGAATATCTCCTTACTTTTAGATGAGTGATTTTAGGGAGCCTTAGTTTGAATTTGAAATTCAAATACATCTCCATCACATATAAAAGTCATGTAAAAAACTCGCGGGATAGAGCGAGCACATCCAAGCTTCATTTCTGCTAGTATTGAGTGTGTAAGAAGGCTACACCATAGCCTACACATCTCTACCTCATTAGGCAATGCTTGACATGCCAATGAGTTTGTAAACTAATGTTAATCAATACATATACTTACATTGATCAACTCTGTTTCCTCTGAGTTATCTTCTCCAAGTCTATCAACTTCAATAGGTCATATCTCAGGATCTACTTATCCAAATCAAATGATTCAAAGCACATTGGATTCAGCTCAAAGTCTTCTACACGCCTAAAAATTTTGAAGTCAATGGATTCAGCCATTTTCGAGAAATCGCCGTCGAACTGCTCTCTGGTATTTGTCTGCACATCTCCTGAAAAGTCGGGGGTGACTCTAATTTTGCTAAACTTATTTCTCAGTGCATAGTTTATCAATTTGAGTGATTCCACTTGCAAATGGTAGCTTGTTAAGCTAATTGAATAACTCCAAGAGGAATATTCCCAATTGTAACTGTAGTGGTCATACTGAGTGAAAGAGTGAGCAGGTATCAAGACAAAAATAGAAAGTTCTTGAGCCTTGTGATTTACAAACTTATCTGTTTTGATCAAGTCATTACTCAAACCTTTTCCAAAGTATATATAGCATTTCTTGGTATCATTTGAAAGCTCAAGGAGTCTACTAAGTATATCTGGAATCAAAGAGGGCTGGTGCAAAGCAGGATTAGCAGCATCAACTCAATCTTCTGAGTGCATCCAACCATTTCTCCCAACAATATGCACATATATACATACACACATAGACACACACATATACACACAAAATCACATACATATTACATACACACATGCATATGCATGCATGCATACACACATGTACACACATACATATACATACACACATGCATATGAATACATACCTACACATACATATGCATACACACATATACATACACACATATGCATACACACATAGAAACATACATATACACACACACATAGACATGCATATTATATACACACATGCATATGCATACATGCATACACACATATGCAAACATAATACATGTACACATACACATATATATACACATGCATACACACATA
The DNA here is from genome assembly GCA_020310875.1 of Ceratopteris richardii. Classification (NCBI taxonomy): domain Eukaryota; kingdom Viridiplantae; phylum Streptophyta; class Polypodiopsida; order Polypodiales; family Pteridaceae; genus Ceratopteris; species Ceratopteris richardii. Next base: position 14,536,585 of record CM035423.1, on the reverse strand, counting down.
TACATGTTTTAGGTCAAGGTATTTAGGATTAGGGTTTTAGGGTTTTCACACATGCATACACATATATACACATATACACACATAATACATATACACATACACATATATACACACATGTAGCACATAGATACATGTTTTAGGTCTAGGTCCTTAGGATTAGGGTTTCAGGGTTTTTAGATATGCATACACATATATACACATAATACATATACACATACACATATATATACACATGCATACACACATATACATGTTCTAAGCCTAATTTTTTAGGATTAGGGTTTTGGGGTTTCTACACATGCCTACATATGTATACACATATACACACATAATACATATACACATACAAATATATATACAGATATACATGTTTTAGGTCTAGGTCTTTAGGATTAGGGTTTTATGGTCTTTACACATGCATACATATGTATACACATATAGACACAATACATATACGCATACACATATATATACACATGCATGCACACATATACATGTTTTAGGTCTAGGTCTCTAGTAATAGGATTTTAGCATTTTGACACATGCATACACATATATACACATACACATATATGTACACATGCAGACACACATAAACATGTTTTATGTCTAGGTATTTAGGGTTAGGGATTTAGGCTTTTTACACATCCATACACATATATACACATCTACAAACATAATACATATGCCCATACACATATATATACACATGCATACATACATATACATGTTTTAGCTCTAGGTCTTTAGGATTAGGGTTTTAGGGTTTTGACACATCCATACACATATACACACATAATACATATACACATACACATATATATATACATGCATACACATACACATATATATACACATGCATACACACATACATGTTTTAGGTTTAGGTCTTTAGGATTAGAGTTTTAGGGTGTTTACACATGCATACACATATATATGCATATATACACATAATACATATACACATACACATACATACACACATGAATGTGCACATATACATGTTTTAGATCTAGGTCATTAGGATTAGAGTTTTCTAATTTTGAATTCTGTATGTAGCAATCTATAGTCATGCTCTAATGTAACAATATTTTGCGTCCTTCAAATGCAAGGGATCAAACAATAACAAGATTTCATGGCCTTGAAATGCAATAACAAGATTTCACGGCCTTCAAATGCGGGCGATCAAACAAATCAATGCACTAAAATATGTGGTTGAATTTTGTAATGGGAAAACATTTTACGAGTCTTGAATTAAGTGTTTAAGTTCATGTTCACTCGTTTGAAGGTACACAATTCTTTTGGATATTGATAATCATGCATATTTTTTGAATGCTTATGAACAAAGAAATTTTTGGAATCAAAGGAAGAAATAGAAAAAACATATGTGTGCAAGTGCAATCTTTGGATTATACTTAGGAAATGCAAGAACAAAGTTCAACTTGAAATATTAGATTTTACAAGCCAACAATTCTAGCCATGTTATTCACAAGTAGTGCCTATCCAATATCTTTGCAAATTTCTCCACAATCACATAATAAAAGAATTTATTTTGAAGCAATCACAGATACACCTTCTCCACAATCAAAGATACACTTACCACTTTGTATCGGGCGAGAAATGAGGCTCATATTGCTTACTCCAAAAATAGTTTTAGAGTGAGCATATGACTGAAGGAGATTCTATGGACAATTTTTTGAAAAAGATCAAAGATTTGAAGGAGTAGTTGATTTTAGCTGATGAAGTATTGCCATACAGTCCACTTATGCAATACTTTCTAAATGGTCTTCTAGATTCATATCAAAGTTTTGCTTCTACTCTTCAATTGATGGTGAAAGGTGACCTAAATGCTTTAAAATTTGAGGAGTTATTTTCTTTTTCATTGTAGGAAGATCAGTCCAAGTAGAACCATTCTGCCATGCATGAAGCAGATCAAGCTTTCTTAGCTAGTAAATAGGGCAAAGGTAAATGGAGCTCACCTACTAATAAGCAAGAATCTGCTAATTCTACACAATCAAAAAACAAAGACAAAGATGAGAAGAAAACAAAAAGTAGAAATTGATTTGAAAATTTTATAAAGGAAATGATCATGTCATAAAGAGTTGTCCAAAGTTGGCTGCAAAAGAAGCAAAGAAAAAAGAGGCCAGAATGGTTGTTGCAGAGGCCTTCATACCTAAAATAGAGTGTGCTAACCTTGTGTAGAATAAAGAATGTGAGTTTACTACTATTTGTAGCTATGACCCATCTTCTCATGAATAGTGTATGTCTACAATAGACTTAGGTGTGATACTTTGATAGTGGGGCAACTAAACATATTACATAGGAGTGTAGTTTCATTAGTTCACTTGAGCCTAACCCTATAAGAAAGACTATTAGATGTGCTAGAAACTCCACTTATCCTGTAATGGGAGTTGGTAAGATCATTTTTACTACTATTAATGGTAGTTTTTTCACATAATGAGATGCTTTATTTGTGCCAAGGATCAAGAAAAATTTATTATCAATTTCACAATAGGCCAAGATTGGCTTGGTTGTGAAACTTGTTGATTAATTCATGATCTGTCGAATGGAGATGTTATTATTACTTTTGGAATTTTATGTCTTGGGCTGTATAAGCTCACAAATTATGCAAAATCTGTGACTTGATTCAGCATGTGCAATTCCAGACTCTCAAGCTATGTTAGATGCAAAGCTTTGGCATGCACGCTTTGGTTGTTAGAATTATCCTAGTTTTCTGTGCTTGCAGAAATCTGAAATTGTGTCTCTACCCAAACCTAAGTCACCTTGTAAACGTGTCTATGACGGCTATATTTTGGAAATGCAACGTTCCTCCTTCCCAAAAGGTGGTTCAATTCAAGATACTTAGAAATTGTAGCTTGTTCATGGTGATGTCTATGGTCCTATGCAGAACCCTCTTTTGGGAACTACCTTTACTTTCGTGACTTTTATTGATGATTTTTCTAGGCATGCATGGGTCTATCCAAACCTTTTTTCTTCATTCAATTTAGGAATTCTTGGAAAGTTGTGCACAATATGCATTTTGAGAAGCTTAGAAGCACTCCAAGGTAAACTTAAATTCAAAATGGATGGCAAGGCTTTAAAATAGAACACAACAAAAGGTATGGCAAGGCTTACACTTTGGAGTTTCCATGTTGTGATTGGAGAGAATTCCTTGCTGTCTTCTTTGTGCTAGCTATAACCTACAAAAAAAAGAGTTTAAGAGCTTGGAAGAAATTTAAAAAGCAAGAAAACTAATGTGAAAAAGATTTCACAAAGCACTCAAGAAACATGACCGATGCAAGCGATTACGATCATCTTGAAATCCTCAGATGTCCCTAATCGCTTGTATCGGTCGTGTTAACTAGCACAAAAAAGAGTTTAAAAGCTTGGAAGAAATTTAAAAAGCAAAAAAAAAAATTAAAAAAGATTTCACAAAGCACTCAAGAAACACGACCGATGCAAGCGATTAGGGTCATTCAAAAATCCCCGGCAGGCTACTTCCTTTGTTACTCAAGCTATGCAATGGTTGTAGGGGTGTCAGATGTTAAAAGTATTGTTGGCTACAGGAGAAAAGAGTACCTCAGATATAGAGGAGATTTGCCAGAGCCAAGCTCATTCAAAAGGCACAAGAAGGATTAAATATATTTCTTTTCAAAGCTTATTACTCATGAAATGTACATAGATACAGATATTTATTGCCCAAAGGGATACAAGACATTGCAAACATGAAGGATGTAATCTTTTTTTGTGTAATTGATCCATGTCCTAATATTAATCCTTATTGATCCATGATCTATTTTTCTCTAGTCAATGTCCTATTTATCTGGTGATAATATTTTTCATGAGTTCTTTTTTAATTTTCTTCTCAAGAATCAATAATAAATCTCTTTGAAGGCAGATTTGCCAAATTCAAGCTCATTCAGAAGACTCAAAAAAGTTTTACATACATAGACATATTTCTTTTCAAAGCTTATTACATTATGAAATGTACAGACATAGACATCTTTATTTCTCAAAGAAATAAAAGACATTGCAAATATTAAGGCTTCCTTTGAAATGTAATATTTTTCATTTTGTGAGATTGATCCATGATGTTTTTGTCTGGTGATAGTCCTATTCTTTTGATGACAATATTGGGCATGAGATCCTTTATAATTGTCTTATAAAGAACCAATCAAAAAGCTCTTTGGAGGCATTACTTTTTGTTACTCCTCCTCCTTTCATTGTGCACCTAAAGAAGCTTGTCCCTGCTTGATAATGAGATTTTTCCATGCCTTGGGTGTTCCATTTGGGAAGTGTTTCCTTTTCTGCAAAGAATGCACCATGCACAAGAAGAATATACTAGAATAACATAAGAGTTTCATCAGATGTTTATTTCAATTAAAGAAAAATAAATTGAGTAAATTATCTTTGAAACTCACCAAGTAGTTTGCTATGTCTTTGGCACTCCATGCCTCTATGATGGTTTCTACAAGCTCTGTGGTTGCCTTTCTGAAATCTGTCACACAGCTATTTGATGTTACCTACTGCCTCATAATTTTTAAAAATTTATCTAGTTTTCCCACACCTCCATTCTCTTTTTTGCTAGTTCTAGTTTGCTTTTTATATTAGTCGTGAACTCACAAAATTTTTTCCATAAATTCCACATGGCATTTAGTTGTTTGTCATCATGGTTGCAATGAATCTCCTTACTTTTGCACCTCCCATTGAGACATCCTGTAGTATATTACATGTATCTTGTAGAAGCTTTGGATGTTTTCTTAGATGAACATCACCACCATGAAATCCCATTTTTGAAAGTAGAGATTCACATTTTTTAATGAAAATCCCTCTAATGTAGTGTGTTTTGTAAATAGTTTATGTATTGTACATAATTCCTTGAAATCTCCTAGAGCCTTAAATGATAGCCTCGTAAACCATCCTCACCATCTACCACAAATCTAATTAGATCATGAAGATTATAAAAAGGGGGATACCTTCTAGTTTGTGGATCAATTGGATAAACAAATCCATCTGCCCATATGTCGATATGTTTTTTGCCTTCTTTCTGCAATCCATCCACTTTAAAATGTTGAAGAGCCCTTTGGCATACCTTTCTTGTCGTTGCATACTCATGACTAACTGCAATGTTGATATGGAACTTATCACAATGCTTTTGGCTGGCTGAAAGCTAAGTGAGAGTGTTTGGGTTGAGGCTCTCCATGGTCTACTACGAAGAGTGACGTGAAAGTGTCTAAAATGGCATGAAAGAGAGAAACATGACTTCTATGGAAAGTAGAGTAAGAAAAGAGCAAAACATCATAAGCACACATTATATAGGTCCGTGAACAAAAGGAAAATTTGAATTTTCATGAAGGCTCGATGAGCACAAACTTCGAGGCGTAAGATATCACACATACTTTTCATGATTATCACATGAGTTTCTCTCTCTTCAAAATTTGCATAAGATACATTTTAAATGCGTTTAGATGGAATTTTTGAAATTGATTTGACAACTTTAAAACTAGATTAAGCACAACTAATTGAAATCCTTACATGGTCCTTTTCTGCCCATTTTTCACCCTAATCAAAAGTATTTAAGAACTCCAAGATCTGAAATCTTGAATTCATTTCCAAGCTTTGCGTTGATCGATGTGATACCAACATCATCACTTCCTGTTATCATCAATTCATCCACATATATGCATACATAGACAATTAGTCCTCCTTCCTTCTTGAGATATAGGGAAGGATCTCCATCACTTGGCTTGAATCCACACTTGCACAAATACTCCACAAGCCTTTCATTCCATGCCCTAGGAGCTTGTTTTAAACCATACAATGCTTTTCTAATTTTACAAACAAAATTTGAATATTTAGGGTTCTCAAACCCTAATGGTTGAGTCATGTAGAGTGTCTCCTACAAATCACCATTAAGAAAAGCAATCTTTACATACAATTGATATATTGGCCACCTCCTACATGTGTAAACCCCAATGATTGCCCTAATTGTGGTCATCTTTGGAACCAAGCCTAATTTTTTAGGATTAGGGTTTTGGGGTTTTTACACATGCCTACATATGTATACACATATACTCACATAATACATATACACATACAAATATATATACAGATATACATGTTTTAGGTCTACGTCTTTAGGATTAGGGTTTTATGGTTTTTACACATGCATACATATGTATACACATATACACACATAATACATATACGCATACACATATATATACACATGCATGTTGGGAGAGGATGGTTGGATGCACTCAGAGATTGAGTAGGTGCTGCTAAACCTGCTTCACACCAGCCCTCTTTGACTCCAGGAATGCTTAGTACACTTGATTAGCTTCCAAATGATTCCAAGAAAGCATATATGTACTTTGCAAATGATATGTGTAATGATCAAATCAAAACAGATGACTTTGCACTTCACAAATCCAAAAAACTTGCTATTTTTGTATTGACACCTGCTCAGTTTTTCACTCAGTATGACCAGCACACTTACAATTGATCAAATTCCTTCTGGACATATTAACTTAGCTTTACAAGCTACGAATTTCAAGTGGAATGAGAAAAAATGACAAACCATATTCTGAGAAATCACTTTAGCAAAATAAAGTTTACCCCCAATATTTTAGGAGCTCTGCAGACACAGACCAGTAAGCACTTCGACTGAGATTACTCTGAAATGGCTGAACCAAACTGCTTCAAATTTTGTATGTTTGTAGATAACTTTGAGTTGAATCCAATGTGCTTTGAATCACTTGATTTGGATGAGTAGATCCTGAGATATGCCTTGTTGAAGTTGATAGACTTGGAGTGGTATACTCAGAGAATCACAGAGTAGATGAATGTAAGTATTTGTATTAGATCATGTAAATGTACATTCCCATTGGCATGATAAACATAGCGCAATGGTACTCAGAGGTGTAGGCTATGGAGTAGACCTCACACACTCAATGAATGATACAGAAATGCCTCGGGATGAGTGAAGTACAACCGCGACTTTTTTCTTGTAGTTTTTTTAGGAATTGAGTGATGATTTGAATTTGAATTCAAATCAATCTCTTAGAATCTTTCACCTAAAAGTTGATTGAGATATTCTCTCAAATCAATCAACAACCTTTTCCATGACTTTCAATCAATTAGGTGTGATTACATAATATGCCAAGTCACTAAGACTTTTACAAGAGATAAAATGGTAAGAAATCATAGGCATGAGTTCCTATGATCTTTGCTTCATGTAGAGTCTTCAAAGTAGATGTTCAAGCCAAATGTGAAGGCTTGACTTGCACCAACAGCTCCCCCTCAAGCCAAACATTTTGGCTCAAGTCTTCATCTTTAATCTTCAATCACATCCTACAATCCAATCATGGATTTGAATCTGCATAATTTGTTTCCATCCAAAGCTTTAGTGAGTAAATCTGCACATTGCATATTAGTAGACACATAAGTCAACTGAATGTCTTTGCTTAACAACTTTTCTCTCACATAGTGATAATGAACCTCTATGTGCTTTGTTCTAGCATGATATATTGGATTAGCTGCAAGGTGAAGTGAACTTGTGTTATCTCCAAGGATAATTGGTGGCCTTGTATATAGGCCTAACTCTGTATACAAAAGCTTCAACCAGATAGCTTCCTGAGTGGCATTTGCTAGCCCTCTATACTTTGCTTCAGTGGATGACAAGGCTACTGTAGGTTGTTTCTTGGCTGACCAAGAAATAGGTTTATCACCTGCAAAACATATGTATCCTGATGTGCTCCTCCTATCATCCTTGCACCCTGCCCAATCTACATCTGAATATACTTTAATGTCAATATCTGATGTATAAGGAAAGTACAAACCATGGTTCTGAGTTCCTTTGAGATACTTCAAGATCTTCTTTGCAGCTTCTAGGTGAGGTACCCTTGGTTTGTGCATGAATTGACTTAGCACACTCACACCATATGCTATGTCAATTCTAGTCAAGGTGGCATAGTTTAAACTACCTACCATACTTTGATATCCTGTAATGTCTTGGACTTCATCCCCTTCATGAGCACTAAGCTTTAGGTTGACCTCCATTGGAGTGCTTGAGACTTTAGCTTCCTGCAAATTAAACTTCTTCAACATGTCTTGAATATACTTCTTCTGAGTGATGAAGATACCTGAATTTGTATAAATCAATTCAAGACCTAAGAAGTATTTTAATAATCCAAGATCATTGATCTTGAATTCCTTCATCATCTGACCTTTGATGTGTCTAATCCCACTGACATCATTACCTGTAATGATGATGTCATCAACATAAACACAGAGATAGATTACCTCTGAATTGTTCCTTTTGATAAACAATGATGTATCTGGCTTGCTCATTATAAATCCTTGGTCTTGGAGATAGGTTGTCAACCTGTAATTCCATGCTCTAGGTGCCTGCTTCAACCCATAAAGAGCCTTCTTCAATTTACAAACATAATTTACCTTCTTGGAATCTTCATAGCCAGGTGGTTGTGACATGTAGACTTCTTCAGATATCCATCCATTCAAGAAAGCATTCATGACATCTAATTGGTACATGTTCCAATTCTTGGATACAGCTACACTCACCAAAATTCTGATTGTTGGCATCTTAGCCACAGGAGAAAATGTCTCCTCATAATCAATGCCTTGGGTTTGTGCAAAATCCTTGGCTACCAACCTAGCTTTGTACCTGTTGATTGTACCATCAGAGTTCCTCTTTAGTTTGTAGATCCATCTGGATCCTATTACCTTCATAGAATCCTTCTTGGGTACCAAGTCCCATGTGTCACTCTCCTTGAGAGCCTCTATTTCTTCATCCATAGCTTCTTTCCATTCTGTTTTTGTGATTGCCTCCTCATATGAACCTGGTTCTTCGTTCAACAAATCCTTTGCAAGATATTCAGAATGCTTAGTTACAAGAGAAGTGTCATACCCATATCTGATAGGCTTCTTACTTTCTCTCTGAGATCTTCTCATTGCTTGAGTTGAGCATTCTGGTATATCCTCTAGCTTCTTCATTTTCATCTTTCCTTTGGACTTCCATGCCTTGAATTCTTCAAGGTTAATTGTGTCATCATCATCTGAACTTGAGTCTTCTTTCTGGATTGGTTCCTCCTTGGTGAGCTTTGGGAAGTCTTCTTCCATGTCATAAGGTAGACTAACCTTCCTGCATTCATTTTCATACCATGAGTCATTCTCATCAAAGATGACATCTCTGCTTACCTTGAAACCTTTGTTTGAGGGGTTGTAGAATATGTACCCTTTCTGGTTCAAGTCATAACCAATGAAGATACATTTTTCAGCTCTAGGGTCTAGCTTTCCCCTTACCTGTGAGGGAATATGCACATATGCAATACAGCCAAAGATTTTGCAATGATCCAATGATGGTCTCTTACCATGCCAAGCTTCATATGGTGTCATTCCATCAAGTGTCTTTGATGGCAACCTGTTAATGAGATAGATGGCAGTAGATACACTCTCTGCCCAAAGATAATTTGGCAACTTCTTTTCATTAAGCATAGACCTAGCTGTTTCTACAATGAGTCTATTCCTTCTTTCAGCTACCCCATTTTGTTTAGGTGAGTACCTTGTGGTTATCTCCCTCTTGATGCCTCTTTCCTGCAAGAAGTCTTCAAATTCATTGGAGAAGTATTCACCTCCCCCATCTGACCTTAGTCTTTTCAAGTTTCTACCTGTTTGATTTTCAACTAGTGCAAGATATCTTTTGAAACAATTAAACACTTCATCCTTATGCTTCATAAAGTATATCACAGTCCATCTGCTATAATCATCAATGAAGGACACATAGTACCTTGATCCTGAAATGGATGGTTCCTTGCTAGGTCCCCAAACATCTGTATGCACCAATTCCAGATAGTCTTCATGCATAAAACCTTTCTTTGAATAGGATAATCTGTGTGACTTACCAAATTGACAAGCTCCACACTTGTATATCATGTGTTGCTTGGATACATTAGGTATCCCAAGCACACATTGATCCCTGCACATTTGCTTTAAGGTTCTTTCACCTATATGACCTAACCTCTTGTGCCATATTTCTAATTCTAAAAGTGTTTGATCCTTGTAATTGTATAAAGCAATGTTCTTTGTATCCTCTAGCTCAAAAGTAAACAATCTACCTGATTTTTCTCCCTTGGCTATCCTTCTGAATCCATGTCTTGGGTCCTCCACATATGCTCCATGTTGATTGAACCTGACCTGTAAACCTTTTTCCACAATCTAACCAACACTCATTAAGTTCTTGGTGATTGTTGGGACATAAAGAACTCTGCTCAATAAGTTCTGATTACCATCACTAGTCTTTACATTACCAATCTTTACAACAGAATGCTTGGTATCATCACGTGTCTGTACCTGATGTTTGCCTTTGGGTTCTTCCAAATCAGAGAGTAGTGCCACATTACCAGCTACATGGTTAGAACACCCTGAATCAATATAAAATAAATGATCATCATTTGTACCTGCCTTAGAGGTCATATTCATGATCAATAGGGAGTCATCTTGCTCCTCTGTGTAATTGTTGTAATCCCTTCTATTTCTGAATCCACCTTGGTAGTTACTATTGTGGTTGTGGTTGTAATTGTTGTTGTACTGATTGTTGTATCCATTGTAGCCTTGGTGTTGGTTGAATCTGCCTCTACCTTGAGAGTATCCACCTCTTTGATAGCCTCTTCCTCTCTGATTCTTATAATTTTTGTAGCACTCATATGTGGTATGGTTAGACAATCCACAAATGTTGCATGGTGATGAGTTGTAGGATCTCCCCCTACCTGACTTACCTCCTCTGCCTCTTCCTCTTGAAGATCTACCTCTCCCTGCATAGTTTGCTTGGGAGGTAGAGCCTTCTTCATCAACCTTCTTACTTTTACCTTTATCCTTAATCTTCTTATCAGTGTATAAAGCAGAGGGGTTGTTACCTTTTGATTGCTCTCCATTCCTTGTAAGCTTTGCTTCATGTGTGAAGAGTTGACCAATCAGAGTTGTTAGATCAGGAGCATGTATGTCCATGTATAGGTCCATTGCTGTGGTAAAGCTCTCCCATTTGTCATCAGCTTTTAGTCCATTGATTACTTGCCTTACTATTTGTTCCTCTTCAATCTCCTCTCCAATACTTGCAAGCTGGTCTGCAATGTCTTTGACCCTAGTGACAAAGTCTCAAACTGATTGCTTTGATTGCTTCCTAAGAGTTGTAAATTCAATCCATAGTTGATTCTTTCTGGCCCTTGTACTTGATGAAAAATATGTTGACAAGGTTTCCCAAGTTTCTTGGGAAGTCTTGCAATTCCTTATGTGAGGTAAAAGGAAATCAGATATAGAGTTAAGAAGATAAGACCTTGCCAATGCATCTTTTGCACACCATGTGTTGAGCCTCTCTTGTTCATCCGTGGTGGGTAGTCCTCTTGCTTTGAATGAGGGCAATTCCTCATCTCCTGAGATGAATCCAAATAAGCTTCTTCCTTGTAGATAGGTCTTCATCCTTAGAGACCAAGCTTGGTAATTGTTCCTGTCCAATTTGTCAATGAATGAAGGAAAACCATCTCCCATGTTACCTTATTTGCTCTGATACCACTGTTGGGAGAGGATGGTTGGATGCACTCAGAGATTGAGTAGGTGGTGCTAAACCTGCTTCACACCAGCCCTCTTTGACTCCAGGAATGCTTAGTACACTTGATTAGCTTCCAAATGATACCAAGAAAGCATATATGTACTTTGCAAATGATATGTGTAATGATTAAATCAAAACAGATAACTTTGCACTTCACAAATCCAAAAAACTTGCTATTTTGGTATTGACACCTGCTCAGTTTTTCACTCAGTATGAGCAGCACACTTACAATTGATCAAATTCCTTCTGGACATATTAAATTAGCTTTACAAGCTACCAATTGCAAGTGGAATGAGAAAAAATGACAAACCATATTTTGTGAAATCACTTTAGCAAAATAAAGTTTACCCCCGATATTTTAGGAGCTCTGCAGACACAGACCAGTAAGCACTTCGACTGAGATTACTCTGAAATGGCTGAACCAAACTGCTTAAAATTTTTTAGGTGTGTAGATAACTTTGAGTTGAATCCAACGTGCTTTGAATCACTTGATTTGGATGAGTAGATCCTGAGATATGCCTTGTTGAAGTTGACAGACTTGGAGTGGTATACTCAGAGAATCACAGAGTAGATGAATGTAAGTATTTGTATTAGATCATGTAAATGTACATTCCCATTGGCATGATAAACATAGCTCAATGGTACTCAGAGGTTTTAGGCTATGGAGTAGACCTCACACACTCAATGAATGATACAGAAATGCCTCGGGATGAGTGAAGTACAACCGCGACTTTTTTCTTGTAGTTTTTTTAGGAATTGAGTGATGATTTGAATTTAAATTCAAATCAATCTCCTAGAATCTTTCACCTAAAAGTTGATTGAGATATTCTCTCAAATCAATCAACAACCTTTTCCACGACTTTCAATCAATTAGGTGTGATTACATAATATGCCAAGTCACTAAGACTTTTACAAGAGATAAAATGGTAAGAAATCATAGGCATGAGTTCCTATGATCTTTGCTTCATGTAGAGTCTTCAAAGTAGATGTTCAAGCCAAATGTGAAGGCTTGACTTGCACCAACAATGCATGCACACATATACATGTTTTAGGTCTAGGTCTCTAGTAATAGGATTTTAGCATTTTGACACATGCATACACATATATACACATACACATATATGTACACATGCAGACACACATAAACATGTTTTATGTCTAGGTATTTAGGATTAGGGATTTAGGCTTTTTACACATCCATACACATATATACACATCTACAAACATAATACATATGCCCATACACATATATATACACATGCATACATACATATACATGTTTTAGCTCTAGGTCTTTAGGATTAGGGTTTTAGGGTTTTTACACATCCATACACATATACACACATAATACATATACACATACACATATATATATACATGCATACACATACACATATATATACACATGCATACACACATACATGTTTTAGGTTTAGGTCTTTAGGATTAGAGTTTTAGGGTGTTTACACATACATACACATATATATGCATATATACACATAATACATATACACATACACATACATACACACATTAATGTGCACATATACATGTTTTAGATCTAGGTCTTTAGGATTAGAGTTTTCTAATTTTGAATTCTGTATGTAGCAATCTATAGTCATGCTCTAATGTAACAATATTTTGCGTCCTTCAAATGCAAGGGATCAAACAATAACAAGATTTCATGGCCTTGAAATGCAATAACAAGATTTCACGGCCTTCAAATGCGGGCGATCAAACAAATAAATGCACTAAAATATGTGGTTGAATTTTGTAATGGGAAAACATTTCACGAGTCTTGAATTAAGTGTTTAAGTTCATGTTCACTCGTTTGAAGGTACACAATTCTTTTGGATATTGATAATCATGCATATTTTTTGAATGCTTATGAACAAAGAAATTTTTGGAATCAAAGGAAGAAATAGAAAAAACATATGTGTGCAAGTGCAATCTTTGGATTATACTTAGGAAATGCAAAAATAAAGTTCAACTTGAAATATTAGATTTTACAAGCCAACACTTCTAGCCATGTTATTCACAAGTAGTGCCTATCCAATATCTTTGCAAATTTCTCCACAATCACATAATAAAAGAAATTTATTTTGAAGCAATCACAGATACACCTTCTCCACAATCAAAGATACACTTACCACTTTGTATCGGGCGAGAAATGAGGCTCATATTGCTTACTCCAAAAATAGTTTTAGAGTGAGCATATGACTGAAGGAGATTCTATGGACAATTTTTTGAAAAAGATCAAAGATTTGAAGGAGTAGTTGATTTTAGCTGATGAAGTATTGCCATACAGTCCACTTATGCAACACTTTCTAAATGGTGTTCTAGATTCATATCAAAGTTTTGCTTCTACTCTTCAATTGATGGTGAAAGGTGACCTAAATGCTTTAAAATTTGAGGAGTTATTCTCTTTTTCATTGTAGGAAGATCAGTCCAAGTAGAACCATTCTGCCATGCATGAAGCAGATCAAGCTTTCTTAGCTAGTAAATAGGGCAAAGGTAAATGGAGCTCACCTACTAATAAGCAAGAATCTGCTAATTCTACACAATCAAAAAACAAAGACAAAGATGAGAAGAAAACAAAAAGTAGAAATTGATTTGAAAATTTTATAAAGGAAATGATCATGTCATAAAGAGTTGTCCAAAGTTGGCTGCAAAAGAAGCAAAGAAAAAAGAGGCTAGAATGGTTGTTGCAGAGGCCTTCATACCTAAAATAGAGTGTGCTAATCTTGTGTAGAATAAAGAATGTGAGTTTACTACTATTTGTAGCTATGACCATCTTCTCATGAATAGTGTATGTCTACAATAGACTTAGGTGTGATACTTTGATAGTGGGGCAACTAAACATATTACATAGGAGTGTAGTTTCATTAGTTCACTTGAGCCTAACCCTATACAAAAGACTATTAGATGTGCTAGAAACTCCACTTATTCTGTAATAGGAGTTGGTAAGATCATTTTGACTACTATTAATGGTAGTTTTTTCACATAATGAGATGCTTTATTTGTGCCAAGGATCAAGAAAAATTTATTATCAAGTTCAAAATAGGCCAGGATTGGCTTGGTTGTGAAACTTGTTGATTAATTCATGATCTGTCGAATGGAGATGTTATTATTACTTTTGGAATTTTATGTCTTGGGCTGTATAAGCTCACAAATTATGCAAAATCTGTGACTTGATTCAACATGTGCAATTCCAGACTCTCAAGCTATGTTAGATGCAAAGCTTTGGCATGCAAGCTTTGGTTGTTAGAATTATCCTAGTTTTCTGTGCTTGCAGAAATCTGAAATTGTGTCTCTGCCCAAACCTAAGTCACCTTGTAAACGTGTCTATGACGGCTATATTTTGGAAATGCAATGTTCCTCCTTCCCAAAAGATGGTTCAATTCAAGATACTTAGAAATTGTAGCTTGTTGATGGTGATGTCTATGGTCCTATGCAGACACCCTCTTTTGGGAACTACCTTTACTTTCGTGACTTTGGAGTTTCCATGTTGTGATTGGAGAGAATTCCTTGCTGTCTTCTTTGTGCTAGCTATAACCTACAAAAAAAAGAGTTTAAGAGCTTGGAAGAAATTTAAAAAGCAAGAAAACTAATGTGAAAAAGCTTTCACAAAGCACTCAAGAAACATGACTGATGCAAGCGATTAGGGTCATCTTGAAATCCTTAGATGTCCCTAATAGCTTGTATCGGTCGTGTTAACTTGCACAAAAAAGAGTTTAAAAGCTTGGAAGAATTTTAAAAAGCAAAAAAAAAAATTAAAAAAGCTTTCAGAAGCACTCAAGAAACACGCCGATGCAAGCGATTAGGGTCATTCAAAAATCCTCGGCAGGATACTTCCTTTGTTACTCAAGCTATGCAATGGTTGTAGGGGTGTCAGATGTTAAAAGTATTGTTGGCTACAGGAGAAAAGAGTACCTCAGATATAGAGGAGATTTGCCAGAGCC
This sequence comes from Ceratopteris richardii, assembly GCA_020310875.1. Taxonomy (NCBI): domain Eukaryota; kingdom Viridiplantae; phylum Streptophyta; class Polypodiopsida; order Polypodiales; family Pteridaceae; genus Ceratopteris; species Ceratopteris richardii. The sequence goes on along the minus strand of CM035423.1, from coordinate 14,521,000 downwards.
AAGCTCATTCAAAAGGCACAAGAAGGATTAAATATATTTCTTTTCAAAGCTTATTACTCATGAAATGTACATAAATACACATATTTATTGCCCAAAGGGATACAAGACATTGCAAATATGAAGGATGTAATCTTTTTTTGTGTAATTGATCCATGTCCTAATATTAATCCTTATTGATCCATGATCTATTTTTCTCTAGTCAAAGTCCTATTTATCTGGTGATAATATTTTTCATGAGTTCTTTTGTAATTTTCTTCTCAAGAATCAATAAAAAATCTCTTTGAAGGCAGATTTGCCAAATTCAAGCTCATTCAGAAGACTCAAAAAAGGTTTACATACATAGACATATTTCTTTTCAAAGCTTATTACATCATGAAATGTACAGACATAGACATCTTTATTTCTCAAAGAAATAAAAGACATTGCAAATATTAAGGCTTCCTTTGAAATGTAATATTTTTCATTTTGTGAGATTGATCCATGATGTTTTTGTCTGGTGATAGTTCTATTCTTTTGATGACAATATTGGGCATGAGATCCTTTATAATTGTCTTATAAAGAACCAATCAAGAAGCTCTTTGGAGGCATTACTTTTTGTTACTCCTCCTTTCATTGTGCACCTAAAGAAGCTTGTCCCTGCTTGATAATGAGATTTTTCCATGCCTTGGGTGTTCCATTTGGGATGTGTTTCCTTTTCTGCAAAGAATGCACCATGCACAAGAAGAATATACTGGAATAACATAAGAGTTTCATCATATGTTTATTTCAATTAAAGAAAAATAAATTGAGTAAATTATCTTTGAAACTCACCAAGTAGTTTGCTATGTCTTTGGCACTCCATGCCTCTATGATGGTTTCTACAAGCTCTGTGGTTGCCTTTCTGAAATCTGTCACATAGCTATTTGATGTTACCTACCGCCTCATGATTTTTAAAAATTTATCTAGTTTTCCCACACCTCCATTCTCTTTTTTGCTAGTTCTAGTTTGCTTTTTATATTAGTCGTGAACTCACAAAATTTTTTCCATAAATTCCACATGGCATTTAGTTGTTTGTCATCATGGTTGCAATGAATCTCCTTACTTTTGCACCTCCCATTGAGACATCCTGTAGTATATTACATGTATCTTGTAGAAGCTTTGGATGTTTTCTTAGATGAACATCGCCACCATGAAATCCCATTTCTAAAAGTAGAGATTCACATTTTTTAATGAAAATCCCTCTAATGTAGTGTGTTTTGTAAATAGTTTATGTATTGTACATAATTCCTTGAAATCTCCTAGAGCCTTAAATGATAGCCTCGTAAACCATCCTCACCATCTCCCACAAATCTAATTAGATCATGAAGATTATAAAAAGGGGGATACCTTCTAGTTTGTGGATCAATTGGATAAACAAATCCATCTGCCCATATGTCGATATGTTTTTTGCCTTCTTTCTGCAATCCATCCACTTTAAAATGTTGAAGAGCCCTTTGGCATACCTTTCTTGTCATTGCATACTCATGACTAACTGCAATGTTGATATGGAACTTATCACAATGCTTTTGGCTAGTTGAAAGCTAAGTGAGAGTGTTTGGGTTGAGGCTCTCCATGGTCTACTACGAAGAGTGACGTGAAAGTGTCTAAAATGACATGAAAGAGAGAAACATGACTTCTATGGAAAGTAGAGTAAGAAAAGAGCAAAACATCATAAGCACACATTATATAGGTCCGTGAACAAAAGGAAAATTTGAATTTTCATGAAGGCCCGATGAGCACAAACTTTGAGGCGTAAGATATCACACATACTTTTCATGATTATCACATGAGTTTCTCTCTCTTCAAAATTTGCATAAGATACATTTTAAATGCATTTAGATGGAATTTTTGAAATTGATTTGACAACTTTAAACTAGATTAAGTACAACTAATTGAAATCCTTACATGGTCCTTTTCTGCCCATTTTTCACCCTAATCGAAAGTATTTAAGAACTCCAAGATCTGAAATCTTGAATTCATTTCCAAGCTTTGCGTTGATCCATGTGATACCAACATCATCACTTCCTGTTATCATCAATTCATCCACATATATGCATACATAGACAATTAGTCCTCCTTCCTTCTTGAGATATAGGGAAGGATCTCCATCACTTGGCTTGAATCCACACTTGCACAAATACTCCACAAGCCTTTGATTCCATGCCCTAGGAGCTTGTTTTAAACCATACAATGCTTTTCTAATTTTACAAACAAAATTTGAATATTTAGGGTTCTCAAACCCTAATGGTTGAGTCATGTAGAGTGTCTCCTACAAATCACCATTAAGAAAAGCAATCTTTACATACAATTGATATATTGGCCACCTCCTACATGTGTAAACCCCAATGATTGCCCTAATTGTGGTCATCTTTGCAACCGGGCTGAATGTTTCTTCATAGTCAATCTGTTAAATGTTAGTCGATAATAACTCAATCCAATTTTCGGACGAGTATTATCGAGTCCTTGGGTTCTTGGGAGTGGTAGGGGTCTGTTAGACAGAGGCCCTGTACTATTTTCCCAATCTTTTACACAATCACCAGTAATTTTTCACGTCTTAATACCGGAGTTGAGTTTGAACACTAACTACTACTCGGTTTGATAAGCACTGGAATGTTTGGCCCTGAATATATTATAGTACTAGCACAGTGATTCTGTCAAAACTTACAACTACGAGAATACGTCCCTCTCAGAATACTACGTAATAAGACGATTTCCTGCGACAACTAAACGCATCGACTGAAATGCACAGACAACTCGAATCGAAATTATATTAAACTTTTCATATGCTGACTCAAATCATGGATCTCTACCGCAATTAATGATTTACTAAGACTTCTGTCTACACACAGATCCTGGTCGAATACTCAATGATCACTGATTAACATATAAAATCCTCGCTACTTAACCGAAATAGTAATAAAATCTGTTCTTACACGGTCTCACGCAGGACAATCAATACACAATCTCAAAGTCGAAAAATATGGAATCATATATAACTGATCATCAAATAAACTCACAACATCACAAAATACCCAATGAGAATCGATTCAACCAAAGAATAGCAGAACAAATGTTTATGAATAGAATGGAACAATACTCAAGGTTCTCAGCAGTATCTCGCGAACATAGACATATCTACCCTTCG